>CM019154.1:34447532-34677087 GCA_009733165.1 Naja naja | reverse complement strand
TGGTAGAACCTGTTTGGTTACTACAACCTGGTCTCTCCTCCCAATCCATCTCCAACCCAATGTCAGCACCAAATCAGGTAGTGATGTGCAATCTTCCATTTGTAAAAATGGTTGTTGGCACTGTGACAGGTTTTGGGTGATTCCTGTCGTGTTAGCTCGTTACACATGGGGTTGATTCTTGCTTGCTGATTATCTCATAATCCTCCCTTCCCCTAGAAGAGGCAGTAGGTATGGGAACCAGGGAGGAGCAATGGCGATGCTCCTGAGGTAGTCTGGATCTTAGCTGATCAATGTGCCTGCTCCAGAGGACACCATCCTCCGTTTTACCCTGTAAGACCTGGGGCCTGATTTGGGTTATCTCAGCAGGAATCCATAAGGTTTTTAGCATAAACAGAATCACCCACAGTGAAAGTGCGAATTTTGCTAGTGGAATCTAGTGGTGGTGCGTAAGTGGGATGAAGGCGGTCAAGGGAGACCTGAGTTTCCTACCCATCAATAATTCAGCTGGGGTTAAGTTAGTTGAAGGGTTGGGAGTGATATGCTGGACACTGAGTAGTTTTTCAACTTTCTCAGTGATGTCCCCTGGACCCAATTGCTGAAGTTTTTCCTTGGTAAATCGTACCATGTTCAGCCCAGCCGTTAGCCGAAGGATGCCCAGGGGCTGTCAGGGCATGTCTGATACCCTGCTGTGCTAGATATGATTCAAAAAGGTTGGATGTAAATTGAGGACCATTGTCAGAAACAAGCACATCAGGTAACCCATGAGTTACAAAAAGCTTTTTAAGCTGTTTGATGACAGCTTCAGTTGTGGTGGATGCCATAGGGATAACCTCTAGCCATTTGGAATATGCATCTACTATAATAAGGAAAGTGTGCCCTCTGGTAGGGCCAGCAAAATCAATGTGAATCCTGGACCATGGGCCCCTAGGACATTCCCATTCCTGTGGGGGGGGTGAGAGGTGGGGCAGGCCTGACTACCTGACAGTTGGGACAAGATGCAACCCAGTTTTCAACCATTTTGTCAATACCTGGCCACCATACATAACTCCTGGCCAATCCCTTCATTCTGACAATTCCCGGATGACCCTCATGTAACATTTCCAAAACCTCTTTTTGTAGTTTTGCAGGAATAACCACCCTGTTACCCCACAAAATACATCCTCTTAATACACAGATAATTCAGTTTGCCTGGATTTAAAGGTTGGGCAAGTTGAGGTGGATCTTGAAGTGGCCAACCTCTCTTAATCCAGCCTATAATAGGAGCCAATAAAGTGTCTTTGGCAGTCTCTCTGGCAATTTCAGCAGCATGTACTGGAAGCTTGGCAACAGTTTCTAGAAAAGGTGTGAGCCTCAGGTTCAACAGGGTCCTCCTGTGTGAAGGAAGTGGGCAGCGACTCAAAGCATCAGCATGTCCAATGTCCTTGCCAGGCTGTGGATAGTTTGTATGAATAAGCAGCAAGAAATTCAGTCCATCTCAGCATTCTTGATGACAGGATAATGGGTGTAGGTTTGTCCCTGCCACAATGCCTAAAAAGGTTTGTGATCTGTGACATGGTAAATGTTCTCCCATATAAATACTCATGGAATTTCTTGACAGCTGCAACAATTGCCAATGCTTCCTTGTCCAGTTGGCTGTAATTCCTCTCTGCTTTAGTCAAGGTGCAGAGTAAAATGCAATAGGGGCTTCCCTCCGCTGGGAAGCATGTGGCTCAACACCCCCCCTACTCCAAAAGGGAGGCATCACAAGTCAGAACAAGAGGCAAGTTCTCAGAGAACTGTATCAGTACAGAATCAGACGTGATTTGTCTCTTGATATTGTTAAATGTAGCTTGTTCCTTCCTGCCCCAGACCCATGTAGATTTCTTGTCTAGCAACCTATGTAGGGGTTCTGCAATAGTTGCCTTCTGAGGTAGAAACATATGATAGAAGTTAATGAGTCCCAAGAATGCTTGTAATTCTGTTTTGCATTTTGGTCTGGGGGCTTCTTTGATTGCCTGAACTTTGGCCTCTGTGGGGTGGATGCCATGTTTATCTATCATGTAACCCAAGAATTCCACTTTATCTGTTCTAAGTGTGCATTTTCTTCTTTGACTTTTAACCCCACTTTTTGAATCTGATCAAGACTTCTCTGAGTCTCCTTGTAACTGAGTGTCATTTTCAGCAGAAATTAAAACGTCATCAAAATAAGGCACCACCCCCGGCAACCCTTGTAACATTCTTTCCATAAGGCTTTTGAAGATGCTAGGTGCCACGCTTACTCCAAATTGCAACCTTTTGCATTTGAAAGCACCTCTATGGGTTACAATGGTTTGGCTTCTGCAGTGGCATCATCAACTGTTAATTGTTGATATGCCTGTGCCAGGTCCAATTTGGCAAAAACTGTGCCCCTCCAAGAGAATGTAATAAATGATGCACTACTGGAACTGGATATGCGCTGTTGTAGCATGGTTCAATGTCCCCTTGTAATCTCCACAGATTCTTACAGACCCATCAGCCTTGACTGGTGTGACTATGGGTGTCTCCCACCTGGAGTGGTCAGTGGGCTCTAAAACCCCTTGGGCTATTAGTTTATCTAATTGTGCATCATTTTTTTTCTTTAATGCAAATGGAACCCTTCTGGGTTTTAAACGGATTGTTGTACCTTGGGATCTACGTTAAAGGATATAGTACTTGCCTAATCCATCGCCCAAGTACTTGCCTAATCCATCGCTGAAGACCTCTGGAAACTCAGACTTCAAGGCCTCTTCCCATTCAGTGTTGCTCACGTGATTGATGCCAGTCACCTCGATGCCCAGCGGGTTGAACCATTCAAGGCCCAGCAGACTTGAGTGGTCCTTGTCCACGATGGTCAGTGGTAGGCGCTTGGTGTGGCCCTTGAATTTCACATTGAATTCTCTTGTTCCAACTACTGGAATCTTGTTCCCTTGGTAGTCTTTAAGAGTCAATGCTTGCTTCTTGAAGTGATTCTTTTGGATTTTAGGAAGTAGTTTGTGAATAGTGTCCCATGACACCATAGAAAGGTATGAGCCTGAGTCCACTTCCATTTGGCAAGGCCTTCCTTCAATAAGTACCTTGACATGCACTTTTCTGCTTTTAAGGGGAAGAATGACCAATAGTTACTGTTTGATGAGTTTCATTCTTCCCATTTGCTTCTGTACTGCCCCATTTTCTCACTGAGGTTGTTAGGCTTGAATTCTTTGTCTTTGCTTGCAGCAAACTTCCTTCTGTTGGGTGGAGTTCTGGATGATTTGCAGACTCTTGCTAGGTGTCCTCTTTTATCACAATGGAGGCAAATGGTGTCTAAAAACTTGCATTCAGTGCGGGGATGGCTTCCCCACAACCTCTGCAGTAGAAATCTTGCCTCTTTCTTCCCAGGTCTTTCTTTTTCCGCTCCATTCTGAGTCTGTAAATTCCTTCCTCCACCTCACTACAGTCTGACTCAGAATCTATTTGCTCACAATGAGTTGTTGTGGACTTTTCCACATCAGGATGGCTTGTGGCCTTGTTAATCTTTTCATGGCTGCTGCTGAGGACTTGGTAGCTTCTGCTGAAGAGGCTTCTTCTATTGCTTCTTTCAGCATGATCTTAGGTTTCATTAATAATTTGCTCTGCAGCACCTTGTCTTTAAGGCCTAAAATGAAACGATCGCGCATGGCCTCCTCTAAACTGTTGAATCGCATGCACCCCAATGTCTCTTAAACTTGCCACGGTCGTTTATGCTTTCGTTTTCCCCTGATCGCGATGGTAAAACTCGTGTCTCTTAATGAGGCACGATACTTGTGGCGAATGGGCTCTTAACAGCCTTTCCAGATCAGGCCAAGCCATTACCTTCACATCTGCTGCTCCCGCGAGTTCCTTCGCCATCTTGAAAACTGCCGGACCGCAGTACGGGAAGACCGCCTCTTCCGCTGCTCGGAAATGGCGGCAAGATCGTTTCCCTCCAAATACATTTGGAAATGATCTGCATATGACTCCCATTCTTCTGTTGTCCGATCGAACGGGGCTGGGGGTGTGTTCAGCGCAGCCACCTCGCTCTTCTTCTGTTCCGCATTGCCTTCTCTTCAGGGGAATCCCACCTTCATCACCAGTGTTATGTTTGCATGAAGAGACAGACACGGAGTGCTTCAAGCTCTTTTGTTTATTAGTGACTACAGCTCAGAACGGACCCAACTGGCTTTGCTGCGGCTGTTACTTATAGCCAGCAGCCGCAGCTGACAGCCAATCAGAGTGCAGGGTTTTCCGCACTTTCTAAACCAATCATTTCCAACACTTTACAAGAACAATTCAAACTAAACCAATGATTTCAAACCTGCATACATAACAGACAGTATTATGGGAATTAGTTGTTTAGCAGAGTGATGGCATTTGGGAAAAGACTGTCCTTGTGTCTAGTTGTTCTGGTGTGCAGTGCCCTATAGTGTGGTTTTGAGGGTAGAAGTTGAAACAATTTATGTACAGGATGTGAGGGGTCTAGATATTTTCACAGCCCTCTTTTTGACTCATGCAGTATACAGGTCCTCAATGGAAGGCAGGTTTGTAGCAATTGTTTTTTCTGCAGTTCTAATTATCCATTGAAGTCTGTATCTGTCTTGTTTGGTTGCAGAGCCAAACCAGACAGTTATAGAGGTGCAGATGACAGACTCAATAATTCCTCTGTAGAACTGAATCAGCAGCTTCTTGGACCGTTTGAGCTTCCTGAGTTGGCGCAGAAAGAACATTCTTTGTTGTGCTTTCTTGGCGACATTTTTGACTGCCAGAGACTGACCTCCATGGCAAATAAATTCCCAACATCAGATCTGTATTCTAGTATCCTTACTTCCTGCTCTGCTCCTTAATTCTCAGAATCGCAGCCTGGACCAGTTTGATGAAACTTCCTGTTGTTTGACTCACATGTCTTTCTGACCCCCAAACCCATTTCTTTGGACCTACACCAAGTTCAGCTCTAAATAGAACTCTGTGCTGCCTGTATTGTGCCTGGCTACCAGACAAGATTCACCCCCTCCCTGCATTTTTTTTTTTGGACTGTACACCCACTTTTGCTCAGCTGGCTTTCAGTCTGCCTGAAGTACTCTTTATCAATAAAATACTTGTTTGCAGATGTTGCACTAGGAGTTGCTGGTGACTGGAATGCATTCAATTTACTTCATTTTAAATAACTCATTCATTGCTTCCCCCAAAACAGATCTGCTTATTCCTGGTTCCAACGATCTAAAAAGAATCATTGTAATACTGCAGATTTCAGATGGCATGATTAGTTTTGATTTGTTTCAAAGCACAAAGAGTTTGTAGTGGAGTTAACTTTCCAAATACATCCTAATAACTTTTACAACACAAGATAAGCTAAAATCACCTTCTAAAATCTAGGGAAACTCTGGGACAGAACTAAGGGAAATTAATTATAACTGCTAAACTCAAATATCCTTCTTGGTTCTGGCACTTTTAACTAGCCTCCTCGAGAACAGAGGTTTCGTCCTATCCGCCAAATATTCAAATTATACAATATTTTCATGATAGAACCATTGGACAACCCAGCTGTAACTTATGTTTGAGATATTTTTGTTGACTAGTCTGTGGTCCCCATTTTAGGTCAAGGACCTGATTTCACAGTGCAAACCTGAAAAGTCCCAGGAAGAGATTTTATTTCCCTGGAATTATTAAAAGAGAAGGACTGATTGTCAAGCCTTTCTCTGCTACCATTTTCAAAGGCTTGGAAAAACCTTCTGCAGGGAGTAAAAAAGCTTCCAAAACATCCCTGCTAATTAGAGGTGATAAACCGTGTTCTTCTCTGCTGTCAATGATGATAAAAATGAGACCCGGAAAGTAATCTAAAAAACATTTTTATTTATAAAATAAAGAAACCTACATGGAGCTACATGTTTGCAACCTAATCTCCACCAAGGCATATAGAAAAAGAACAAAGAAAAATATAACGGAAAGAAAGTGAAGTATAAACTTTGTACACATGCGCAGTGGATCAAAACATCACAAGACTTTCTTATCTTATTACTATGGAGACAAGATAACACAGTGCTGGCTAGCAGACACCTGCTTGCTAGAATATGAGCTTAGAAGCTTGAACAGACAAACCAAAAAAAACGCAGTGACACTGATGACTCCAATGCTGGCTGTCCTGTTCATAGTAACAGCTCAGCATGTTTCTTACTGATTAAAGCCACACTGTTGTTACCTCACTCTACAAAAATAAAGGACATAGATTGTGTTTCTTGAATTTAGTAGCTTGAAGAAGAGTGGACTTCAATTCCCAGAATTGCCTTGATTTCTTGATCTAGTATGCCTAGTGGGGTTGACAGTATCTGTTAAGGACATGCAGAGGGAGGTGGGCAGTGTGACTTCTGCCAACATGATTTCTTTCCAGCTTTGATGGCAGAGGAAACCATGGCAAAGCAGGTTTCCAGAGATTAGCCTGTATTATTACCATCAGGTGATTGGAAGGAAAAAGTTGGAGAAATAAAGGAATGTACAATTACAGGAAGATCTAAACTGATAAAAACAATAAATGCAAAGTTCAGGTTAATAGAATTTTGTGAAGAGAATTCTTTGTTTATTGTATGCATTTGCTTCAAGGTGCATAGAAAGAGACATTGGAAGTAAACATGGAACCATTAGATGCACAACCCTTGAATCAAACTAATTGTGTAAAAGGAAATGAAAGGTGAAGAAGTCCAGTTAGCCAGCAATTGCCCAGATGTGCACTGAGGAACAGCTATGAGATACAAGTTTTTTAAATTGATGTACATGGCTTTCAGAACAACCTAGCAAGACAACCTGTATCAAGACAAAGGAGTTTTGCCTGTATACATTTGAGTGTGTCCACAGTTTCCTGAATGATCAAAAACTCTGCTTTATAGCAATAGTACTTAGACATATATACCACTTCATAGTGCTTTACAGCCCTCTCTAAGCAGTTTACAGAGTCAGCATATTAACCCCAACAATCTAGATCCTCATTTTACTGACCCCAAAAGGATGGAAGGCTGAGTCAACCTTGAGCCGGTGAGAATCGAACTGCTAGCAGTCAGCAGAGTTAGTCTGCAATACTGCATGCTAACTACTGCACCAACATATGGACTTATACAATCCATATTATGACTAATGTTAATTACTAGAACTTCCCTGAAAGTCTTGTGTTCAAGAAGGATCTGAAGAGGTGGGTCAATCTGACATAATAAGACATAGAAGGTTAAACCATTATGAATGGTCTCTTTTGGTTTATTTCATATCTTCCATAATTCCAGATGGATAGATGGATGGATGGATGGATGGACGGATGGATGGATGGATGGATGGACAGACACATTATCTCCAACTGTCAGGGAAAGAAATCTGTTCAATGAACATGCCCAAGTTATAACCAATATGATAGGAGAGAGAAACATTTTCAAACTGAGCTCCTTCTGTTCACTGTTGCCATTCTTTACATTCTGAACAAATATCAAATGCAATTCCTTGAGTAGACACCTACAAGAAGTGTCTATTCTATGGAATGTTTCTTTGACCCAAGGTCATTAAAAGAATCAGGAGGAGCATCTGGATAAATTAATAAATAAATGAACATTGAGTTCATTCCATATACTTGCGGGTGGGGAACCCATTCTAAAAAGAATAAGAGTAGCAAAATTCAAGGAAGTCTGTTTTGATGTTGCTTGTATTCCAATTTTGGCATGATTTATCATTCTGATTTCTGTGAATCTATTGTTCTGCTTTACAGGTAGAATAAATCTTTCTCATTTCTAATTTCTCTCAGTGTGTTTACATACATAATTTTGAAGGCCAAGGATGTTGCTTGCCTCTGTGGGTGCTGTGTACTGTTTTCTGCAATAAATCTGAATTTGTGTTAGAAAGCAAGAATTTCCTCTTAATAGCGATGTGAGTCTCCCAGACACATTTCTGGCCTGAGATGTTAAACTTGAAGGCTGGATATATAAATAAATGTATGATTTCTCTGTTCACTGATAAAAAATCTATTTTGACCTTGAAAAGATTTGATAGGCAGCCAACAGCCTTGGGATCCAGAAACTGTAGGAATCAGTCCAGTCCAGGGTGTCAAACTCAATTTCACTGAGGGCAACATCAGGGCTGTGATTAACCTCGGGGAGCATGGCTGACTAGGTGGGTGTGACCAAATGGGTGGGTGTGGTCAGCTTGATGCCACTCCCCAAACTGCTGGCATGTGTCCTCGTTGCATTAGGCAGACTGGGCTGAACTTACAAAATAGGATGGTACCTTTTTTATAGTGTATTCCTTAAAGTTTTTCTAATATTTTTTTCTGCTCTGTTCTGACTGACTTTCCAGTGAAAAAAAGAAAAAAACGTGAGCTAATGGCATAAAAATACATGAAAACTGAAATGATAAAACTTAACTTTTTTTTACAAAGCAGTCTTAACTGTTATCTTCCCTCATTGATCAACTGCCATTTTATCTATTGTTCAAACTCTCAGATTCTTGCCATTCTTTCTGGCAATGTCAATTCAGCATGTCAGGCATCATTTCCTCCACCCATACAATTGTTCCATCTTTTTAAAGCATCAACACTGGCAGAACATTAAATGAGCAGCAAAATCGAGACAAAACCTTGTTTTTAAAAACCAAAATGAAGAACGCTGTTTGCTAAATTAAATACCAAAGCAAGTATATTTCATGCATGTAATATCTGCCTTCCCTTTCCTCTTAAATAAACAAATGTATTTAAATTTATTGAATATAATTTATGGTTGGTTGCACAGTCAGCCCAGTGTTTAGACTGGATTGTTATTATTAATTTAAATTTATTGGCTGTCCAACTCCAGTGGACTCTGGGTAGTATACAAAACAAGGGAAAACATAAAAAAAGCTAAAAAAAATTGAATCAGACAGACAGCCCAGATGAAAATAATCTAATAGACAGCAAAAACAACAAAACAAAATAGAGGTCATTGAGCAAATTGTAAATATCAAGTCCAGGCTTGGGACCAAAGCCAAGTTTTCAAAGCTTTCTGGAACCTTAGGAGAGAAGGCACTGTCCTCATTTCTGGGAGAGATGCTGTTGCAGAAAATGGGGGCTGTGCGACAAAGAAGACACACTTCCTCGGTCCCATAAGATGACAGTGTTTAAAGGAGGGGAGTGCATCCACTCTTCTGAAATAGCAATAGCACTTAGACTTATATACCGCTTGACAGTGCTTTATAGCCCACTCTAAGCAGTTTACATATTGCCCCCAACAATCTGGGTCCTCATTTTACCCACCTCGGAAGGCTGGAAGGCTGAGTCAACCTTGAGCCTGGTGAGATTTTAACTGCCAAATTGCAGTCAGCTGGCAGTCAGCAGAAGTAGCCTACAGTACTGCACTCTAAGCACTGTGCCACCATGGCTCAATGCATTGGGTAGGCAGATACAGTTGAAGACAAGTGGTGTCTCAGATATCCAGGCCTTATGCTATACAGTACAGAGCTTCAGAGGTAATAATAATAACAACCAGCATCTGGAATTGCATTGGAACCCAACTGGAAACCAGTGCAGCTTGGATAGCAGTTGTGATGCATGGGCATACTGAGAGATGCCTGTTACAGCTCATGCTGCTGAAAGTTGAACAATCTTGTGGTTGGTCTTCAAGGACAGTCCCACATAGCATGCATTGCAATAATCCAATTGTGATCCCCACCAGGCTATGAGTGACTGTCTGAAGGGCCTCCCAATTCTAGAACTGGTACAACTGGTGCACAAACTGAACCTTTGTAAAGGCACTCTTGGCCATAGCTGCTAGGTGCAAGTCTAGGAGGGCACCCAAATTGCACACCAGTCTTGATTGGAAGAATGCATCCATCCAAGTCCAAAGATAGTGATATCCCTTACCCAATGTGTTCAAACAGTCACCCAATCTTATTAGGATTGAACTGAAATCTGTTCTGCTCCATTCCAGATCTGAACAGCTTCTAGATCTCTGGGCTTTCACCTAAAAAAAGAATCCCACAAAATTCCACTCGTTACTATTAGAGAATATACAAGAATTGACAAATAATAATAAATTAGAACTATTGGTTAAGAAAAACACACAGCACAAATCAAGGATAAGCAATCAAGCACAGTATCTTTGCAATTAGGAAGTAACAGATGGAAGTAAACACATGTAAGTTTTTCCAAGCGTGAAACATCCAAAATATTAAAGCATCCTTGACTTTCGTGCTGGCTGATAATAATTGCTCATCCATGTTATTTCTTCTGTGATTACATGAAACTGGTTTGCTGTTACATTCTTCTGATTTTTGGTTTGTTTTAGCTTCTTGGACTTAGCTACAAGCCTGAGATTCTTGACTTCCCATCTAAGTATTAATCAGGTCTGACTCTACTTAGAGATCAGCTGAAATGCTGCTGTTGATTAACAGCAAAAGTTGTCAAAACAATGCAATAGGGATCCTTTTCAAAGTGAGAAAAAAAAACCCCTACCAGTTCTCCTGCCTCCACAGTAGAATGCCAAAGTGCACATAATAATAACAATAAGCAGATGCAAGCACCGGTAACTCTCATTGCCCTACTATTTCTGTTATGCAAAATGGCATTCTTAGCTACGGTGTGTTATCTAGAACAACTTTTACATTTAAGAACATTATTAATTCTTATTGAACACCTCATTGTTCCACATTTCATAAGTGGGAAATGCTGTGAAATACTTCAGTTTTTGCATAAGTGGGTTGTAGGCTGCCTTTCTTATCGGAGTTAGTATTGTAAATAGTTGTATTAAAAACTTAGAGCAGTGGCCCCCAAACTTTTGGGCATCAGGGACCGGTTCCGTGGAGAGAGTTTTTTCCATGGGAACGTGGTTTCACATGCCGCCTGTGTCAACTCTGAAGCAAACCTGGCTGAAGCCATCTTGTGCTGCCTCATAGTTGCCACGAAGCCTGAGAGGGGGAAGGGAGGGGGAAGTAGGTAGCCTAGCTAACAATCAAAACCACTGGTATCAAACTCGCCTTGTCACGTTGCCATCACATGACATATCGTGACGTCTTTTCCCTTCATAGAGCTGGGACGGGCGTGGCCTGCATGTGATGCATTCAGCCCACGGGCCACCAGTTTGACACCCCTGGTTAAAACAAAAAGTTTTCCTGTGGGAACCTAGGTCATCATAACAGGTGGCTGTTGAAGGAGGAGAGAAGCCTGCCAGCTATATTCATTGGACAATGTGACTGGTCACACCTGGGAAGACACCTGGGAGGAGGGATTCTTACTCTTTTAATTAGGGGAACTTTTAGAGTTGGTTTTCACTGGCTGTGCTGATATGATGTATGCAATAAACATGTTCTTTGAGGAATCTACCTGCCTCGGAGTTCTGCTTTCCATGAGTGTGTTACTTGGAATGCTGACAGCATGCATCCCATGAATGGGGCTTCACTTGTTTGCGTGGCCTGGTTTTTGGCGTGCCCTAGCCCAGACTGGGGTTTGGGGACCCCTGACTCAGAGTACTCCAATGTCTAATCCGGCATCAAGTTCCCAAAGAATAACAAGTGTATGCACAGAGAGTTCTCATTTGTTGTACTTGGGGTTCAAACACAACACAGATTGCTCTGCCCCAATATCCTAGTGTTTCTTTTACACCACAAATTAGCTGAAAGGTTCCTAAAGCAAAGGGGAGAGATGCAGCCATGAAGGAACATTCTTCCTCTTCATTAAACCTCTGATAACTATTAGGTTATCCAGGAAAACAAATACTGCCACAAAATAGCCTTGAAGGCTTTGCAAAAAGGAGAGATTAGGACTGTAAAGTAGCTCTTGCCAAGACACCCTTTTTTTCTCCCTTAGGAAAAACTTTAACTTTTTAAAAAATCTTAACAAATTAAAAAGTTAAGTGCCTCTTTGACCCAAGCATTCCCTCGAAAACATTGCTTTTCCCTTCAGTTTCACAGTTCTGGGAAGCTTTCAGGACCTGGAGGCCCGATGCATTTTTAAAATAAACCACACAAAGTTTCATAAAAAGGAAATGAAAAATGCATAAGAGCAAAAATGCAGTTTCTCCAGTATGAATCACTTTAAAACTAGGCAATTTCAGATCTTTCAAGAGTTATCTGTGTATTCAATCTTGGCTTAAGTAGTATCACTTCTCATTATGAACCAGAGCGTGAAATAAGGTGACAAATATTCTTTTATAGAAAAACTGATACTAGAGGTTTCTGAAGGGTTCCTCTGCAAAACAAAACAAGCAAACAAACAAAACACTCACAAACAAAACAAAACAAAACAAAAAAGGAGACATACAGACATGAATTATTATAACAAATCAATGTTTGGATACTAAACACAAGAGTTTTGTTTCTTTTATAATAGGGAATGAATTAGGTTTTTTTTAGATAGATTTATTTTAAATCGAGGAAATTGGGTTTGGATCTCCACTTACCTATATTCTCACTGAGATAGTTAGTCCCTTTACTTTTTCTTGCTGGCTGGTTATGAGAGTAAAACACAGGCAGTCTTCAACTTACAACTGTTTGTTCAATGATGGTTCTAAGTTACCAGGTTTGAAACTTCAAAATACAATTTATTCTACCTGTTTTGCAAATTCTTTAGTTCGCCCATGAAGTCAAAAAGGTTATAGTTATACATTTTCTCACACCAGGGCTTAATCCCGCATCGTAAAATTTATTCAGATCACATACTGAAACACTTTCCTTTCTAATTTATGAATGCTGGGCGGTACTGTGTGCTGAAATTCATCTACAGCTCGCAAATCAAAATGGGCATCCCATATTTATTTTGTTCACTTAAAAAGTAGAAAATCAAAGTGGGCTGTGGCAGAACGTCAGAGGATGAAAGATTAAACACGGTGGTTATTTTAACTATTTGTCAGTTCTGAGACTCTCAGTACTTGAATAAGTGTTCTCCACATGACATTTACACCTTAAGTTTAATTACTTGGCACAATCAATTCTTTTAAATATACTTCAAATAATATTCTGCATTAATATGTCAGGCACCTTTCCTATTTTGGCATGGAATAAAATAACAAAGCACAATTCCTATTTTGAGGAACTCCAGTTATACAAGAAGGAAATGTCCTTCTGCTCCAAGTGCACAACTTTTTTATGGTACATAAATTACCTAGCAATAATAATAGCAATAGTACATATATACCACTTCACAGTCCTTTACAGCCTTCTCTAAGCGGTTTGCAGAGTTAGCATATTGCGCCCGACAATCTGGGTTCTCATTTTACTGATCTTGGAAGGATGGAAGGCTGAATCAATGTTGAGCTGGTGGGAATCAAACTTCTGACAATCCACAGAATTAGACTGCAATACTGCATTCTAACCTCTGCACCACCACAGCTCTTAGACTACATCTAGACTACAATAGTGTAAATTTCAGAGAGTACTTCTGGTGACTGTTAACATTTGAGATTATTCTTCCCTTAAAGTAATTAGATGAGGAAGATAGATTATAAGGCAAATCCAATTTTGATGATAGATTTTGACATCATATGTCTGATGAAGATTGGAAAAGATTACAAGGTTTTCTCTGACTTCATTGATACAATTGAGGGGTGTGTTCTGCATGCCTTGAAAGAGGCTGTGGTCAGGCCCTCCTCAAGAAGCCTTCCCTGGACCTGGCTGTGTTAAATAACTTTCGTCCTGTCTCCAACCTTCCCTTTTTGGGGAAGGTTGTTGAGAAGGTGGTGGCGCTCCAGCTCCTTCAGGCCTTGAATGAAGCTGATTATCTGGATCCCTTGCAGTCTGGGTTCAGGCCCGGATACAGCACTGAGATGGCTTTGATCGCACCAGTGGATGATCTCTGGCGGGCCCAGGATGGGGGTTTTCCTCCATTCTGGTGCTTCTTGACCTCTCAGTGGCTTTCGATACCATCGATCATGGTATCCTTCTGAGTCAGCTCAGGGGGTTGGGAGTGGGAGGCACTGTTTTACAGTGGTTCTCCTCCTATCTGTCTGACCGGACTCAGTTGGTGTTGGTGGGGGCAGAGATCGAGCCCTAGGGCCCTGCCATGTGGGGTTCCTCAGGGTTCCATCCTCTCCCCCCTCCTGTTTAATATCTACATGAAACTGCTGGGTGAGATCATCCATCAACACGGGGTCGGGTATCACCAGTACGCTGATGATACCCAGTTGTACATCTCTGTCCCCAGTCAATCTAGTGAGGCCGTGGAGGTGATGTCCCAGTGCCTGGAGGATGTGAGGGTCTGGATGGGGGCTAATCGGCTCAGACTCAACCCTGACAAGACCGAGTGGCTATGGGTCTTGCCCCCTCGGGGTTCAGTTGATTATCCAACTTTGGTACTGGGGGGAGAGAAATTGCTCCCCTCAGAATGAGTTCGCAACTTGGGAAACCTTCTGGATCCACAGCTACAATTTGACCACCATCTTACAGCTGTGACCAGAGGGGCCTTTGCACAGGTTCGCCTGTTGTGCCAGTTGTGACCCTTCCTGGACTGGGGGACTCTACACATGGTTGCTCATGCCCTTATCGCCTCTCGATTGGATTACTGCAATGCGCTCTACATGGGGCTGCCCTTGAAGAGCACTCAGAGACTTCGGTTGGTGCAAAATGCGGCCGCGCGAGTGATTATGGGTGCACCTAGGCGTGCCCATATAACATCTATCCTTCACGAGCTGCATTGCTTACTGGTGGTCTTCCAGGTGCAATTCAAGGTGCTAGTGACAACTTTTAAAGCCCTTCATGGCTTAGGAGTGGGATACCTGCGAGACTGCCTACTGCTACTTTATGCCTCCCAGCGCCCGGTTAGATCTCACAGGGAGGGCTTGCTCCGGATACTGTCGGCCAGGCAATGTCAGCTGGCGGGTCCACGGGCTAGGGCCTTCTCTGTAGCAGCACCGTCCCTCTGGAATATGCTCCCCGCGGAGATTAGAACCATCCCAAATCTACTTGCCTTCCGCAAAGCCGTTAAGACCTGGCTTTGTCGGAGGGCACGGCATTGAGACCTTGTTCTTCTCTCGTGTACGTCTGGATTGATATGAATGAGTTTTTGTTTTTACACTGTATAGGAATTGCTTTTATCTTTTTGTATGCTGCCTCGAGTTCCCCGTTGGGGGAAGTGAGGTGGGATATAAATTTAATAAATAAATAAATAAATAAATAAATATAAGACCTGGCATCCAATCAAGGAGAAGAATTTTGATCTCTCATCCTTTGTTATCCAATACACTAAAAGTAAGTGAAAAAGAGGGCTTGTGATGACCCGGGGCACGGCACAAAGGCAACACAGTCAGATAAGCAATAAGAGTACCCTTATTATCTCCCACTTTGCTCCCAATGTCCAGGTTAACTTCGGGCTGGAGAAAAACTCTCCTAGGAACAGCCTTTGACTGTAGAAAATTCGGTCCAAACAAGGTACACACAAACTGTAATTTAAAATGCAAACAAACCAAACTCAAGTAATTAGTTTGGCAGGGCAGGAGCAGGAATTTCAAACTTGAAAGCACGGCAAAACTCACACAGTTGGGAAGATGCCAGGAACACAGATAGGCCATGATGATACAAGCTAAAGTCATGTTTGCTCCCAACAGCTTGCTGCAGGCAGCTTGCCTTTTTTATACACTGTGTTCCCAGCTGTAGCTAATGAAGGGAATCAGGGCCCTTTCCTCCCCCATAAGCCACGCAACCCACATTGCTCTCTTCTCTGTTCCTCCCTGCATGCCCTAGGATGAAGAGGGGGTGGGCCTGGGTTTTCCTCTGAATTCCCTCTCCCTTGTTCTACCTCTCCCTTGCTCTGCCCAGCTGGACTTTGCCCTTCCCCAGTTTCTTCCACAGCCAAAGGTGCCACACTCCCACTCCCTGTCAGCTGTTCTGCTTCCTCCTCTGAGTCAGATTCTGACAGGGGCATGACAGGGCTCAGTTAAATAGCAACTTTTGGGGAAGAGTTCAAAGTAATAAGTAATCCAGTAGCAAGATAAACCTGGGGAAAGGATTTCCCACTGAATAGAACAGAGAAAGGTGTGAAGCTGAAAAGGGATATGATGAAAGAAGTAGTTTCCAATTTTTAGAGGCCTTGGTAGTACTCTACCAGCTAGTACTCTAACTCTAATGCATTCTAAACCATTCTAAGGGAGGCCACCATTTTAACTTACCTGTCTCTAAGTGAGCAACAATCCGATTGTCATCTGTAGGATACTCTTGGGCTGAAAAAAAGATGTTTTAGTCCAGAGACCTGCTAATTTCCCAAAGCTAGTCTGAAAAAGTGAGAGGTTTCTGTGAAGCCATATAATATAAAGGGTTATTAACAAGATAATGTGTTGCGTTAGGGATGGAATTAATTCATTTATCCCACAGTTTATGGTGTCACAAGAATATCAATAAGTAGAGATTCTCCATGTCAGATAAGAGTCCTACTAATGGAAGGAACAAGTTCTGTTAGATAACGTCAAAGAGGTAGGGTTAACAATGAAAGAGGGACATGACAATAAAGATAATATCTGCAAATTGTGCTGAAGAAACCAATCTAAGGGCAAAATTAGTTTTTACTTTCTGCTTTCCTCTTGCATGTTTCTACTCAGATTCTTAGGTCAACCATGATTGCCCTTCTAAATCCTCTGTAGAATCAAGTTGACTGTTGGAGGAAAGTACCTCCTCAAGAGATTTGCCAAACTGTTTAGTTTTCATTAGCAGAAAAAGACACCAACTTTCTCCCATTTGTTTTAGGATTTAGAGACATTTTTTTAAAACACCTTGATGTGAGAAATTGTGGGAGTCAGAGAAAGCTGAAGGAAATCCACTTAACAGATTATCTCTTAAATGGCAATTTGGCCTAAATGGGGGGGATACAGGGATAGAGGCAATTATTGGGTGGGTTAAAAATATGATAAGATCAATAAACAGAATTTCAGGGAAGATTGCAGGATGCATAAATACAGTCCTCAATTTATGACCACAACATTTATGTTGCTAAGTGAGAAATTGGTTAAGCGAGTTTAATCCCATTTTACAACTTTTCTTGCCGCATTTGTTAAATGAGTTACAGCAGATCTTAAATCAGTGACATGGTTGTTAAATGAATCTGGCTTTCCCATTGACTTTGTTTGTCAGAAGTTCACAAAAAGTGATCAAATGACTTCAGGACACAGCAACCATCATAAATGTGAGTCAGTTCTCAAGCATTGTTCTGACCCAGGCTTTGTAAATCATAATCAATCACAAACTTGTTTTAAAAGCAAAACCTATTTTATTGCAACGCTGGAAATTGTTTTCATTCCTAGCTGGAACTAATCATAAACAAGATAAGCACACACCTTTCAGTTCTGTGGAATGCTGTCAAAAACAGAAGTATCCAATTAACTATAAAAGAAACCAACCGAAGTACAAGAAAAAAATCAACCAAAGTACACAGAGCTTCAAGGATGACTCAGAACCGATCAAACTACTTTGCTTCCTGCAAAGGTTTCATCATTTAGGCCTGACTTTTACCCCTTATGGGACGGGCAATCACCTACCAGCTTACTCCCAAGCACCCCTTTTGTTTCAGCTGCTCTCACCTTCTAGCAGCTCTGCACACATGCTCACTGGGAACAGGCTCCCCTGGGTCCTCGGCTTCGCTGCTGCCAGACTCCAAAGGTTCTGAAGGCAGCACCCCACTTGTTAAGTTTGCATGAAGAGTCAGATGCGAAGAGCTTCAGTGAAGAGTTTATTTAGTGACTACAGCTCGAATGGACCCAACTTGGCTGGGCTACGGCTGCTACTTATAGCCAGCAGCCGTAGTTGCCAGGCAATCAGAGTGCAGGGTTTTCCCGCACTTTTTAAACCAATCATATTTGACATTTTACAAGAACAATTCAAACTAAACCAATAACATTCAAACCTACATACATAACACCACTCCCAGATGGTCCTGGCCCCATCTCTGCATCAGACGCAGGACCCTCATCCGAGTCCTCTCCAGAGTCCCTGACTGGTCCCCTTTCTTTCCCACTGACTAATTCTGCTGCCATCTGCACCAGCTGCCGGTGAACCACAACAAGCATCCAAATGTAAATTACGCGACAATGTGAAAAATGATAATATCATCACTTTTTCAGTGCTGTTGTAACTTTGAACTGTCACTAAATGAACTGTTGTAAGTGGAGAGCTACTGTACTCAAATCCACATTGAATTATTACTTCGTTTAGACTAGACAAAATGTAGAACAATTAAGGTTCTCAAAGCTTTACCTGATAGACATATTTTATAAAGGAGAGCTCCCATATAATTATTACGGGTTTTCACTTTGGAAGGTTAGTTGTTTCAATTCATTTTATTAATTACAATTAGATTTATTAAAACTGTTAATGTAGTTTTAGGATGACGGGTTGTCTTGCAGCACTGGCTACAGAAATTTCTAGAAGTTTCCAGAAGGGAAGTAGTCCTACATATACTGTTTTCATGCTTATTAGTGCAGAAACTTAATTAGCTAAATAGGTAAGTGTTTAAGTAAGACCTGCTTATCTAGCTGAGGTTTGCTTGGTAAGCTATATGCTATTAGGCCCAACAGTACCTCATCACTGAACCATTACCATCTAAACTGTACGTCATTTTCCTTGGTTGGAAAGTTCTGGCTGTGATTGCAGAACCAAGGTTTAGAATTTAGGTCTCATCCATAAGGATTGGTTCTTTGAGAAACCTCCAGACAGGCAAGGAGGAGGAATCAAGTTGGGAATTGGTTTTGAGTCATCGTGCAGCTGCAAGAGATGCAGAGTTAAACCCCCTTCCCCCTCAAATTCCATGAAACCTTATTTATTTATTCACAAGAGAAAGCAATCAGTCTGGGGAAATTCTTGTATTTATTTATCTGTCTATCTATCTATCTATCTATCTATCTATCTATCTATCTATCTATCTATCTATCTATCTATCCAGGGGTGGGATTCTACCAGTTCTATCCAGTTCTATAGAACCCTTTCATAACTTTCTAAGCAGTTCGGAGAACTGGTAGTTAGAAGCAATCTCCTTTTGTTTTTTTCCACCCTTATTACATTCTTGCCAGTATGCCTAGACTTCCTGTCTCCAGAGCTTTTGGGGCTTGGCTTTCTTAAAGAGGAAGGGTTGTTTTAAGATTTTTACACTGCTGTTGGGAGGAAATACTTTCCTGGATAATCAGCACTTTGAAGAAATAATTAAATAATGAAGCAAAGCTTTTAGTGACAGGGAACCAAGATAAGTGACATTCTGCAAGGCTTCTTGGCTAGATAGAAAGATTGACATTCAAATGTGAGTTTACATACTCTTTCTGAGTTTTGGTCTAAAACTGGTTTTTGGTGAAGGTTAATTCTATGCTTGGTGACTTTTAATCCTGTGTTTATTGATGGGATAATTTTCCCTATTCAACTTCAACAAGCAATAACTACTGTTGTGATTTAATTATTTGTATTGTGTTTGAATTTTTTCTTGCCTCATGGTATCTGGGGAGGGGGTCTTCCTTCACTGCTTTAATACTATCTGGCACTGTCCTTTGGGGTATACTTCCAAGAGGCAGGATGCAAGCTTGGCACTTATTTTTTTTACTGCCTTTCTGGGGGGCATGTGACCTTTCCTTAAATCTGGATGATTTCCTTAGGATATCTTATGAGGTGAGTGAGACCAGCTGGTATTTTTAAATGGTGCAAATGGATCTAAGGATTACTTTTCCTGGATCTGCTTTTTCTGGAGAGGAGAAGCGCCCCTTGACATGAGTGATGTCGAGTTGGCCATGCCCACCCAGTCACATGACCACCAAGCCAGACCCACCAATTAAGCCATGCCCACAGAGCCGGTTGTTAAAAAAACTGAATCCCACCCCTGTATCTGTCTGTCTGTCTGTCTGTCTGTCTATCTATCTATCTATCTATCTATCTATCTATCTATCTATCTATCTATCTAATTTATTGATTAGCCCTTGGGCCATATCAAAGTGCAGAGTTCCAGAAAAAATTCTTACCAAAATTCGATAAAAGCAATTTAAAATGGAATTGGAATAAAATACAGCCTAAAATGAAATGAGGCAAAACCCATTTAACAAATTTACGCATTGCTCAGCAACATAAATTTTGGAGTCAGTTGTGATCGTAAGTCGAGGACTACCTGTATTGTAGGGAGAATACAATAAAGTAGTCAACTTGAACCCTCCACATGTGGATCTGGTTGCTTGCACCTGACAGATTCACCATTTCAACCAATTGGCAGGGCACAGGCTCAAACCAACAACAAGCTGAAGAAGATGCAGGAAGGAGGATGATGAGTAAATGATATGGCTCAAAGTAAATAACTTGTTACTGGGTAGTTTGTGTGAGTATACAGCAGCTTCCAGAGAGGCTTAGCAGGTAAGGTGTTGATATGGGTTGGAATAATGCACTTGTGCTTAATTCATATATATGATGGGAGGCATTAAGTGGTGTTTCCCAATCTGTAACAGACTGGGGGAATATCCTTGACAGACGGGAGGAGGAGGCACAACCTCAGCTAGGGCAATTGTCAGACCTGTCAACCCACAGAGTGATGAGCATCTCAGAACTTCTAAGTTCTCTAGTTTCATGGAAAGTTTAAGGAAGGGGGAAGAAATATGCTCTGGTTTAGGCTGTGTGATGACCTGGGGCGTGGCACAAAAGTAACAAAATCACAAAAGTAGGTAACATTCTTTTAATACCTCCAACTTGGCCCCCAATGTCCAGTTATCATGGGCTGGAGAAAAAACTCTCCCAAGAACAGTTTTAAAAAGGAAGAAATAATTCAAATTAATGCTTTACAGCACTTTCTGCGCAGTTTATAACATCAACAATGACAGCCCCCAACAATTTGGCTCCTCATTTTACCGACCTCTGAAGGATGGATGTCTGAGTCAATCTTGATCAGGCATCAGGATCGAACACCTGGCTGTGGGCAGAGTCAGCCTGCAATACTCCATTCTAACCACTGTAGCACCACTGTAGCACCATGGCTTCTAACTTTTGGTCATAACTTTTTTTATTTTATTTTTTTATTTTTATTCATATTTATATCCCGCCTTTCTCCAGAACCTCAGGGTGGCTTACACTTTTTGGGATACAACCCAATGCGCTCAGCAACAGCCTTCATTTCATTGTATATGCCTGCTTATTACTAAGTGGCATTTTTACAAAGTCAGCTTATTGCCCCCAACCGTCTTGGGTCCTCAATTTACCTACCCCGAGAGGATGGAAGGCTGAGTCAACCTTGAGCCTGGTGGGATTTGAGCCTGCAATAATTACAGGCAGCTGGAACTAAGTGCTAGGCTATTAACAGCCTGCACCACCAAGGCCCTTTGACTGGTTGCTAAAATCCTCTGACTCTCAACTATCTTTAAGGAGGCTCCCGCCATCCAGAACTGCCCATTTTGTTCTTGTACTCAATTTTATCGAACAAATGTAAGTGAAAAATGAAACACATTGCGGCAACCATTCTTTCACGTCTACACTGATGAACATAGCACCTCTACTGAACTGCCAGTGAAACAAGCCTGCATAGACAGCAGGGGGAAGATTTAGTAGCAGCTTGTTTAATCTTGACAAAGACAACTGCCTTAACAATTTAAAATATTCATACTTTTGGCATGATGTGAATTCTTCTGTCAAATGTTTTGCGCAATTTCCTGATGGATAGGCCTCGCAGTAAAAATTAAAAAAAGAGGCACGCTGTTTATGGAAGTGTCAGATGATCCTGTTGAAGACTCTAAACATTTCAATTGTGGCAAGATGACAGAGAGAGAATTAAATATTTGGGATGTGCTTGAAGGCTTCTAGACAGTATCTATAACCCTGCCAAACCCTGCAGAACATTTGAAAGAAGACATTCTTTAAAATGAAATTATTCAGGTACACATTATACAACACTTACAGTGCCAACAACTCTTTCTTTTTCTTTTTGCTTTGGTTAAAGGCTTTCTTTTTGAAATATTTCTTGTTGACATTTTTAAGAGTGACAAAGTTGAAAGACCCCATTATTATGCACAGTTCCAAGGACATTGTAAATTGCTTGTATGTGAGAGTGAATTTCTAATCAACAAAATTCTTCAAAATGATAGATATCCCCACATTTTCTCCTCCCTAATCTTTCAGGGACCCTGCATATACTGGTTTGTAATGAAGTTGGAGATAGCCAACTCTAAACATTTAGATGTAATTAAAAAAGAAGATATATTGAATAATTAGTCAAGGTATAGCCAACACACAACCAATATAATCAAAATAAATTGATTTAACATTTTTCTTTTCAAGTTTTGCAGTACTTCAAATAAAATGTTCTACCTTAAGTTAGAAAAAATGATCAAGTTAAATATATGAGAATAAACATTGTCAGTATATTCATTATTCATTGTTTAGGGAAATTTTGAGAACACATATTTTCTTCAGCAACACTGGCATACATTTAATATAGATAAATATGCATAAATTCTTGGGATTACATGTTGCATTCTGAAAGGATTCACTTTCAATATAAATATTTTTGAAGCCACCATGTCTGTGTACCAAACCTTCTGTTATTGTATGCTATTCTGCAACATGTCCAGTCAGCAAATGGACAGCTGTATTTTCTACCAAGGACCTTTAGCTAGCAAATGGTCAGCAAAGGGACAGCTGTAGTTTCCAAACAGGCTTCAAGATTAGCCCCATACTTTCCCAACTTAGCAAGTTTAAGATGTGTGGATTTTAACTCCCAGAATTCTCTAGCCAGCAGAAAATTGCCATATATCTCACCGCAAAATTCAGATAATAAAGGCCTCGAATCACTTTTGTAAAATCTAATGGCTCAGAAAAGATCATAATTCACAATGGCACACCAGCCAACGCTTCCATCTTTGAAAGAGGTCACAGTCTTCCTTTCTTTAAGAGGTCATTTCCTTGACCCAGATCTTATGGACAACTTTTGGTTGTCTCCTTCCTCACCGTTCAGCTCAAAAATTCCTTTGAGGATGATAAAGTCATGTTTCTCTTTAATTCAGAATAACCATATTATATTGGGAGCCCACATTCATTTATATGGTGCTAATGTGTCACCTTTGAACTATGGTGCTGGAGCAGACTCCTGTGAGTCCCTTGGACTGTGAGGCAATTAAACCAGTCAGTCCTAGTGGAGATCAACCCTGACTGCTCTTTAGAAGGCCGGATCCTGAAGATGAAACTCAAATACTTTGGCCACCTAATGAGAAGGAAGGACTCACTGGAGAAGAGCCTAATGCTGGGAACGATTGAGGGGCAATAGAAGAAGAGGACAACAGAGAATGAGGTGGCTGGATGAAGTCACTGAAGCAGTAGGCGTGAGCTTAAATGGATTCCAGAAGATGGTAGAGGACAGGAAGGCCTGGAGGAACATTGTCCATGGGGTCGCAATGAGTTGGACAAGACTTCACAACTAGCAACAACAATGTGTCAGAAAATGAAATTTTGATTTCAGGAGTGGATTGAGTGTCTTGATCTAGAAATAAACAATGTTAATTAATTCCCCTTATACTATGGGTTTGTAACATTTTTACTCAATCTTCAGTACTAAATGAGGTTTCAGTTTATCTTTGTTCTAAAATAATCAAGTGATATTCCAAATTTAAGCCATCATTAGGGAATACTGAGAAATATCTTATTTCTTTAAGTGCTTGTTGAATGTTGGAGATAATTTTTTTTCTTTCTAATATTTTGCTGTTGGTGCTACTAGTATTTTTTTAAAAGAAAATGGCTCTTAATTATACATCTATGTACATCTGTAAATAAATAAGTTGGTTACAGATAAAGATTACAACTTGTAATTTCTTTACAACTTTAATAACTACACCCTTTCCTACTTTTTCTTTCTTTCTTCTCCCTCTCTCCATTTTTCATTTCTCTTTAATTTGATTCTCTTTGTTAAAGATGACCCCTATAAAAAAAAACAAAGAAATCCTTTCTTTTCCTTTCCCTTATACTGGAATCAGAGGGAAAACCTATGTAACTAACTCAGTAGGCATGTTTTAGATGGAGATGAAATGAACCTTATCAGTTTTTGTCAGAAAGTAGTTTTCCTTCCCATCACTGAAATTATATTATTAGGTTCATGATTCCTTGCTGATTTCATGTGTGAATTTAATCCTCTACATTTCATTTAAAGTTATCTATCTATTTAGCCTACTGTTAATCCTCCAGTGCAAATATTTCTTACACATGTAGAGATTTCTTTTAGCCAGATTATCTCCTGGTTTTCTCATTTTTTCATTTCTGATCATGCTCATGGAAGTTTATTAATGTGTATGTGATGAAAATTCACAATGGATTTTTAAGTGGTCCCAGAATGTAGTGCTTTTTGCTAAAGGTTTGGTTCAGCAAAAGAAACAGAAAATTCTATATACTTTGTTAGTATTAACAGGGGCTCAGATACATCATTTTCTTTGATGGGAGACATCATAAAAGCATTTATCTGCATGCTTGTTATTATTTTCACAATTGGCTAAGGTTAAATTTTAGAGGAGAAAATTAAAATCAGTATTATTGTATGCATCCTATCTACCTATGAACTGAGAGATATCTTTAGTTATCAATAAAGGAAAATATTTGTAGCTCAGGGTTGAAATGAGGGGTCCTTGGTTCACTGATGATGTTACCTAGTTAAGGTAATGAAATGTCTGCAAGAAAACAACCCAGCTCAGAGAGCACCAAGGACCCCTCATCTTTAGTTATTTCTAAATTCAAACTTAACATCCCTTATTCTTCCCAACAGAAAGTTTACTACACAGAACAAGATAATTTGGAGGGGAAAAAAATCTAATATGTTATTGTCTTATATACTTAAACTAAAACAAGTTAAGCTACATAACATTGTACCATCTTTTAGAAGTCAGCAACTCAAAGAGCAATAACAATTGGACAAGTGGTGTGAGCTCTCTTCATTTTGTGGCAGGGCTGCTATAACAATTTATTGTTAGACTTTGTGAAGTGCTTTCTCCTTTGAACTGGGTTCACAACTATGCACTTTGCATAAGAACCTTCTCTGGTTCTCCTATATAGATGATTCTCACTTAAAGATAACTCATTCAGTGACTATTCAAACTTGTTGAATGAATGTTGTTGAACAGTGCTGAATGAATGGTACTGACAACCAGTTCTGAAAGTTTTGGCTGTTGTAATGCCCTTACAGTCACATGATAATGATTTGCAATGTCATGTCCAGCTTCCCACAAGCAAAGTCCACAATGAAGCTGTCAGGAAGTCAGAAGTTGCAGTCACATCTTGAAGTCCTCCCTTAATGACCCGCAGAGATTCAATTAATGATGGTAGCTGTGGATTACAACTCAAAGAAGTAGTGTAAAATCAGAAAACATGAAGAGATGTGGCCCAAACAATTGCCAACAGTTGGACACAACTAATTGGATAATGTCATCAACAAGAGGGGACTGCAGAAACTGCCATCACTGAGCAGCATAATCATGTGATACCACTGTCAACTCGTAAATCATTCCTGGACTCTTTTTGAGTTGTCATGTGGGGGAGGGAAAGACCTGAAGGAGCAGCAAGGCAGTCAAAAGCAGGAGTACATTCCACACATACCTTACCAAGGCTGTATCCCAGGAACCAGTTGGAGGGGTGTGGCCTCTAGAGCCTGTGAAAGTTGTCTGTTGGAGAACATGTTATGACATACCAGCCATGACAGGGCTCTGGTTGGAGAATGTGATTTATAACACACCCAGGGGGAGGGGGGAAACAGGGTTATAGGTGCACCATAAATAACCATAAAGTCAGAGCTGGCTTCATTAGGATAAGTGTCAACATGTTGCTCCTAATAAATAATTGGATTTCTTTTGAAGTTTGACTCGAGGCTCATGATTTGAACATGATTTGATTAGAGCATTTGTCGGAACCCTGACAACCACACTATATAGTGGCAGCACTTAGGGTATTCAAATCCCAATGACTATAATTAAGGAAGGACTATCTGTACAGTAGCTCCATTCACTGAAGGATCCTTCACTACTTCCACATAAGAGAAAGAGTCTTACAAAAATATTTGAGTTTGGTCTTTAGAGCTTTGTGGGACAACACGCTTATCTTTTGTTTTTTCTCTTACTTCTTCCATATATATCCTAGGTGAGTCATACAGCCTTATTTTAAATTTGTTGTTTTTCCCTTTAGCTAAGCACTTTTCAGGATCTGTTTCTTAGAAGTCCAGAATAAATCTTTGTTTAGTCTTTGAATCACACCCAATTTAAAAGGGCAAAGAAAGGGTTAGCAAACATATTTATTTCAGTTAAATGTACAGATGTAGTTGACCATGGCTTGTGCGATACTGCAAAACCTGATCTTTTACCAATTAGGTAACACATTGACATTTATATTTTATTATTTATGGATTTTTTTATTTAATTGATTTTTTTAAAAAACTGGCAATTTTGGTAGGTATGATATTACATATGTAATTGGTTTTGGTGCTTTATTGATTGTGAACTCAGTTGTCTTTATTACGTTTTATAACTTCATTGGGTAAAGATCTATATTTACTGAAGGTCGTTGACATTTTGACATTTTATTATTTTGAATTGATTGTTTTTATGTGCCATATGGAAAGTCAAATTGTAAATTAATATTTGTACTTGAAAACTTAACAAGAAGAGATTGAGGGATCTGGATATGCTTAGTTTTTTTAGAAAAGATATCTGAAAGGAGATTTAGAACTTTACAAAGAACTTTACAAAGATAGAATTTTACAAAGTCTGGATTCTTTTCTTTATTGATTCAGAATTCAACCGGATGAGTCCAACTTCTTACCACTGGTTTGTACTCAAAGATCTGCTTTTTGGGGAATCAGATATCATTAGTTTCAATTTTACAAAATGTATAAAGACTTATCTGGTGTGGTGCCTAAAAGATGGAGCTCTTACCTCACAATCAGGAGGTTGTAGGTTCAATCCTATGTAGCGGTAGATATTTCTCTCTCTGGGTGCGAAGAGAAAATATCTGCTATGCCTCCACATAAGCATCAGGAAACGCATCTGGCCAGTAAATGTTCAGCTCCATTCAGTCACTGTGACTCTGCTCCAATGCAAGGGATTATAGCAGGAGTGTCAAACTCAAGTCCTGGGGGCCAGGGCTGGCCTGTGGGGTGCTTAGATATGGCCCAAGGGACTGTCCTGGAAACAGCAAAGGACCAGCTCGCAGTGCCTCTGCCAGTGAAAACGGAGCTTGGGAGGACTGCACATGGCCCCCTTGAGCTCTGTTTTTGCTGGCAGAGGATTGCAGGAGTCTGTTGCAGCCAAAAATGGAGCTTGGGAGCCCATTTTCATTGGCATAGCACTCGGGCTACCACAGGTGCCCTCAACGCAAGTGATGTCATGCTGGCCATGCCCACCCTGGCCACACCCACCCTGGCCCTCCAAGGTCAAACACAACCCTGATGAGGCCTGCAAAGAAATTGAGTTTGACACCCCCCCGAATTATAGGGATTGTTAAAAGAAAAAAAGTTGTATAAAGACTTAATGCCTGCATAGGAATGTTCTCAAATTCAATTCTATAATGAGAAATGGATATTTGAAGTTCTATGTAAACCAGAAATTAGCCTGAATCAGGGGAAGTTCAAACCACGGTTAAAACAGATTTGAACCTACAACTTCAAGGAGTTTGTTCAAATCCAAAGCCATTATGAAAGGCTTTTATTTCAAAGTGTGTATTGTGGAAGGCAGTGAAAAAAGTACTTTTCAGTAGGGAGGTGTCTTCATGAGCACATGATTACAATTCAACAAAGAAGACTGTTGCTATATAATTAAAATGAGTGAACAGCTCATTTTATTCATTGCAAATGCAGACTTACCCCAGATATTATGGGCTGGAACGTACACAGTTACATTAAAAGTAGGTCAAGAAACAATGCCTTGAATTCTACCCAATTCAAAGGGGTGGGGAACAAATTGTCATCAGTACTGGCCTTCTTTTATAATTAGTTATCTTGCTAGTGAGGATTATTTGTTCATTTTAACCAACTTCTTATAAGCTAAGTTATTGTTTGAAAAATGCCATGGATTTATACAAAAAAGCAAGACAGAATCCACATTCACCAAAGGAGCACACAAAATAAGAGTTTAAGTAATAATAATAGAGTAACAGAGTTGGGAGAAACCTTGTAGGTCATCTAGTCCAACACCCTGCCCAAGCAGGACATCCTACACCATTTCTGATAGATGGGAATCCAGTCTCTTCTTGAAAGCTTCCAGTGATGAAGCTCTCACAACTTCTGAAGGCAAGCTGTTCCATTGGTTGATGGTTGATTATTTCTAGGTTGAATCTCTACTTGATGAATTTCCATCCATTATTCCTTGTCTGGCCTTCAGGTGCTTTGGAAAATAGCTTGACCCTCCCCTTTCTGTGACAGCCACTCAAATATTGGAACACTGCTATCATATCACATCCCCTGGTCCTTCTCTTCACTAGACTAGCCATGCCCAGTTCCTGTAATGGTTCTTCATATGTTTTAGCCTCTAGTCCCCTAATCATCTCTGTTGCTCTTGTCTGCACTCTTTCTAGAGTTTCAACATCTTTTTTTATAGTGTGGTGACCAAAACCAGATGCAGTATTCTAGGTGTGGTCTTACTAAGGCTTTATAGAGTGGTATTTACTAAGGCTTTATAGAGTGGTAGAGTTACATAAAATAGGGGACAAATTAAGTAGAGTCAGAAGAAACTAAATGGAAGAGTTTTGAAACAAAGTGAGATCTTGTGATAGATTTTAAAAAGTCATAAAGGGAGTTGCAAAGAAATTTATGATCTTTATATGATGAAAATGATATCAAAATGGAAATAGAACTGGCTAACCACCATAAGTAGCGGCTTTGCATCGAGCTGAAGAGAAAGGTTGAGTGACATACTCAGGGTTCTCACTTGCCCATTGTTGTTCAGCTTATTTATAAACATCTTGGATGAGGATGTATAAAAGAAGATTATCAGATGTCCATATGACACAAAGGAGAAGGTACAGGAAACACTTAAAAAGAGAGGGTCAGGATTCCTAAATTGGGAGAATGGATGGAAGGCAGAAAGAATTTCAACAGAAAAAAAAGCAAAGTCATACACTTGGATAGGACAAAAATCAAAGATGCTGTTACTGGGATAATAAACTGAGGTAGGCTGCAGCAGCAATTCTTTTGGAACCTAAATTCTCTAAGTTATAAAACCAGACTTATGTATTCCAGAAGTACAAAAATGAGACCCAGTCAATACAACTTGTTAACTAATATTTGAGATGAATGTGTATGGATTTTCAATTAATAATCACCTGACAATTTATGAGGAACAAATATATAGCACAAATACCACAAATATTGAAGGCTTCTATATAAATTTAGACAAGAAGAATCTGCTCCCTCAGTGTAGCAAAAGAAAAAGAAAGAAAAAGAAAGAAAGAAAAAGAAAAAAAGAAAGAAAGAAAGAAAGAAAGAAAGAAAGAAAGAGAAGATCCTAAGAAGGAATGATGGCAAATGATGCATAAGAGTGTTTGTCTGTCTCATGGAAACCTATGTTCACTTCATGCAGTCTTCGAGGTACAACTGCTTGTTCAGCAACCATTCAAAATTGCAGTGGTGTTGAATGATTTATTGCTAGTTTGCAAATTTGTACCCTTTCAGTGTCCTTGTGGTCATGTGATCGTGATCTGAGTGCTTAAATGCCAGTTTCATGATTAGGACATTGCAATGAGCCGCAGTCATGTGATCATCATTTGCAACCGTCCCTGCCAGCTTCCTACAAGTCAAATCAATGGGAAAACGTTCAGGCAAAGTTGCAAATTGCTCCTGTGAGTGACCCCTGATGCCTTTTCTCCTGAGAATTCCCAGTCTGCAGTACCCCTTGTCCACCCACATTCTATAGGGAGTGCCCACCTGCAGCACACCTCACTTTCCCACATTCCCTAGTTGTCCCAAAGATGCTTTTTCCAAAAGGCAACTGGACTTCCTTGATTTTTTCTTTTGAAAACGTTTTGTTACTCATCCAGTCTCTTTAGCCTGTGCACATTCCATAACAATAGAAATAGCATTTAGACTTATATGCTGCTTTATAGTGCTTTACAGCCCTCTCTAAGCAGTTTACAGAGTCAGCCTATTGCCCACAACAATCTGGGTCCTGATTTTACCCACCTGGGAAGGATGGAAGGCTGAATCAACCTTGAGCCAGTCAAGATTGAATTCTTAGCAATCAGTGAGCAGATAGTTGACTTGGCATGCAATACTGCACTCTAACCACTGTACCACCACTTCTCCATAGTACCTGCCTACAGCAGTTACCACACTCCTTCCCTGGCATACCAGCCTTTTCCTGCTTAATGACTCAATCCTGGGGACTTTTGGGATTGCTACTGTAACCCAAGGACTGCCTGTAACTGACTTGGGCTTCACATGTGACAATAAATTGAGGGAATTATCTTACATGGGCAGTTTCCATTCAAAATCTATGATGTTTTTTAAAATTATTATTTTGTTCCACAAGTCAACAATGATGTTTTCCCCACACAAGTGATAATGAACATGTGTCTCTTGAAGAGTATTCCCCAAACAAAACAATTTCAATGCATGTTTATTAACACCACAACAGTGTCAAAATATCAAGCAGAAGCAATACCAAACAAATAAATAATTGCAGCTAGCTCAAACAGCAATAGCTGTTTCTATGGTGAAACAACTTAATGCATTGTGAATTATTTTTGAAGCCAAAGACAAAGTGCTTGGTGTTCAGTGTGGTATACACTGGTACGATGTGGCATAAAGTCATTAACAGTCAGCTTTAACAGGCTTTGCTATAGATCTGTGATGGTGCATGCATGCTAGAGGTGGCACCCAGAGCCCTCTCTGTTGGCATGCGAGCCGTCACCCCAGCTCAGCTCTGCTGCACATGCACACACCTCCTGCTAGCCAGTTGGTCTTTGGGTCTCTGCCACGCATGCTTGGGGTGCGCAGAGAGCATGCAGGGTGGGGTGCATGCATAGGGGATGCATGCACATGCGGGGATGCACATGCATGCGCAAGGGTGAGAGACATGCAAGCATTGAATTTGGGAATGCGTGCATGTGCTTTGGGCACTTGGTGCCGAAAAGGTTAGCCATCACTGCTATAGATGCATGTACATGTTAACTACTGTTTCTTTTTTTCTTGGCAAAGGTAATTACAGATGTTGAACCTATTTCCTGATTATCATAATTTAGAAGGATGCTTGAAGTAATCCTTTTATTACTTACATCTTTTATTTCTATGTCCACGAGTATGAATATTAACTTTTTATTTTAAAAAAAGAAGATACATTCATGATTACTCTGGTAGGGCATCTTCAGCTGAGACTATGGAGATGAGTCTGGGTAGGGTCTCCTTTCCCTCTTCCCATTGCCAGTAAAACTCCTCCTGGGGCAAATGTCTATGGAGATTCTCAATCATCCAGGTCATGGTTGTTCCAAAGGTGCCTTTTCTAAACAAAACTGAATTTTCTTGATTTTTTTTCTTTTGAAAACATTTTGCTATTCACTCAAGAAGTCTCTTTAGTTCCTGGCAGTGCTACATTTCTAGTGGGCATCACAGGAGTCTCTTCCAGATGGGAAAAAGTATCTGCAAATAAAATATTTGGTCTGATAATGGTTTTTCATCATTCACATTCTTGCCTCCTTTGCCATATTGCCAGACAGTTGTGCCACCACTGCTGCCCTTGATTTGATTGAGGAGGTGGTGGGTTTTGTATAGTCAATAATTACAGGCAAATGTTGCTAAATGGCAGCATTTGGTTGGGTCCTGTTTAGAGAAAGCAACAGCTGATGACGTTCATGTGAAACATTACAGGACTGAGAGAAGGACTTGGCAGTGGAACAAGATGCTGCCCACTTTGTACAATCCATCTTCAACACTGGCCATCCAGGGAAAACTCTTTTAGCATCAGTTGGGAAGCAAATGATTTTTGGTGGTCTGACCTGTTTTTACAGGTCTACAGGGGGATGGGTAAGCAGGGATTGGCCCCGTGCTCTAACATCATCTTGGATTGTTTGTCCAGAACTTTATTAAGAACATTTCCTGCTGACTAGTACAATTAGATTGTACACTCACGAGTGATATGGTGGGAGGATCACAAAAGTTTGAAAATGAGAGCCATGGATACCAGGTGTAGCCTGTTTTCCCTTCACACATTCCTGGGATCCAAGTCTGTTCAATAAGGCTTCTAGGATTAATTCTGATGAAATCCCATTGTGGAACGACTGGCCAATTTTAACATTCATGCCTGTCCATTGGACTCTACCTTTCCTGTCAGACTTACTCCTAGCATGGGAGAGGATGATCCTTGAACATATCAGCAAGAATGATGACCAATAGTGAAAATGACAGCAGATGAAAGTTTAGGAGTGGTGTCAACTATTTATGGGTCTTTTATGCACTCTTAGACCTGTTGGCTTTGAGAAAGCCTCACCACAAATTGACTGGTGGTAATAGCTGATGATTTTAACATCCATGCCTAGACATTAAACTGTCAACATCACCTACAGAAGGTGCCAATGTTGATCATATGGATTGTACATGGGCGTCTGCTATCATCATGGTTGGCTTCTTTTTGACAAGTCCAGCCCCTTGACTCCTGAAAGTAGTAGAATGCAGAATTGAGGACATGTGCTGACCATTCTATGGTGCAGTAGAACCTTGGAAGTGGGTGTCCTGGGATCTTTCAAAATACAGATGTTATCTACTTGTGGGATGCAAGGATCACTCAAATCACATTTGCAGTCATGATAAGATTGATGTGAGCCAAGGGCCATAGTGGTTTCAACCATAGTGACAATTTATGTATGTTTATTTTTTACTGGTCCTATACTCTAAGCAATCACCAATGTATCTCAGAGTCCTTGTTCGTCCTCAGGTTAGAGCTGACCAACTCTGTCTGATTTTGTGTCATGCCGTCTATGAAATGACATTTTATTTCTTTTCTCATGCTGTTTGATGCTATTGCATAATTGAGATCTCAGAAATAATAAGCAAAACAAAACACCTGAGAAATGTGTGGATGGAAACCAGAATTTTGAAAACTATGATTTTTGAATCATTCCCCACTTTAAATAATAAGTATGACTTGTGTAGTATGGCTCAGTGGCAATATTTACAACCACAACATTTGTTGACATCCCAATTTGGACCTGTGGCATTTTCAGCTTTGGAAACACCTAATTTACTACAGGTGATAATTAAATACTATGACAGTGAAACCTGCAATTACACTTTATAAAATGCTGTTGCTAATGAGTCAATTTGATACGCACATTTTACAGGTTGAGTGGAATAAAAAATTAGAGATTCCTAATTTCCATAGACAAGGGGAACAAGAGTTAAAGCCAATTACAAGAACTTCAATAGATTCTAGATTGCATCTTATTCAATAAAAAGGATATCTGTATTTAATGAACTCATTTGCATCCTATTAGTTTTATAGACTGCTACCTCTCTATTTTTCCCCTTGATTTTATGGCCTATTTATTGTTATTTCTAGGTCACATTATTTTATATGCCTTTTCTCAAGATTTTAATAAGACTGCGAATGATTTAACTTGTTTTATATTCCATGTAAATCACTGAGAATCAGTTAACTGTAATGGGCTAAAACAGAAATAAATAAATAGCATGTATATAGAAAAAGGTTGAGGAAAACATGATGTTTGAAAGGCAGTGAGATTAATATTTCTTTTAAATGATATTTGTAAAATCTCCTATAATCATTCTATTTAGGAAGTTATTACATACATTGGCTCAACTTTAGTAAGATTTAACATTCATACTCATTTGAACTATATTCCCCTTCCATGGAAATTGACACTTGGTAGATTCTTCCTAAACTATTTGTAGCTACTCTACAGTGTTGGAAAGATAAATTCATGGCCACAACTGCTCAATATTCTGCTGACTTAATGTTATTAGCAATTTATGGCCAAATCACTTATATTAGTTTTGGATTATAATAATGAATAATGGCTATCATTCATTGAAATGCTTTGTAGAATTTTGATATATGTATATAATGTGTATGTATATTAATATTTCTCTTCTGTAGTTTTCTTCCATTTTTTAATTTCTTCATCAATTCATTTTTTCCTATTCAATTATTCAAAGTATTCAATTATTAAAAATTCAATTATTAAAATTATTCAAAGTATTCAATTATTAAAAATTCAATTATTAAAATTATTCAAAGTATTCAATTATTAAAAGAATAAATATATTTGGTCAAAACATTTTGGATTTTTTTTTTGATAAAACAAAGGACACTTTTTCTGCCCCTTCATACCATGTTTTCTCTTATTTTTTCACCTATTTGGTTGATAGTTTCACCTATTTGGTTGGTATTGTTTTGTGGCTTCTCCTATACCTTGGTGGTGCAGGCTATTAAACGCCTAGCACTTAGTTCCAGCTGCCTGCAATTAGTGCAGACTCAAATCCCACCAGGCTCAAGGTTGACTCAGCCTTCCATCCTCTCGGGGTAGGTAAACTGAGGACCCAAGATTGTTGAGGGCAATAAGCTGACTTTGTAAAAATGCCGCTTAGTAATAATAAGCAGGCATATACAATGGAATGAAGGCTATTGCTGAGCACACTGGGTTGTATCCCAAAAAATTGTAAGCCACCCTGAGTCTCCAGAGAAGGGCGGCATATAAATATGAATTAAAAAAAAATACTAACAGAACTAGAGATTGTGCTATATAATACATGACAATAGCATTAGAAGAAGACTTGAAGACCCCAAACCAACTTTCACTAAAATGGGCAGAGGAAGGGTGATTCAAAATATCTATGCTGTCCTGCACATACAGTTCCCTTATTCTCCTCATGTAACATGTATGCCTTATCTTGAAGGTGGAAGAAAAGGCATGGGGAGGTGAAGGACTGAAAAAGCAGGCTGGATGCCTGATGTTGAATGGCATTCATAGGCATGTCCTAGGGCCCCAGGCACAGCAGGTGAAAATTCCTAGCCAGAAATACTGGGACTAGATGGGGATGAAGAAAAGAACTAAAGTGTGAAGCAAAAACAGAAGCAGCCAACCCAGATAATTTTGCTGGCAAATCAGCCAGCAGAGGTTAGTGAAATATCCAGATAGAGAAAGTCTAGACAAGCTTCAATCAGGAAGTCTATAGGTGGTATTCTGGAGTTTGACCAACACAGTTGACTGGCAGAGGAACAATCAGCAGGATGGCTACAGCGGGATGAGCCAATGACTGAGTTAGCTGAGCTGGCAGGAGCCCTTCCGGGAACAGCTGAAAACAAATGGCAAGCAGCAGAGGACAACACCTTAGGTAGCTGCTTGGAAAGACTGTGGTATAGCTTCAGCCAAGGGTAGCAGCAAAAGTCTATAAGGGTAAAGAAAGTACCTCAATCAGGAGAGAAGCCAAGGTAGTTAGAGGCAACAGAAACAAAATAATAGTGAAAATAAGGCAAAAGAGATGATTCCATTAATTTATGTCCTATCAGAGTAGATTCTATGGAGATTCTCAATCATCCAGATAATAGTTATCCCAAAGGTGCTTTTTCAACTGGACTTCCTTTTGTTTTTTAAAAATGTTTCGCATCTCATCCAAGAAGTCTTGTTCAGTTCTCTGAAGAACAGACATCAGAGTAGTTTGTTAAGGAAAATTAGTAATATTTATGCTAACCACTTTAAGGTTAATTGTTTGAAGTGGCTTGGATCTGAAGGTATCCTTATGGTAGATCCAGTTAGATGGGTTTAGGTCAGGCTGAACCTCTTCAGATCATGCTATGGGGCTGCAGCACATAGTAAAAATCCTTATGATCTGTCTTGTTCCTTTCTGCCGCTTATATTGGTTTTAAGGATTGCATTTGGAACAGGCTCTAGACCAGGGCTGTCAAACTCTCGGCCCATGGGCGGATGTGTCACACACTGGCCACACCCACACCTGGTTTAGTGAAGGGGAAAAAAGTCCCGATACGTCACATGCTGCTGCTGTGATGACATGAGTATGATACCCCTGTTCCAGAGCTAATCAATGATACAAGTTCTTTGATCTAACCAGCCCATCTGCCCAAAGGCCCAGTCATGTCACTTACCAACTCCAAGATAACAACAGTGTGTATTGAATGTGTGTGGGTCCTTGGTGCAAATAAAAAGACTCCCACCCCAAGCAATAGGCCATAAGGCTGTAGCAAGTCTAACACCAGATACTCCTGGGTGGCAAAGACCACCAGCAAGGCAAGGGGATTAAAGATCAAAGTTTTTTTTTCTTGTACTCTGTATTAGGAAAAGTCAAACCAGGTCTCTTGAGATGCCCAGGAAAGATGTAGCACTCCACACACCGCAAAGTCAACATGAAGCACTAGTGGCAGCTAGATGACCACAATGCACTGTCCCAACCTATGATGATAATATTGTCTCAGATTCAGAGGTGGGTATTCAGCAGGTTCTGACCAGTTCTGGAGAACCGGTAGCGGAAATTTTGAATAGTTCGGAGAACTGGCAAATACCACCTCTGACTGGCCCCGTCCCCATCTATTCTCTGCCTCCCGAGTCCCAGCTGATTGGCTGGGTCTTCTTTTGTTGCCCTGCACAGGAGAACGGAACTGGAAATCAGGTTACTGGGGTGGGCAGGGAATTTGATTTTGCAGTAACCTTCCCCAAGAAGTGGGGAGGGAATGGGGATTTTGCAGTATCCTTCCTCTGCCATGCCCACCAAGCCACGCCCACAGAACCGGTAGTAAAATTTTTTTGAATCCCTCCATTGCTCAGATTCTCTCTTTCTGTCCATTTGGATGTTGAAAGGTATCACGGATCCATTGGTTTCTGTTCTTTCCCAAACCCATGTTTTAAGCCGTTTTCAAACAGCAGTGTGACATTATGCTTTCTATTTTTAAAATTCTGCTCCAAAGCACACATTTACCCCTCCTGCTTTTCTCTAGCAAAAGCTTTATGGTATATAAGCTGTTATTGAGGGCATACCTTCAAAGCACTTTAATACAAGCATCTCAGCAGCAAGCCCCCAAGTAGAAAGCCCCACCTTTAAATAAATATCCACTGTGAAAAGAAGCTATGCAAAAGGTTGCCCAGCTGCTTTTTTGTGTTTCTATAAAACCATTAGCATGTGTGTATCACTTTAGAACATCACAAAAATACCCTCTTTTCTCTGTTGAAAATACTTAATGGCTGTTATTACCTGGGATTAGAAAATAGTTTCTCTATGCAGTTAGTATAGCCTAGATTTGTTTGGTGGCAATAAGTAATTAGCCATAAAGGACTGCAAATTCTTCACAATCGATAAAAAAGGCAAGACAAGAAACGATGGATGGAAACTTGTTCTGTCTCTCCTTCCCTTCCCCAGAAGGTAAGGAACTTGGCAGCAACACTAGCACAGAGAGTCACGCTGGCCTGTCTCCAAAATCCAAGTTATCTCGCCCGATAAGAGTGTTGGCAGTCACCCAGGCTCTCACTGCCAAATTCAGAACTAACAAGAAATGAAGTACTCACAGAAGGACTGATTTATTCTCAAAGTCCAGAAACTAAATCAGGCACACAGACGGAATCCTCGGCTTATTCCACACTTTGTCACATACAGAGTTTGTAACGTAGGCACACCCACTTTTATACCTGGTGGGGTGTGGTCCAGCTCAATCTCTGGCCCTCCCATGCCCCCTACGTTGCTGCTGACGTTTCTCCCTCCGACGTTGCCTGGGATCAAACCAGGAATCCTCCTCCTCCCTCCCTCGCCGTGGCCGTACTGATACGCGTTTCTCAGGCTGTTCCTCTTGGCTTTCCGAAGAAACCTGAGGCATTGCCAGGGAGGAAGGTCCTGGGGAGGGAGGCCTTGCCAGGGAGGAAGGTCCTGGGGAGGGAGGCCTTGCCAGGGAGGAAGATCCTGGGGAGGAAGGCCCTGGTGAGGAAGGCATTGCCCGTCCCTCCTCTTCTTCATCATCCAGGTCCTCTTCCTCTGTCAGTACAGGCTCACGAGGCGGGGCCACAACAGAAACTAATCAAGGAGAGAAGCAACCTGGAATTAAGGAGAAACTTCCTAACAAAACAATTAACCAGCGAAACAACTTGCCTTCAGAAATTGTGGGTGCTTCATCACTGGAGGTTTTTAAGAAAAGACTGGACAGCCACCTGTCTGAAATGGTATAGGCCCTCCTGCTTGAGTAGGGGGCTGGACTAGAAGACCTCCAAGGTCCCTTCCAGCTCCATTCCAATTGATTGAAACCCCACTTCACAGTTTGCATGATGTATCATCATGGATCAAGATTATATACTATAATTTATGACTTTGTGCATTATGTAAAACCATTCACCTGTAGTCTGTTCTGGAAACCCGAATTTAAGAATGTAAATTCAGTCGCGTTCTTCATTAGAGATGTAAACTGCCTTAGGAAGCTCAGTTGTTAGTTCATTCCACTTCTTTCTTTGCATCCCTGAGAAACAGAGAAGAAATGCAGCTTCAGAAGAGCAAAGCTGAATATTGAGTGTTTGTTCCAGACTGCAGCTACTGAAGTTCAACTTGAGACCACATCTAGAACACTGCATCCAGTTTTGGTCAGTGCAATATAAAAAGATATTGAGACTCCAGAAAGAGTGCAGACAACAGAAACAAAGATGATTAGGGGACTGGAGGCTAAAGCAAATGAAGAACAGTTGCAATAATTGGGTATGCCTAGTTTAAAGAAAAGAAGGACTAGGGGGTGACATGATAGCAATCTTCCAATATCTAAGAGGCTGCCACAAGAAAGAAGGGGTCAAGCTATTTTCAAAGCACCTGAAGGCAGGAGAAGAAGCAATGGATGGAAAGTAATTAACCAGCCTAGAACTAAGGAGAAATTTCATACATTTTTTCCCTATAAAAAAGAATTTAAGACCCCAGTATGTCAGGAGATGCTAAATGGCTTCTTACATTTTATCTTTATGAAAGAACGGAAGGCCAACCAACTCAGGCTTATGTTGTAGAGCCTAGGAGAAGGTAGAAGAGAGCAGTCATCATTATAATGCTTTATCTTTCTGCATGCTTTAGGTGAACAGAATCCTTTACATACATAACCACCTGTAAGACTGACTAAATTCAGACCTATTCAATGTGATTTCCTTCAAAGGTCATGGAACTGTAACTCCCAAAATTCCACAGCTTGAGGAAGATCAGTCTAATTCATGAAAAATATGAAATAACTTCCTGATCATTTAATAAATGAAGCTTTCTGTTGATGCACTTTAGTTTTTCCAATCCAATGGCCTATTGGCAAGCAATTATGGAAAGGGGCTTGATTCACTCACCAGCCTGACAATAATACATAATTTACATTGACAAAAACTGGGGAAAAAAATTGACTCTACCTGACTCTGTGGTTTCTTCCCCAAACCCCCAAAACTTTAACCTTAGACTATCTACTATTGACCTCACCCCTTTCCTAAGAGGTCTGTAGGGGGCGTGCATAAGCGCACTAACGTGCCTACTGTCCCTGTCCTATTGTTTCTTTTATTTTTCTTATATGTATTCATTTCATGTATTCATAACTATCTTTATCCTTATACCTATTATCTTGTAAGCAATTGACAAATCAAATAAATAAATAAAAATAAATAAATAAAAACAAATCACATGTGTGATATTAGTGTGATATTTTGCCTCCTTATATGCCAAGGTGATGACAAAATGAAGAAATGTGTGTGTGATATCCCAATCCTCAGTCCTTTCTACTTGCATTCTGATATCATACACAAGAATGCAAATCGCAGGGTTGACATCATAATGTTATGATGCAAGTTTTGTCATGTGTCTGCTCTCCCCACTACTCCTTCTCTATTCTGATATATGAGCCACGGTGGCACAGTGGTTAGAGTGCAGTACTGCAGGCTACTTCTGCTGACTACCGGCTGCCTGCAATTTGGAAGTTCAAATCTTACCAGACTCAAGATTGACTCAGCCTTCCATCCTTCTGAGGTATGTAAAATGAGGACTCATTTTGTTGAGGGCAATATGCTGACTCTGTAAACCACTTAGAGAGGGTTGTAAAGCATTGTAAAGTGGTATATAAGTCTAAGTGCTATTGCTAAGTGCTATTGCGATTCCCTCCAAAGAACATGTTGTGGCCTGTTGATGTCAGTGTCAGCAGAACAGTGTCATGTTGTGTCAGTGTTGTTGTGTTCATAGCAATCCCATAAGATTAATATGCAACTGGACCACTCTCCTGCTCAGTTTTATGGATAAGGTACAGATGTCCATTGTAAGGAAGTTCTCTCATATGATATGCCTTTTCTTTCTAGGTTTTATCATTTTGGAAACTTCATGCTAAGAAGCTGAAGAAGCTTCTTGGATGAGAAGTGAAATGTCTTCAAAGAAAAACCAGAAAGTCCAGTTGCCTTTTGAAAAACACATTTGGGGCAACCATGATCTGGATGACTGAGAATCTCCATAGACACACTAAGAACTTACAGAACTCTGTCCAATATGTTTTGTGCAATAGCTTTTGTTTTCTCTGACTTCTGAGGTCATGCTCCTGTTGACTCATGGATTTGCTTGGCAACCCTAGGCAAAGTATTGTCCTTTGCTGCATGACTTTCTCCTCTGTTTAACACATATAATAATGCCCTATCTCCCAGGATGCTGTATTAATCAGAGATAATGATGCTAAATTGCTGTATGCACCAAATAACTATTTTATTAGAGTCCCAATTGGAACATTTCTAGGCAATTGTTTGTTCTTGGAAGGCAGTGTATGTTGCTAGGCAGAGGCAGAGTTACTTTAGGACATGAAGGTGAGACCAAGTGGCAGGATAGAGATGATGTAGCTTCAGGCACCCAATAAGTTGGAGGGAGATGAAGAGCTTATCAGATCTGCACATGACGCAAAGCTGGATAGATAGCTTATGCTCTAGAAAACATAAACAACAATCAAAAGGATTCTGATAAGGTAGAGAAGTAGATGGAAAGTAACAGAATGACATTTATGAGAATGCAAATTTATACACAATAACAATAATCAAAGGCAAAGGTATAGGATGGGGGTGGGGGTAGAATTGCCTGGCTTAATAATAATAATACATATGAAAAGGCTCTGGTTAGAAGCTAAATAGAAGCCAGCTAAGTGTTCTCATCCTGTAATAATCTGTAAATAAGGTCTGCCCCTCCTCCCAGCATTGTTCAAAGGATATAAGTAGGTTTATAGTATCCATACATCTCTACGCATACGGTGGTATGTGCATTAGTGTTCATATTATCAAGAGTCATAGATTATCAGGTACTTTGCTTTTGTGGAAACAAATAGGTGAATGGTCATACAAAGAAAGTCTACCCCGATGTAAGTTTGCACTCAACTATGTACACTCTTATTACTTGAACATCCCTGGAAATGGTGAGTGTTATGTATGTAGGTTTGAATGTTATTGGTTTAGTTTGAATTGTTCTTGTAAAATGTCAAATATGATTGGTTTAAAAAGTGCGGGAAAACCCTGCACTCTGATTGGCTGGCAACTGCGGCTGCTGGCTATAAGTAGCAGCCGCAGCCCAGCCAAATCGGGTCTGTTACGAGCTGTAGTCACTAATAAACTCTTCACTGAAGCACTCCGCGTCTGACTCTTCATGCAAACTTAACAGTGAGGTTCTAGAAAACTTGAATAGATCTTATCTGGATACTTGCTGACTGGAATCATACATAGCCCTAAGACTGAGCTTAGCATGTTGGTTGATCACTAACTTTTTGGTTTTCTGTTGTTTTCATTGTCTTTCTTGTTTATTTTTAAATAATTTGTGAATTGCCTAGAGTTGCTGAGAGTCAGGTGGCATATACATTTAATAGATAATAATTGAGCCCAGTTTCTTAAAACAGTAACAATGGTTTAGGGTTTAATGAAGTGTGTCATGAACCAAGCCAATTATGGTTTAGCCATTTAACTCTTATTCAACATGGTGTACAGTCCTAGTCTAAAAGCATCTTGAATTTCAGATCTAGAGGAAAATAGGTTATAATTGGAAGAACAACCAAACTATAATTGTCAATCAGCTACATATTTGGTGAGATGATTGGACAATAGATAGTACAGTGTCTATATGTTCTGCCTCTACAAAATTCTAGGTGTAAAATATTTTGTGTGTGAAATACCAATCTACTGACAGATATTTATGGCATTTTTCCTCTTACCTATGCATTTAAGGGGTAGATTGAAGCATACAATGGAAAGGTTAGGGATGGGAAACTGAATTGTTTTTAAAACAAATGAAGTTCAGTTCTTCTGCTAATAAGTAATAATGTAATGCATGCTAATGCAAAAATGAGGGAATCAATGTGGTTTCAATGTGGTATTTGACATGGTATAACTTTATCAGATGTCATGGGATAAAATGAGCATGTGACAATGAGTCAGGACAGCAAAGACCTTAGTTGCCTTATTTATTCACAAAAGTGTTCATTAGTCAGATAAATTTAGATGCAAATCAGTGTGCAATTATTCACAACTTCCTGCAGAGCTGGATGCCAGTCCATTGCTACACCATGCATTCTCTTCATTTTCTGTTGCCTTTATTTTAAGCAAGAATTGGTAGGAGGGAGGTGGCAGACAACCTATCATATGTCTCTTCTCTTAATTAGCAACACTTCATCTAGACTCCTCAGCCGAGTTCCACAGATAGCTTTTATGAGTCCCACTATGTAGACCAAAAATGAAACCAACTCTACAAGAAGGATAGAACAACTTTATATTGACTATGGGAACAGAAATTTGCAAGTTTGACTTCACTTCACTTTCCTTCATCTTATACTCATGTGAATTAGGGAGCTGCCTGCCTGAATTGCTTGTGTATGGCTTCTTCTTGCTTTGGGCTTCAGCCATGTTTTGCTCCCAATACTTTGATAGTGGATTTGGTTCATCCCTGTGAAGGTCATCTTTGTTACTGTCTACAGTTGCTATAAAATCAATCTGACCAGATATATCTCCTGTTGTATTAGCTCATTGCAGTATGCAGGTCATCAGAAACAGACAACACAAGGCAGGAGTGTCTGCAAGGTACTCTAAAAACCAAATCAAGATGGTGGCAACATTTATTTAATTTTATTTATTTATTTTAGTTTGTCAAGCACATATAAGAAAACAAATATAAGTATGAACGTAACATATAAACATAAGTATAAACAGGTATAAGTATATACATAATAAATGAGTACGAATAAATGGGAACAGTAGGACAGGGATGGGAGGCACGCTGGTGCGCTTATGCACGCCCCCTTACAGACCTCTTAGGAATGGAGTGAGACAGTTTAAGGTTAAAGTTTTGGGGGCTTGACGATGTAACAACAGAGTCAGGTAGTGAGTTCCAGGCACCGACCACTCTGTTGCTGAAGTTGTATTTTTTACAATTGAGTTTGGAGTGGTTTATTTTGAGTTTGTATCTATTGTTTGCCCATGTGTTATTGTGGTTGAAGCTGAAGTAATCATTGACAGATAGGATGTTGTAGCAGACAATTTTGTGTTCTAAGCTTAGGTCAGACCATAGGTGGCTTGGTTCTAAGTTGTCTAAGTTGCATCCTTTTTGAGGGTCATTGAAGCACTTGGACACTATCTGTGTCCTCAGGGTCACCTGAGTAGTGCTCCTGGTTCCTGTAATCTGCATTTTTATGGAACTCATACTCCCATGCTGTTTGAAGGGTGTTCATCCTAAATTGATAGATAAATATCCAAGTGTTTCAACAACCCTCAAGAAGGATGCAAATGACCAGCTGTTTGCAAGGAATATAAATCCTTCCATTCCCCACCATCCAGTCAGACCTGAGGAAGCTTCTTGAATGAGAAGTGAAATGTCTGCCAAAGAAAAAATAAGAAAGGCCAGTTGCCTCCTGAAAAAAGCACCTCTGGGATAACCATGACCTGGATGATTGAGAATCACTACAGACTTTTTAGTACTACTGTCAATGTCACAAAAATACTACTATTACTACTAGAAGAAGAACTGTTGCAAAAGAAAGCAAAGATAGTACTAATAGTGATAGGTACCTTGGGTCCAATCCCAAAACATCTGGAAGCCCCAGTCATAATTTGAACACCGTCAGCAGTGACAAAATCACCCTAAGTCAATTGCAAAAGAAAGCATTGCTTTGAACAGCTTACATCCTGCAACAATACCTTTAACACCATCAAACAACACCATATCTGCCGATCCCAGGCCCTTGAAAAGGACTTGACAGATTGATAAAAATGCCTAATCCAGTTTAAATATCTGGCTGACTGTGCAACAAACCAATATCCAGTCAAAAGTATCTGGGAGACATGCATAAATAGCAATATTTAGGGGTCCAATATGCTTCGGAAACCCCTTTGTCAATTCTGAAATGCTTCAGAAATGACTGACAAGGAAATTTTCAAAAATGTGGCTGGATGATTACAGAAGTGGGGGAAAAAAATCATGGGCTCTTGAGACATTCTCTGCTTTTCTGGTATGTGGACATAAGCCTGGGTGACAATGCAGCCATGTAAGGCAAGGGTCTTCACACTTGGCAAGTTTAAGACATATGGACTTCAACTTCCAGAATTCCTGAGCTAACATGACTGGAGGAGGAATTCTGGGAGTTGAAGTCCACAAGTCTTAAAGCTGTCAAGTTTGAAGACCCCCGATGTAAGGTTAGAAAACCTAACAGCTAACAGATAATCAGAGTTGGAAGGTCATCTAGTCCAACCCCTGCCCAAGCAGGAGACCCTACATCATTTCTGATAAATGGCAGTCCAATCTCTTCTTGAAAAACTCAAGTGATGACGCTCCCACAACTTCCGAGGGCAAGCTGTTCCATTGGTTGATTGTTCTCACTGTCAGAAAGTTTCTCCTTATTCCCAGGTTAAATCTCTCCAGTTTCCATCCATTATTCCTTGTCTGGCCTACTAGGAAATAGCTTGACCTCTTCCTCTCTGTGGCAGTCCTTCAAATATTGGAACACTGCTATTATGTCTCCCCTGGTCATGTCTCCTGTGATACACTGTGATACAGTGATCTCATAAAAAAGCAGGTCTCAGAATGGTCTGGGTCTTGATGGGAGCCATGTGCCAGTTGTTCTGATGAAAGATGAGAGACAATATTGCCCATTAGTGTAACAGAATAAATGAATTGTCATGACACCAATATTTCCTATTATTCAGATAGTGCTTTAAAAACAGTTGTGCACTTCTGCAAATAAACTCTTTGTGTACTTTCATTAGTGTGCAGGGCTGCTGAGACCATCTGTCCCTTGTGCCTACAGTATATTCTTTTCAATCTGAAAAGTCAATATTGTAGCATTCTGATTTAATGGTATTGATCTTATTTTAACTGCCCATCATTCTTGGGGTCAGGAAATATAAACGTTTGTAAGATGATTGTCAATTTCATAAGCAAAAAGCTCAGTGAGAATTTTTCATGGTATTTGTGTGAATAGAAAGAGATGGGATTCACATTTTCTATTAAACCATGGTTTGTTTTCACTATCATTTAGTTTGGCTAAAGCAAAAGCCAGACAAATAGCTGGGCATGTGGCTGTTCTAATTTTTATGACTTTAGGTGACCCGTAGTGGACTGTCATGTTCGATTAAATCAAGTCTTCAAAATGTAAACCTCATGTGTTGGTACAGATTCTCGTGAGGAATAAGTTGAACATTGGTTAGTTGTAAACCAATGACAGCTGTCATAAGCTCAAGAATTCTTATATGACATTTTCCTGAAGAATGCACTGAAGCAGGGGTGTCTGGAAAGGATAGTAAAAAAAAGTCAAGATGCTAGAATAGAATAGAATAGAATTCTTTATTGGCCAAGTATGTTTAGACACACAAGGAATTTGGTTCTGTTGCCTATGTTCTCAATGTACATACAACAATTGTGATATCATTAACATAATTGTAAAATACATTCATCATAAAACATTAGATACAACACTTAGTGATAGTCATAGATACTAAATAAGCAATCAGCATAAATCATACTAGGATACTAATTAAACAATATAAATTGTAAGATACAAGCAACAAAGTTATAGTCATAAGAAGATAAGGAGATAGGTGATAGGGAAGATGAGGATAATGATGGTAATACTGCCTTTTTAGTTAGTTTGACAGTGTTGTGGGAATTAGTTGTTTAGCAGAGTGATGGCATGGGAGGAAAACTGTCTCTTGTGTCTAGTTGTTCTGATGTGCCCTACAGTGTTGTTTTGAGGGTAGAAGTTGAAACTGTTTAGGTCCAGGATGCGAGGAGTCTGTAGATATTTTCACAGCCCTCTTCTTGGCTTGTGCAGAATATAGGTCCTCAATGAAAGGCAGATTGGTAGTTACAATAGTGGGATCAATCCTAAAAATCAATTGCACCATCAATTGCTATCTTGATTTTTATGAGCAGGACAGGATTCTCTCTTGACTTTTTTGACCATCCTCTGTTTGAGCCATTATTATATTAATTCACTGGCTGGCTCCACACATACAATCACCTAAAACCATATTTGTTTTAGCCACAAATCTTCCATGGCTGGGTTCATATTGTATTCTGGGAACAGGACAACTTGCCACAGCCAACTTTCTGCAGCCAATTCACCATGGCCAACTCACTGTGAGACAACTCGCTACAGGACAATTTAATAATTCTATTTAATTATTTAAAATAAATAAAAATCATTTTAATTTTTGCCATTCACATTTCATTTTGTCCCTCCTTTTCATCCTTTGTTTAATGATTCTATTCCACCATTTCTTTGATATTACTGTAACTCTTGTCCTGCACCAAGTTGTCCTGTGGTGAGATGGCTGTTGTCTTGCAGTAAGTTGGCGGGTGATAAGTTGACTGTGGATAGTTAGCCATGGAGAGTTGGCCATGTTGAGTTGGCTGTGGTGAATTGTCATAGACCCCTGTATTCCACACAAAGCCACAAATCATGCTTTCTACTGGCCTGTGATTTGTAAGCAGACTTTCATATTTTGATTTGGTATGATAAATCCAGTCTTTGTAGTTAAATATTATATCTATACTAGAATGCTAAAGCATGTTCAAGAAATCAAGGGCAATCCAAGGGGATGCAGCTGAAGTTGGGGAAATGAGAAAAAAAATGGTGGAAATGGGTTAAGATTTGCCATGGTAAGCAAGGACAACCTGGTTGCTAGGAATCTAGGTGTTCAGGGCTTGTAATTAGCTGGAGGTGAAGAAACAGAGTGTAAAGCTAAACAAGGGGAACAGGTAACCTGATTACAGGATGAAATAAATAAGTTCTCACAAGGCAGTGGGGAGTCTGCAAGGAATTTAAATTGGAGCTTTCTGATGGGAGGGGAAGCTCACTTCAATTGCTGAGAAGAAGAAACAAGGCTTAGAAGATGGAAAAGATATAAAGGGATGCAGTTTGATATACAGGGAATGCTAACAACTGATGGTCAAATTATTCATGCTATAATTATAATTCTACTTCAGAATGTGAATGTCGTCTTAGTCTAAAGTATGGCCAATGAAAAATTCTGAGTCATGGTAATGAGGGAAAATAAACTTGTGAACTTTTCATGTTAGCAGAGCGAATGGCAAGGATTATTCTGCATTGAGTATTTCTGGTATTAAGGTAATTTCACAAAAACTAAAATAAATATAACTGAAATTTTGTTAAGCCTTATCAAAGTCAACACTGGGTTCCTTTGAGCTTACAAAATTTATTAGAGCAATTCCACAGTTCCTGATGCATTTTGAGTGAATTGCTCCTCTTCTGGGAAACAGCTAATAAAACAGAGCTCAGAAGGAAAAAAAATAAACATTATAAACACATATTCTTTCCACAGCTAAGCCTGTTACAAACAAACGAACCAAAAGGGAATCTGCATTGATTCTCATAATTCAATATGAATGCTAAACTGCTACTCATCCTAGGAATTATTTTGATTCTCTCTGAATTTTTCCTGAAACATCATCTTCTTCTTCTTTCCCTTTAGTAAACTGGCATAGTGGAAGCACTATTGCCATAAAAGATGTGAGGTTTTTGTTCAAAAGTGAAATATGTCCTTGAGCTCCCGATAATGCCATTATTCAGATTTAAGTGAAAAACTATAAACCTCATCCATAATATCAAATAACTATTTCAAACAACCTGCTTTTTCAAAGAGTAAACACTTTTTAAAACATTATTGTTCAAACTATAGCATTTATAAGAAGAATCTCTAGATAACACCAACCTCTTTCAAAGGTAAATAAATGTATAGCTACAGGATTTACATTTGTGGCTTCAGCAGCGTTAAGTAGATTTATCCAAAATTTAACTTCAATGGATTTTTGTGTGTCTGAAGTTTAGTTTAGTTTACTTTATTGTCATTGCACCTCATACAATGGAATTAAATGCCATCTTCAGTGTACATTATGACTATGAAAATAAACACAAACACACATCCTTCACATTCTATACATTGAATTGAAAACCCCTGATATTGCATTAATATTGCACTATACAGTAGAATTCAATAGAGTTACTGCCCTGGGATAGAAGCTGTTTTTTCAGCCTATTTATTCTTGTTTTTATTATCCCGTACTGTCTGCCAGATGGTAATAGTTCAAAAAAAGGGTGCCCAGGATGAGAACAGCAAATGTCTGAGTTTCTACAAGCATCTTCATCAGAGGTGGTATTCAGCAAGTTCTAATCAGTTCTGGAGAACCGGTAGTGGAAATTTTGAATAGTTCAGAGAACTGGCAAATACCACCTCTGACTGGAGATTTTACAGTATCCTTCCCCTGCCACACCCACCAAGCCATGCCCACAGAACCGGTAGTAAAAAAAATTGAATCCCACCACTGATCCTCATATGCTAACAAACTTATTTTTTAGGCAACAAATCAATATTCTCAAAAAAATAGAGTGGAGTGAAAAGTGAATTCAGTTTGAGAAAGAATTATTTTCATTACAAAATATCTCACAACTGAATTGAATTATTTTTCATCACTCAAACGTACTATAATCCTAACACACACAATATATTAAAACTGTGTTTAAGTTGTAGGGGAAATTTTGGATATTTGCAAGTTGTACACCAGGGTTGGCACTAAGCCATAATGTGGTTTGATGGATTTGGTTTAGATTTTAATCTGTGAGAGAGACCTTGGGTTTAATGGTTAAAGGCCCAGGGCTAGTAATTAGGAGTCTGTAAGTTCTATTGTCCCCTTTTTCAAGAGGCAACTGGACTTTCTGGTTTTTCCTTGAAGACATTTCACTTCACATCCAAGAAGCTTCTTCAGCTCTGACTGGATGGTGGGGAATGGAAGGATTTATACTCCTTGCAGACAGCTGGTCATTTGCATTCTTTTAGCGAGTTGTTAAGGTCACCTGGAGGTTTATCTGTGTCAACAGGGTCACCTGAGTGGTGCAAATGGATGTGGATCCTTCTTGGAAAGGTTGAAAGGACTGTGTTGTAGATTGGAGATAGATGATGTCATATCTCTCCCCCTCTGTTAAGAGAATGCTGTTCAATATTGACATAGATGGCCTCTTTCAAACCAGCGGTCCCCTCTATCCAAAATGTGGATTTTGCTACCTCCAAAAGAGCGGCTGTTTTTGCCCTCCTGGAGGCTCCAGGAAAGCCTCCAGAGCCTGGGAAGGGCAAAAATGTCCCCCTGCTGTGGTGCAGGAGGCCGACTAGACCACGCCCACCATGGCCATGCCCACCCAGCAACTGGGCAGAGAATCCTTTGCTAAAATTTTTGAAGCCCACCCCTGGAGGTGACCATTTTCCCATGTTCGGTGCAGGAGTACAAATTAAATCATCCCTGTGGGATACAGTGTTTAGCATCTGCTTCAGCATATCCAACAAAGAAATTTAAGACCTGTCTGCTCCACCTAGTCCCACTGTTAGGAAAGGTTTTTCCCCCTAACATTGGCCTAGAATCTGCCTAATTGTAACTTAATTCCATCATTCAAGGCACACTGCACTCTTGCAGGATAGGAAAACAGAAGTATAATATATAAGAGGACATGGTCTCTTTCTGTGTACAATCTTTTCAGGTATTTGAAGAGTATGTCTCATCTTTCCTCAGACTTCTTCTCTCAAGGCTAAATATGTCCTCCTCACCATATATCCATTGTTTTTTTTTGGTTCATAGGATCTATCTTATTGCTGTTCTCTGAAATGTCATTTCTGTGAATTACAAAGTGCAATGCCTAGAAATACATAACATATTTGAGATGAGGATTCAGGTGGGATGTGATGGATCTAATTCAAGATTTTTGGAGGATTTACTAGACATGTAATAGTTATTTGTCAGATCAATCCATTTTTTTATTCATACCCATTTAGTTCTTCAACTGCTTCCTTTCCCTTTCCTTGTCCTCAGTATATACCTTGGATTTCCTGGTTTCCTCAAAGTTTAACCATTCACGGTTGCCCAATTTTAATACTTTGCAAGACTATTCTAGAATTTCCAGGAGGGATGTTGAGAAAGAACAAGCTCATGTTATCTGTGATTCATCTGACAGTCATACAATTAAACTGCCAGAAAACAAACACAATAACTAAAAGGCTCCATCTAAACATCTTTCATTTTGTTGGTTTCACAAATGGTTTCAAACAGAGTGTATTCTGCACGGCATATCCCAGGAAATAATGATTATAATGGGCTTTATAAGTGTCTATTAAATGGAAAGCAGATTACTTGTCAATATGCAGATGAAAGCACAAATTGCAAAAATATGATGTTTTGTCATTCCCAAAGCCTCTTTTGTAGAAAATAGTTGAACAAGCATCCCATCGTAAATACTTTTATTTAAGGAATAAATTTAACTAAATATAAAACTTTATTTTCAGTAAACATGCATATAGTAAGATTTCTTTGTATCTATATGTAAGAAAAATACTTCCTGTTGACACTCATAGTTGGGAAAATGGGAGGAAACATTCCTATTTAAAGAAATAATAACTGCTAACAGCCTCAAATTCTGTGACATCCTGCTTGGTTATCCTTCCATATTTTAAACTTTCTAATTGCCTAGAAAACTTTCCTAAGAAGGATGGACATAAAAGTAAAACAGAACCAGATGATTAGGAAACTCAAAACTAGAGTCAGGTAATATTTTTAAACTTAGCAATGAGAGATGTAACTTCTAAAATATTGTTTTTATTTGTTGAATTAATTTTATAACATAATCTTAAGCATATTGAAAGTATTTGTGACGATATATTAAGCTATAGGCTTAGTCTGTACATTTGACTAAGCCATGGTATGGTTTATTTTTACTTAAAGCTATATCTGAACTCAACCATCATGGCTCATTTTATAAACCATGAATTAATGTGATGTATGCAAGTCCAGTTGTTCCATACTGGAAACCATATTTTTATTTTAGAAAGAAAACCTCTAATAAGACCCAAAATATTACCCTACAAATGTAGACAGTAAAAGAGGCTGGATTTCATTGTGTTTACCTATCTATAACCAAGAAGGAATAGAAAACATCAAATTAACTTAATTCATGAATATTTGTATATGTAGAATAATCCTTTCTTTTATATTCTAGAGACATCAGGAGAGAAAAACCTATATTTTAAAGTCTTGCTGCCTTATGATATTTAAATAATATGTGACCCAGATTGTTGAATAACATCATCCTCATGGCTGCAGTTTTCCAGTATTGCTGTTGAAGATGGATGAGAAAACTCATTGAATTTTCTTCTGCCTTGGTAGAGCAGCTGGCAGAAAATATATCTGTGCTTTTATATTCCACTGGACCAATGGTGGTATTTGACCGGTTCGGCCCGGTTCTGGTGAGCCGGTAGGAGCGATGAGCAGCGGAGACCGAACCGGTTCTCTCTGCTGCTCTGCTGTTGGGCCCACCCCCCCCCGTGGGCTCCCATACTCACTTTTATCTGCTGAATTTGAAGCACTGCTGCTTTGCACGGCACAGAATAGTGCCGCGCGGCAGCTGCTGAAGCGACTGGGATCGTGCAGGCTCTCAGGAGGCGAGTTAGAATGCCTCTGCACCTGCGCAAATGTCTCTGTGCCTGTGCAAAGTGCACATTTGGCATGCGTGTGCACACGAAGTATGTGCACACATGCAAAGCGTGCCCACCAAGCCACGCCCACTGAACCAGTGGCAACAATATTTGAATCCCACCACTACACTGGACTCTTGATTTATGTCATCCTCAGCCAGCCCCTTGCTGTAAAACCATTAGGAGAAATGCTTCCTTCTTTTGATGAGTTGAATTTTGAAATACCGGGATGGATGTGAATGGAGCAACGATAGTTAAAAAATGGTAAAGCTTTCCCAGTCGTGTCTGATTCTAGTAGTTGGTGCTCATCTCCATTTCTTAGCCAAGGGTGCCAACATTGTCTGAAGACTTTTCCTTGATCATGTGACCAGCATGATTATACACTGAGGCACATGGAACACTGTTACTGTCAGGACTCAACCCCCATTTAAATCATGAGTCTCTAACCTTATTTTCAAAGCTCAAAGAAGATTTATTAGGAGAAGACATGCGGTGCTGCCTGGGTGTAGCACCCAGGTGAGACACATCATTCATTGTCACCCTTGACCCTGGTTTTCCCCCACTCCCTGGGTGTATTATAATTCATATTCTTCAATGGGACACATCCATAGCCAAGAGTTATCAATCATATTCTCCAGTTAGCATTTTGTGTGGCAGAAACTTTGATCTCCTGGAAACTATCTATGAAAGCATCCATGGAATGCAGTTTCTGTTTTGCAGTTGTTACATGACTCCCCTTCTATTTCTGCTGGCAACTCTAAAAGACTAGAAAAATATTTTATGAGTTGACAGTTTTCTTCCTGTTGAAGTGGTACCTATTTATCTACTTGCATTTGCATGCTTTTGAACTGCTAGGAGGTCAAGAGTTGGGGTAGGAATGGAAGCTCACCCCATCGTGCAGTGCTCAGGTCTCGAACCTGGGCTGTCAGATTTCCAGCTGACAAGCTCAGTGTCTTTAAATGCTGAGCCACGGTGCCCTGATCAAAACATAAGGCAAATTCTGTTGGATTAGGCCAAAGCCCCACCCTACATTTTTGGGTGGTACTTCCTGAAGAACCTAACAGTCACTGTTAATTCCAAACCAGGAAAGAAGATGCCATATGACACTTGTGGAAAACCAGGTTTTTCTTTATTAAAAGAACCCAAGCTGAGTGAGTAAGCAAGGTTGGCCAACAGAGATACATAACTACTATCAAATACTCCTTTATGCTTTACTTGGTATCTATTTAGCATGCACATAATACTGGGCACGGGGTTGCTTAAGAATGTCTTGGCCTACTTTTTGACTGATTACAATACTTGTTTCTTTATCTTACATTCATGTGTTCCTCTTGCATTGTTCAAATGGTGTTTCTCCTCCTTCTGTTCTAAAATGACATTACTTTTGCTAACATCACACGCTCCCACAGAATAAGCCACCCATCTGGGGAATATAAGATGAAGTCAAAAGAGCAACTGATTGAGGGAGGATTTGATTTCCAGTGGTTCTGACATATACGGTTGTGAGAAAGATTTAAAGATGATAAAAAAGGCATTTGGAATTGAACAATAAAAGACGAAACTTGAAACTGAATTATGTGCTAAAGATGAACATATAATTTCTGAAACATATAAGCTTCTGCTGAATTTTTGGAAGACTGGCACTCAAAAAAAAAGAAGCCATAGTGACTCAGGCACTGCCTGATCATTTGTGAAAGAAATGGGGGACTCAGACTGGACTGTGTCAATTTCATTTTGCCTTGGATTCTTAAGCTTCATTATTAACATTTTAAAAAAAGGTGATATTAGCATTTAAACATGGCAGACTGCCTCCTTTTTTTTTTTTAGGAGATTGTGTTTTTCCTCTGAGCCAAGGCCATTTTTTTGAAGTGCAAAAAACTAACTAGCCTTTTAAAAAATTAGACAATGGGAATGTATTCTGAAGTCCTTGAATACATTTGCAAGTTTAAAAAAAAGAACTCTGCGTCCGGATGAGAAAGGGAGTGATGTAATCCACAAATTTGCCCCTTGTTGAAAGTTACCTAGAATCAACATCTTCTATTGCTTGATTCATTGCTTCATTTTGCATCTAACAAAAATATCAAATGTATGTAGTTTGACATATACATTAAAGGTAAAGGTTCCCCTCACACATATGCGTTAGTCATTTCAAAGCCGAAGAGCCAGTGCTGTACAAAGACGTCTCCATGATTATGTGGCCGGCATGAGTAAACACTGAAGGCGCACAGAATGATCACCAAAGTGATCCCTATTTTTCTACTTCCATTTTTACATGCTATCGAATTGCTAGGTTGGCAGAAGCTGAGACAAGTAATGGGAGCTCACTCCATTATGCAGTGCTAGGGATTTGAACCGCTGAACTGCTGCCCTTTCTGATTGACAAGCTCAGTGTCTTAGCCACTGAGCCACCACATTCTACAAATACATACATTAACCACCTCTTAATAAATACTTTTCACTTCCTGAAATACTTTTGATTTATATATTGTAGGTGGAGGGGAGAGAGGAAGCCACTTTGCATAGATATTGATTCTCTCTCACATTCAGGGACGATGTTCTTTTCAACTCCTTGCCACTTGGTGGCCGAGTTTCAAGGCAACACTTGATTCGCTTGAACTACTAAGGTAGTGAAGCTGTCATACCAGCCTTCATTTATAGGACTTGCCAGCTCTAATAGCTGGCAGTGAACAGGGTGAGGGGAGAATTGTTCTGATATGGAAACAGCCCTCCTCCATTACTTTCATTTCCAGCTGAAAGTGCCATCAGAGCCATTTATGCTGACCCAGAATTGTTGAGATGCAAATGGAGATAAAAATAGAGATGATAATAGATAAGTCCTGATCACAGGGATGACTATCTGTGCAGGGAAATGACTATCTGTGGCATAAACATCACAGGTGGAGTGCCTTGGGACAAAATGATCAACCAGTTAGTGGCAACTTTACAAATGTGGACAGGAGTGTAATGAGACTCTTCTCCTGTTGAACCTTACAAGATGCATTGAAGATGTGCTTTCAGTGATTATAGAAATAGCTATCTGGGCTAGTAATCCAAGGACACTGGCTACAGCACTACAGTTTCCACCCCACAATAACTCACAAATCACTTTGAAACCAACCCATATTTATCTACACACCTTGAGGACATAGATAGAAGATTACGAACCATTAGAAAATCATTAGTGATGTTCTAGGTCAGTGATAGCTAACCTTTTTGGGCTTTTGTGCCAAAAATTGTGCGTGTGCTTGCATGCACTCATGCTCGTGTGCCAGCACCCAGAAGGCAATGCGCGCGCAATCCCCCCCCTCGCCATCCCATTACCTGCACTGTGCCTCCCAGCTGATTTTAGGCTGGTTTGAGGCCTTTTTTGGCCTTCCAGAGGCTTGAGGAAAGCTTCTGCAGCCTTTGCAGGCTGAAAAATAGGCCCATTTTATCACTTCGGGTATTTCCGGAAATACCGGAAGTGACAAAATGGGCCTATTTTTCAGCCTGCAAAGGCTGCAGAAGCTTTCCTCAAGCCTCTGGAAGGCCGAAAAAGGCCTCAAACTGCTAGGAGGTGCACACATGTACAATGAGGTAAGTTTGCCTGTGGCTTGCGTGCCAGCACAAATGGCTCTGTGTGCCACTTGTGGCATGCGTGTTATGGGTTCGCCATCACGGTTTTAGGTGATTTTGTCCTAAACAGAGAAACAGAATGACCATGGGTGGGTAAAAAAGCAATGTGAGTGGGAGCGACATCTGATTTCGTGCCAACTTCACCTTTGACTTTACTTGTCGGAAGCTGGCAGGGAGCCTTGGGAGTGGCAACCATGTCACAGCAGCACTGAAGCAGCCCCAGGTTTGCCAAGTTTCAACCCCATGGCAGTCATGGGGATCTTGGATTTTGGACACATTCTATACGTTAGCCGATTTCAGATACGTTGGTTCAAAAATGGTTGCCCTTTGATGCCTAATTTCAGTTTTAGTAATATATAGATTCAGTGCTCATTCTTATTCCAACCTTCTCCAAGAGGAAAGTGTAAACAGCATCACTCCATCAGCATTCTCTCTTATAAGTTACTATTGTTGCTGAAATAACAAAAATGCTTTAAACTCCCCTTCCACTCCATAAAGAAAGGAAATAATTGTAATTAACCTGCCATCTGTTCCTTGCAGTAAATGTATTTAAGTACATTTATTTGTTGAAAAGTAAGGTTGCTATGATGGGAAGCTTTGCAGGGAAAGCTGATTGTAAAATCATCACCATCATCACTATCATCATCATCACCTAAAGCACTGCAATCCTATTAACATTTCATTTTGAGATCTAGGTGAGCTCACTTCACTGGGGCATTTCAACACATGGAGATGACTATTCACACAGCCAAAAATAAATAGCCTGATACCAGATCTTTCTTTTATGAAAGTATAAGATAAGATAGATAGAAACTGACCATCCATCTCAAACTTGAACCCTGTTGCAACATTCAGACTGAAAAATGAGGCATAACTTCTTGGTATAGTTTACCTCAAAGACATAATTGTCACTGGATCTTTGTGGTAATGGCTTCATAGCTTTTCTACAATAAACCTAATTATCTAAGCTTTTGTGTCCTTGGAAATCTATTCTTGAAGACTTTTGTGCTGCAAGCTGAAGGAAGCTTGACAGTGATTCTTTTATTTTCTGGAAGGGCAATTGTGATGATGAGGATACTGTATAGAAGTTATATCTTCCCTTCCAATGAACTCCTGTCTCCAATAATTGCAAGCACTAAAGAGGGCAACAGTTTACAGTTCAACAATTCCACAAGCTTATTGACTCAAAGCTTGGATACATTTCTCAGGTCTACACAACTAATGGGAGGTACACCTTGTTGATCAATACAATTTTTTCAAATCATGTAAGAAGATAGACTTTTTGTTTAGAGAGACGATAATAATCAAATAGGTTACTGTTAAGTTTGCATGAAGAGTCAGACGCGAAGAGGTTCAGTGAAGAGTTTATTAGTGACTACAGCTCGAATGGACCCGTCTTGGCTGGGCTACGGCTGCTACTTATAGCCAGCAGCCGCAGTTGCCAGCCAATCAGAGTGCAGGGTTTTCCCGCACTTTTCAAACCAATCATATCCGACATTTTACAAGAACAATTCAAACTAAACCAATGACATTCAAACCTACATACGTAACAGTTACCAAAAGTTGTTTTGTAGCTCCTTGATTCCAGAAAGATTTCCAATGTGAAAAGGTAGTAAGAGAAGTGTCAGGCAAAACAAAACAAAAGAAAAAGTGACAACAACAACAACAACAGCAGCAAAGCAACAGGTGCAACAACAACAGCAAAACGAAAGAATAGAATGGAGAAACACAATGAATACAAGTGTCAAAGTTGTTCCTCTTCTTTTCTTATAGCCCAACTTACTTCATGGACTTCTTGTCATGGGGGCAAATGGGAAAGAGAGTACTAAAGTTGTGAAAGAGAATGTAGAATAATAGGGTTGGACAGGACTTTGGTTTCCTAGCAGGAGACTGTACATAATTCTGTATAAATAAGTATCCAGTCTCATTTTGAAAAGCCCTAGTGATGAAACAGAAGCACAACTTCTGGAGGCAAGCCATTCCATTGATTAATTGTTCTCACTGTCAAGAAATTTCTCCTTAGTTCTAGGTAGTATCTCTCTTTAATGATCTTCCATGCTACTTCTTGTCCTGCCCACAGGTAAATTTACATCTATTAAATTTAACCTGATATTTCTGATTTTCTGTACCTCTAACATCTTAATTTCCTTCCAAATCACAGCCCCAGATGTGATTGTCCTTGTTTTATGGAAATTCCTTAGCTCCCATTTCTAATGAGCTAAAATATGTAAAAACAACAACTACTACAACAACAGAGAGTTCACCAAACACAAAAACTAGGAAAAAGACCCATACTACTTGTTACCAGGAGGTTATTATTGAATTTGTTTATTTTTCCAACTTTCTGCAAATTGATAACCTCCTGAGGATTGGAAGATGTGAATAGATGCCATTCTAACACATCTGAAGGGCAACCTATTGGGTTGGAAAAAGATTGCAATGAGAAAATAATAAGATCATTTCCTCTCTTGTGAGTAAATTAGTTTTTAGCTTCCTTGGAGGCTGATTTCTTTTAGTAGCTTTGTCCATCTGAAGATATTATTCATGAAAGCCCTTTCTGAACTTTAAGAGATTACAGTAGATGAAATTAAGGAGGAAAAAGTATATTTGCTTCATAGGAGTACAATCTCCTTTAACTGTGTTTCTGCTTTCTTCTAGAATTTTTTAAAACTCCTTCTGGGTCTGCTACTTTCTCTAGATATATCAAACTATATTTTTAAGAAAAAAGCTATCTGACAGGTTTAGCAGAACCAAAGGTAGGTATATTGAACATTAATAATGGCTGCTGACATTAGTAAGAGCTATCAGAAGTTGCATTTCCAGAGATCCACACTGGTGTTAGATGAGAAATTCCTCATTATGTTCTCATTCAATGAAGATGTTTGGATCTTTTTCTTATAAAATCAATATTCACGTATTATTGATGCTCATTTATGGGAATCTGACTCACAAGGAACTTTTCCTGTAATTACTTTCTCTGAAGATGGAATTAGGGCTCGCTGGTGGATCAGACCAAAGTTTACCTAGACTAGAATCCTCTTGCTGATAGTAATAGTTATAACAATAAAAGAGAATATTTGTAGCTCAGGTGTCCTTAGTACTCCCTGAGCTTGGTTGTTTTCTTGTAGTTGTTTCATTACCCAAGCTAACATAATCAGTCACTAGCACTGATGATGTTACCTAGGTTGGGGAAGAAAACAACCAAGCTCAGAGAGCACCAAGGACCCCTCATGCTTATAACAAACAAACAAGAAGGTGTTGTGGCCTGCCAGTGGCCAGCAGAGATTGTGGCAGAGTCAGACAGTGAGGAGGTTGGAGAGGAACATGGGCCAGTCCTGGAGTCTGTGGGGAAGGCTCTGATGAGTGCACTGCATCAGTGGCAGAGATGGAGCCAGGGCTGTCCATCAGTTATCAGCTGCCTTCAGAGTCAGAGATCAGTGGGCAGAAGAACAGCTAGAGCCTGTTCCCAGTGTGTGCATGCGCAGAGCTGCCAGGAGAAGGGAACAGTTAAGGAACAAGGGTCAACTAGGGAGTAAAGGCACAATGGCCCCTCCCATAGGGAATAAAGAAGAGCAAAAGGCGAGTGGTGTTTGCAGGAGACAATTAGTTCGTTTAATTAATGTGAAGATTTGTTCGTGACTCTCAGAGACTCCTTGCCAAATATTTTCTTGTACAGCATTGTGCTTGGAAGCTATCAGCCTGGTAGCTCTCCAAGCCTGATAAGGTCTGTGGTTGTAATTCACCCTTGAAAGACTGTTCGCCGGGACTTTGCTGGATGTGAATGATAGGAATTCAAATTAGCCTAATAAAAAGAGTTTTGTCAGGACAAGGACTCTGCTTCGTGATTTTGTGAAGCCTAAGTCAGAACAGTAGGACATGGCCATGACATTATTTTTCTGCATGAAGTCGCTGAACAGTAACACCCAGAAGGGTATGTTTCAGACTATCTGAAGTTAGTATCATATTTTAGGCTTCAAGAGAGCTGGCTTCAATAGCCACGGGGGGGAAAGTAGGGAGGATTCCATGGATGGTAATTCTAAATATTTCAGACAGACTAGGAAATTCTCTTATGTTTAGTATTTGCTTGATTATGAACTATTTTTCTTGTGTACAAGAACATCACCACATTCGGAAAGTATTCAGGCCCCCTTCGTTTTTATGGATTTTGTCATGCTGCAGCCTGATTCTGCAGTTGTTGAAATTCATTTCAACCACTTCAGAAGTTGTGGGCGCTCCACCAGTGGAGGTTTTTAAGAAGAGACTGGACAGTCACTTGTCTGAAATGGTATAGCATCTCCTGCTTGAGCTGGGGTTAGACTGGAAGGCATTTTAGCTGTATTCTGATTGATTCTGATAGATTTTTTCCTCAGTACCCCATAGTGACAAAGTGAAAACAGAAGTTTAGAAACACCTGTAAATTAATTAAAAATATTTTCTGAATGCACTGTCTGCATGAATGATGAAATATTTCAACACATTATAGGTAGTTCTCATTCAGGGACCGCTTGTTCAGTCACTCTTAGAATATATGAGAGTGCTAAATGAGAAGGACTTACCACCATTCCTCACAGTTGATGCCTCTGCACTGCAGTGTCCTTTTGGTCATGTGACTGTGATTCGGATGCTTGGCAACTGGCTCACAATTTTGACAGTTGCAGTGTCCTGCAGTTATGTAATGACTGTTTGCAATCTTCACTGCTGGCTTCTGATAAGCAAAGGCAACGGGGAAGCCAAAAGAAGTTGTAAATGGTGTTTACGTGACTAAGGGATGCTGTGAATGCATGGGAATCATCTAAAAGCAGCAACTGGGACTGCCACAACTGCCTTTGTAATTGATGCAGTCACATGACATTGTGCTTTAGGAAGGTGCTGCTTAGTGACAGAGTTGCTGGTTCCAATTGTTGTCATTAAGCGAGGACTTCCTGTCATCACAATAAATGCAATGACTCCATTCCTAAAGCACACTAATCATGGTTTGTTATTGTGTTTTGTCAAAAAGCCACAATTAGCTAGCTTCATGCACTTTTGAAAGTTGAAATTGTTGAAACGGCTTAGTGCTTGGATTGCAACCAATTTGTGTCTTCTCATTATCCTGCAATGTTGTCCTAAATCTTTCAGGAAAAAGCATCATTGGTTTCTCCAAGGCAGGATGAATGTCTCCAATAGATCTTCGAAACAAATTGTGTTTTGTTTCTTAAGTGGGCATTTTAGTGGGAGCGGATTAATATTGGTGCCATTGGAGATTAGAGGCATGTTTAGAATAGAAATCCAAACCAATGTGTCTCAGTGGGACTATTTGTTACCTGCTTAAATCGAATATACACAAATGATGCATGTTGTTGATGGTGTTGGTTTGGCCAAAAGAAAACTGAGTGGCCGTAAATCAGGGGTCATTTCAGCTGACTAAAATTGAGACCTGGTAGGGCATTTTCCTTGGATTTTTCTCTCCCTCTCCCTTTATTATTTTCATTCCAACTGGTCACTTTGTACATCACCCTGCAAAGGAGTTAACATTTGAAATATTTATCTGAAAATAGATGACCATCAGGGAGGCTCTGTGATGGAGGGGGAGGGGATCAAGAGGGGAAGCATGGAACCAAACAGTCAAAATGGCAGTTGCAACTTCAGTGTGACTGAAACCCTGATACCTTTATGTATGACACAACAGAAGGGGTGGGGCTTGGAACACATGATCATGGGTGCCATCTTCACATTTTTGACTTTTCCCCCAGTAGATGCCTCCGCTGTCACAATTGTGGCTCTGATAGGTGTGCTGTTTGCCTCCTCACTGCAATAGAGGCTCTGTACTTGCTCTTTGCAATAGAGGAAAGTTTATTTATGCAAATGAAAGGTATTTCCTCCCCCCCCAACAGGAATGGAGATATATCCCCTTTCTGGATCAGGATTACCAAAGAGGAAGCAAAGAATCAAATGTCCATCCCTGGTTCTCAATTTGGAATATCTACCACTTGCTTATCAAATAAAAATGATGCTTGTATCTCTTTAAATTGAGCGCCATGCAATGGGAAGTGCACCTCCTCACTCCAGCTTCTGCCAACCTAGCAATTCGAAAGCATGCAAATGCAAATAGATAAGCAGGCAGCACTTCGGTGGGAAGATAACAGTACTTTGTGATGATTATGCTTGTCACTTGATTGCAGAAAAGTATTCAGACAGGATTGGCTCAATGGCCTTGAAACAGAGATGAGCACAACAAGTGAAGTAAAATCTGCAGGGGCTCTTTACCTTTACTTTTATGGGTGAAAGAATCCAATCTACTAGCCATGCCCATTTTACTGGTAGGTATATCTATTACATAGATGGTTGTAATCCTTTGCTTGGTTTGGAGATCTGTAGTGTTTTTAATTATTCTTAGATACTGTAGGAAGTCAGCCATGTTTGTATAGCTGGTAGGTAGAAATCAGAATAAGTATGGCAGCTTCTTTTCAGTCTAACATATTTTGGGAGAAAACATAATGTTTCTGATGTTTAATAATGGTTATTATTTTATATTTTGCTAATATTTCATGGCCATGATCTAGATCTTGGCAGTTGCATTAATAAAATAATCTTAAATGACTTGAAGAAATACAAATAAGATGTTTGATCACTTTATTTCTTGTTCAAAATACATATGAAACAAATAGAATAAAATTATATCAAATGTTTCTTGTTTTTGTCTTTTTCAATATAAAATTATCACAAACTGTACATTTTCATGACATACATTTGAGGTGCCCTTACATATCTTGATATTTCTCTCTACCGACAACTAGATTTGTATACTTTTGAGACAGTTGATTGTAAAAGTACAGAAATGTACATTTCTTAAGAGCTAGTGCAAAAAAAACCCTAAATAAAAGAAAAACGGTTACTATATTAGTAATAACAATCATATACTTTTAGATTTCCACAAACAGTTGGTTAGCACATACAAAAAGCCCAGAACATGTTTTAGGGAGAAAAATGTGCTTTTAAAAACTGTCTGTTAAATACAGAAGCCCGAAATACCAATGTGAACAATGGCTAAGGGCCAAATCACAAACTGGCTTGAAAAAGGCACATACTTAACACGGCAGAAAAAGTACAAAACAAAACCCCATTCAGCTGACATCAAATAGCAAAGACTACACTGTTGTATTCCACTGACTTGGCCTTATGACTTACATTATTCTACAGACAGGCAGTTAACTTGAATTTGGACTGCTGAGGCACATTCACACGCAAAACTAGCAGTGTGGTTTGTTTTACTCCCTAGCTCCGCAGTAAGCAAGGACCATTGCATGGAAGAAGTGCTTGAATGGTGCAAAATTCAGCAAGACTGAACCTTATCCAAACCTCTTACAAGCTATGGGAAAGCTGTCAGGACTCTTCTGGTTTCCATAACCAGTTCTAAATGGACGGTCTTTCTGAAAATAAATATCAATGCTGGGAAATGCCAATACATTTTTTTACACTAACAGTAGCATTTAGACTTGTATACCGCTCCACAGTGCTTCACAGTCCTCTCTAAGCAGTTTACAGAGTCAGCATATTGCCCCCAACAATCTGGGTCCTCATTTTACCCATCTTGGAAGGATGGAAGGCTGAGTCAACCTTGAGCCTGGTGAAATTCAGTCTGCCAAACTGCAGGCAGTCAGCAGTCAGCAGAAGTAGCCTGCAGTACTGCACTCTAACAACTGTGCCACCTTGGCTCTTACAAGGTTCTTTATGATCTTTGTTGGTAGTACTGGAAGAAAACTAGAAATCCAAATGCCTACTGAAACATTGGAAGGATGCTTACAATTATCAACAGCATTTGTAATTTATCTCAACAGTAGGTCCAAGAATCCTGGTGCTTTCCAGAGGTTTTGGACTGGCCCTTCTGATTTGGGCTGATGTGGAATGAAGTCCAAGAAAGTATCAGGCTACCTATCTGATGCTCTACATTCCTCAGTCATCTGTCTTTATTTTGAACATTTCGGATTTAATAATGAATTTCATTTTTAAAAAAATAGTGCACTATTCTCAATTAGTAGAATCCCATTGCTTGACATCATTATTATTTATACAATTTAGTTTTCATACAATGAACTTGTGAAATTGTTTTACAAACAAAAAATATTTATTCTATATTTCTCTGTTTATATGCAAAAGGCTCTGGTGATTAAAGTATCAAAAGTCAAATTCTGTCCACCTCATTCCCATGGGGTAGATTTCCTGAATATAACAGTAAAAATAGAAAATAATGTTTATTCTTCTTAAGAACTTGTAAATCTTTCCTTATCCCCTGCACTTATTGCCTTTTCACTGCATCCGTATGAAGATAATTTATCTAGTTTGGAAATGTATATTTTAGCTCAGATATATTCATGCAAATGAATGAACTCTGCATGTGTATTTAATGTTGGAAAATGACAATGAATGCATGCATGTACCACTCATACTTGATAAACAGCAAGCATTTTTGTGTTCTGTGGTTTAACAAGGATAAAAAATAAAATGAGACAATTAAAAATGGACAGTGCCTGCATGAACATTTTATTTCTCTTCCCTGAATTTTTATCTACCAACTCAGTAGATCAGACCAGAAAATATGAGGGACAGTAAATATGGTTTTATTTTAGTTGAATGGCCTTGACTGAGAAACTCAGTGCTTTAAGAAAGTGTCATCACTAAAAGAAGATGTTGCTAAGCATAAAACAAAAAAGTTCATTGGCTGTAGATGATAATGGAAAACTGAACTATGCAGTCAAGGCCACTGTATTGTATGATGTGAACCGTGGTTATTTCTGGTAGCATGGACTTTTGAAGTGGACAAAATATGGCCAGCAATTTAGAAGAAAATAGAATAATTTGTTTTGTATGAAATATATATATAGTTTTTATATATGTATATTAAATTGATAAACAATTTCATTCTCATCATTATCAAAAGTAAACTATATTTCTTCAACCTTCATACAAATATATAAATATATCATGTGCAAGGGGGCAATATAAGTGCTCAGAAATACACATCTTTTAATGCAAACAAGAAATGCATAACTTTGAATGCAAACAAGTTGCCCTACCAACTGAACAACTTGTAAAAAATTGCCAAAAGCATTCATAACGTAACATATTGAATTGTTCAGTACTTGAGTGATCTAATCATAACATTTCCATTTTAGACAACCCAGATGAGTCTGTGTCTTACAAGTTGTGGTGAATGCATATTACTTTCACACAAGATCATATTACAGGTAGAGATCTGATGCAGAAAATGGTGACCAAACCCTGAATACACAAGTCAGAACTATTGCAACAAACATATCAGGAAACTCTAGTTGACACTTGTCCACTGCAAAATGGTATACTTGTGCAATTTGAATAGGGTATTTAAGCATTTTTCTCCTCTCTGCGAGCAAAGTAAGGATTGTAGTTAGTGAAACAGTCATGTTTTGCTCGCAGAAGGTACATGGAGCTCATAAACAGATCATAGAAAAGCTATGTACACAACTGGATCAAAATCACACTTAATAATATAAGCAGCTTCCTAATATTTCATGTGCCTCTTGACTCATTTTTCTTCAAATATTTCAAAAATGGGGAAGAATCATAGATAATAGATAATATTATTTTCCCGACCTACTATTTCAGTTCAAACTGTCCTGTCTCATTGCACAACAGAGAAGCAATTACTAGCATTCTCAAAACCAGGAGTCTCCAGACTTGGCAACTATAAGACTTGTGGACTTCAACTTCCAGAATTGCCCAGCCAGCATGGCTAGCTGAGGAATTCTGGGAGTTGAAGTCCACAAATCTTAAAGTTTACAAGTTTGGAGACTCCTGCTCTAGACCTTCAAGGTGGTTCTACCATAGCATCTTTTTGCCTGTAAAGTATTTCATTCATCCCCGTGAAGACATCTGCTTGATTGGCCCTTTCAGTAAATACACAAGAAGGTCTCACTCCAGTATGAATGGTTAGCATCAATATGGAAGCAAGCATTGGAAGAATAATCTGCTATGAATAGCTAACCAAGCCTCTTTCATATCAGCAATGCTCACACAAATGCCCCCAAAAACTCTATTAAATGAACAACTGCTGCATAGGAACAGATTTTACAAAGGTAAATATAAATATTAGCAACACATTATCAGAGGCATTCCTTAATTCATGATGCATTTCTTAGGTATATAAAAGCAATTTTAACTCTGTGTCTGAGTTCACATAGTGCAGAAAGCTATGGTTTGCTTAACCATGCTTGATTTAATCAGTCAAAATTGGCTGGGTTCACCCAACATGCTAAGCCACAATTCATGGTTTACAAAACACAATGCCAAGATTCATATAATATATATATTGAATTAAAACCAAAGGAACCATGTTTTTGGCTTATCATGGTATGAATGCAGCCTCTTGTAACCTTGCCTTCTCAGAAAAACATTCTCACAAAGCTTAGAAATGTTGGGCTATGTTACACTTTTCAACACAAAAACCCTTGGAAATTTAAAAACTGATAAATGTCCATTGTTTGGTCATACACAATGTGCCCATTTTTGCCTGAAACAAGAAACAGTACATTAAGTAATCTATTATATCTAAGCAGTTTTTAAGGATCTCATTTTAATCTACCACAGGTACAATTAGTACAAATAAGAGAAAGCACACAAGCAAATAGACTTTAAATTCCAGCATTTCAAAGCAATCTTACAGTTTTTACATATTGGAAATATATTCCAGATTGTAATAGTTCTGTGCCCATGCAAAATATTTAAATGTTTATTCAAATATCCAAAAATATGTTTTCAAAAGTAAAATAGAAGTGCTTTGTACTAGGATTAAATAATCACAAGAACATTTTTTTCTGTGATTTATTGGGGCCAAATGTATTTTCATTATGCTTTTGGCCAGTAAAAATTAGAAATTGTTAGCAATGATTGAACATGGGAACATTTTCAATGAGCTCCCCTCCCCAATCTTGAGTTATGTCATTGTGATTTTCTGTACAACTATGCAGCAGAAGAAAAAAAAATCTTCAGTTTTTCTCTTCAAATAGTTGATTGGAAATATTTGGATGGATATTTAAAGCCAGAACTCCTAGAATGTGGGTTTATATGCATGAATGGAGAATGTATAAATAAATAATAAATAAATAAATACTAAATAAATAAGGTTGGTAGGTGGCACAGTCAACCAGATGTTTAGACTGCATTTGACATCTTTATCTACCTATTTAGGCCTTCCCAAGGGATAGGCAGATGATGATTCATGGTGCTGGAGGTATATCGCTGCAGGCTATAAATTCTTCCAAGTTAATGTTTATGGAGATTCTTAGTCATCCAGGTCGTGGTTGTCCCAAAAGTGCTTTTTCAAGAGGCAACTGGACTTTCTGGTTTTTCTTTGAAGACATTTCTTCAAAGCTTCTTGGATGAGAAGCAAAACATCTTCAAAGAAAAACCAGAAAGTCCAAGTTGCCCTTTGAAAAAGCCCCTTTGTGTACCAAGTAAAACTGCTTTTGCAATTGACTGGTCAGTGCCGATGAGATTCAAGTGATGCTCCAGATGTTTGGGGGTTGCACCCAAAGTACCTATTATTATTGGTTCTTTCCTCTGCCACAATCCTTCTACTTCTATTTGCAGGTCTTTGTATTTTGTGATTTTATTATGTGTGGGTAATCTAGATTTGCACTAATCAAAGACCTAAGAATTATTAAGGTAGTATCATTAAAGGTTAGAGATTGTAACATTACCAGAGCCAGTGTGGGTTGGTAGATAGATATTTTTCAAATTCCCAGAAAGAGAGTGACTGGCCCAACATTGCCCAAATGACTTCAGTGCTGCAAGAGAGAATTTGGATTTCTCCTCATTCCTAATCCAGCACTCTAACCACTAAACCACACTGACTCTTTTCATATGTACATACATATCCATATGCATATGTAAATGTAAACGAGCAACTTTTCAAATGCATAATTGTGGGCTTTTGTGCATTTCTAGCATGTATTCCCTGAATTTAAGCCATGATAAATATTTTTATTGGAATAGGACAAGGATATTTAGTGAATCAGAGACCTTATGTGAACATGGCTTTGGGTTACTTCTGTTGTTTAAAAATTCAAACTGAGTGACTTGAAAAAGAGGATATCACATAAAGACATATTCTTTTTCAAGTCACTCAGTTTGAATTTAAACAACAAAGATAACCCAAAACTGATCATTTCCCCTACTTCTCTTATGTCTTTGGACAATGGGTGAAGTAAGTAACAGTGTTGAATCATCTAACACAATTTTCCCAACTTAGTATATTCCAGTTAGATTTGGACTACAGTTCCTGAAATTCTTCAACTACACATCATATTATCTATAGAGATCTGTATGAACCAGTTATCAGTTTATACTGAAAACTCAGCTCAGTGTAAAAGGAACAGGAAAATTTAAAGTATTATTCAGCATAGTTTTATATCCTCTTGGGAAATCTCTGTGCTGATCAATAAACAGCACAAAAATTAGATTTTTGGGGTGACACCAAGTTCTAGCTTTCCCTTGCTATTTGGTATGGATTAGACACATAAACATTTTATAATGTGCTAAGGCATGAAAAATTTGTTCTTGATTGCCAGGAAGTTAATAAAAAGTTTTTGCATAAGATTTTACATAGATGTGATTAAGATCCCATTTGATAAATATGCTCTAGTAGTTAATCATAGAGACTTGATTTTTACAAAAAAGCTGCCATGGTAGGTATGGCCTGTCAGAAAAAACTATTTACCAAAAGGTGATCTAGCCCTTAGGGTAGTTACTATCATTGCATTGGGTCCTTTATGAGGCCCAAGGACACTACTGTTATTTCAATGATTTATACCCTACTTTTTTTGTTCAGGAACTTTAACTGCAGGGGTGGGATTCAAAAATCCCAACAATCAGCATGGCCATGGTAGCATGGCCTACCAGAACTTGTGGGAGGGGCATTTTTCACCTTTTCCGGAGTCTGGAGGCTTCCCTTTGGCCTCTGGGAGGGCTCAAATGGCCTCTCCGGGCTCGGAGGCCCTTGGAAACCAGAAACAGGTCTGTTTCTGGACTTCTGGATTTCTGGAACTTCCAGGAGGGCCATTTTTGCCCTCCCAGAGCCTCCCTGTGGACCCTGCACTTACTTGCTTCCAAAATGGGCCATGTGGAGACTCCTGGGAGGGGTGGGGTGGGATGCGCGGGACCAGCCAGTTGGTTCAACTACCTGTTCGGTGAACCAGATGTAAATTTAACATCAGGTTCACTCAAACTGGCTCAAACCGACTGAATCCTACCTCTGTCTAAGTGGCATACATAGTGCTTTTTCCTCTAATTTTTCTCCTACAGCAATTTAGTAAGCAGATTAGCTTGAGAGAATGATTGGCCCAAAATCATTGAATGATTTGTGATTAGACTAATATCTCCTTGGGTCTCCTTGGCTTCAGTTCAACACCATAACAATTATAACATGGTTTGGTGCTTTATGTTGTATTGTGTTATATATTATTTTTTTTAATTAAATGCTTTAAAAATAGATGACAGTTTCTGAAAGGTTTGTATGGCTGATTGCTCATGAACTCCATGTCCAAGAAGGAGCAGGAGTGTTTAAATGAGAGCTTAATTATGTATTATCATGTCTCTTCATATGCTGGAATTTTCTGAAAGCCTGAATAGGGCCATATTAATTACCATTTAGTTTTGCCCTTTTATAAAGTACTCAAGATGACATACGTAATACAATTAAATCATCAACAAATTATTGACTGACTTGGGATTCCTAACACCTTGAAGAAATCTTTGAGATGAGAAAAGGAAAGTCTGAATGGAGATTCAATCCTGAAGCAACTTGATAAATTAAAGATTGAGATGGTTAGAAGTTGAAAAAAGAAGGGAAAAAAAGAATATAAGGTTGGCTTGTTTGATCAGGACTAAAATAGTTATTTTTATAAAATTCTGGAAACTCTTTATGGGCATTTGGCCAACATTTGGCCAAGAAATGAGAATGATTTTTGGAATTTTGAATTATGGAGGGGTGGGATTCACTTCTATGGGAAAAAGTGAATCATAGTCCCCATCTCTCCCTTTAACAGAGCTGGACAAGGATAAGTGACAACATAAACTATATCTTGCTCATCTCTTCCCTCTTTTTTTCCCCTCTACAACATCTGAGGATGAATTGAATTCAATGTATTGCAAGTCCTGTAGTTTGGCAAATTTCTCCAGCAAGACTAATATAATACTGGAAAGCTGCGCCTCTTTCAACACACTTTCGGTATATATTATCTGGTGGTATAATTTTCATCAGGACTGCAGGAGGAATGGGCTAACCCCATGCTCACCACCTATGAGCTGCAGTTTCCAAAATGATTGTGTTCTTCAAAAGTTGCCATTCAGAGGAGGAGGAGGAAGAGGATGCAAGTGTATTTAAGAGCCATGGTGGTGCAGTGGTTAGATTGCAGTATTGCAAACTAATTCACTGCTGACTGTCAGGAGCTCAATCCTGACTGGCTCAAGGTTGACTCATCCTTCCATCCTTACGAAGTTGGTAAAATGAGGACCCAGATTGTTGGGGGCAATATGCTGATATTGTAAACTGCTTAGAGAGGCTAAAGCACTATGAAGTGGCATATGAAGTGCTAGTTATTGCTCTCATCTGCAGTTTGCCCAGAGAAGTATTACTGTACAAACTGGACTTTTCAAGTTATTCCTAAGAGGTCTTAGTGCAGTTGAGTTGTTTTAAACATTGGAAATGTATGGGAGAGAACCAAGCATGCCCATTGTGACAATCAGTGGCTGCTCAGATGTAATTTCTTTTGTCTGAGGAGTTACTTTCACTGTAAAATTGTCATATGGAAAGGACAAAACCTTCCTGTCTATTTGAATGTTGGGCTGAATTTTCATTCTGCTTCAACTTCATATCTATTAGTGAAGGGAGGGAAATGAAAGTGAAATGAGGTTTAAGAAAAAGGAAGCAAAATTCCACCTGAAATTCAGGCTGCCAGAAAAATTGAGATCTCATCTTCTGATTTTTTTTCCCTCTTAGAAGGCACTCTTCAGAAAGCGTAAGTGTACAACAAGGCGTAATTTCCCTTTTTCACATTGTATATTCTTTTACCTACTAAATAGTTGCCTAACCATGGTGTAGTAAGCAAATATGTGGTTCTGCGTGATCAGATATTTAGATCCCATCCAAAAGATCCTGATTAATATTTTAAAGGAAAGTCTTGTTGTTAAGAATCAATCAAAGATATTTGATCCTGGATGGATCAGGGACAATGATTTTGGTGACTTATTTTAGACGAGAAGCCATTGAGAACTTTCTGCAAGTGAAATACAATAAATAGATTCTTAACAGAAGGTTTTGAAGTTTTATGTAGCTGTTGGTTTTAACTATGTAGCTGTTAACTATGTTTATATATAGCAGAAATACATTAGGCTTAGTGGGTTGGGTAAGCACTATTGTAGAAATTCATAAATTGTGTGCCTGCTTTGCAATGGAAGAGAAACTATTATCATTATCTATATTCATATATATATATATATATATATATATATATATATATATATATATACTTTTTGTATTTTCTTTTTCTGCACAATTTTATGTAGTCTAATTTAATTTAATTTCATTTTGTTTTTGCATTTTTCCCTTTTTTGCAGTTTGTATTTTAATGTTTTGAATAAAAATTAAAAATTAAAAAAAGATAAAATTGATGAAGAAAGCAATTACAGTACATATTAAAAAACAAACAAACAAACCAAAAACAAAAAGAAAAAAATAAATCACATTTGCTCCCTGTCCTGAAATTCCGTATGATATGATATTTATGCCTGTGAATTTGGTAAGGAAAAAAAAACACATCCTGTGAATATCAGGACTTTGATTTAATATGACATTCTAAGGTTTCCTTCCTTTACTTTTTTGCATTGTTAGTGAGCGATTGCATTTCCTTTGTCTACTGAGTTTGCTTATATTCCAAGTAAACTAGTGAACATTTAAAAGCTTTAATATCAACCGACATCAAAAAACTGGTTCCTTTCTACATATCGAAGATTCATTGGCAACCTACCCTGGCCTTTGTGATATGTAAACATAATTAAAATACTTTTTTTAAAAAAAGGAAGCCTCAAATTGATTTTAATTTGGGCTTTCTTGAAATGGATCTCCAAACTTTATAAATGTGCCTGGATAGACTTTTAACCCATATATAGAGAGAAGGCAGAATCCTGTCCGCCAATGAAGCACAACCGGAAGTAAAGAATAAGAAATAATGGCATGATACTGTAGAGGCACAGCAGATAATAGCAATGATGATGATGCAGGTCATGACTTAGACCCAAACCTCCAGCTGTACATGGTTATGGTGCGAATGTTACACCGCTGTTCAGTCTAGGGTGTAAGTGGTGGTTTTGGTGACGAACAGGATCCTTGACTGTCAAAGCTGGTTGCTCGGCCTGGCAACTGGAACAGATGATACATTTTAAGAAAATAAGAAAAGACCTACTGAATCAAGGTCCGCGAAGTCCCGCATCCTGCTTCTCACTTTGGCCAATTTGATGCCTCCAGGAAGCCTACAAGCAGAATACCAAGGCAATGACCCTCACCCACTCATTGCTCCACTCCCACTGTACCTTGAATAAACTGGATCTACATATAAGCATCAGGAATTTTAGGCATCAATCGTTTCAACTCTCTACCTGGATAGTATATTCAGAAAGCCATTTAATGTGTAGAAAGAGATTGGGTAGTTTAGTTTATTATACAGGGTACCCTGTATAATACATACTATATATACAGGGTACCTGTTTATTATACAGGGTACCCTGTATTGGTGCTGAAAGGATTTAAAAATAGTTCTGTCCCAGTGCTGTCATTGCTTAGTTTTCTTAAAAAATAAATGAAACATTGGTAGTTATACTCAGTGGACTTTTGTAATCAATCATTTGCTGACAGTTGCTCATGGAAGAGATTTCTGTTCTCCTAACTTAGTCTTAGATATTTGAAAATTATTTTCAAATCTCTCCTGCGGCTGATTTTCTACTTAGAAGCTGCAGAAGGTGCTAGTATTAGTGTGGTTAATTTTCATTACAGGTAGTCCTCACTCACTGACCACAATTAGACTGGCAAGTCCATTACTAAGAAACATGGCTGTAAAATGAAAAACCATGAGATTGCATCTGACTTACAACGGAAGTTAGTCAGTTCTGGCTGCAGTCATTAAGTGAATCTCCACAGGTCACATGACTGTGACTTGCAATTTCCTGCTGGCTTCCCCATTGACATTGTTGGAAGTCAGCTGTGAAGGTTACAAATTGCAATTAATCATAAATGTGTGCTAGTTGCCAGGTGTCTAAATTGTGATCTCGAAATCACTGTGATGGCCACAACTTCAAGGATCAGTCATATGATCAAGTGTCCTTGTTCAGCACTGTTGTAATGTTTATTTATTTATTTATTAGTGGGACTTGTATGCCACCCCATCTCCGAAGACTCGGGGTGGTTCACAATTAAAACAACGACAACAATAAATAATTAAAAAGAATTAAACTAAGCAAGCCCCAAAGAATATAATTACAGAATACAGAAATAAGAACCACCCCACCCAAAGGTCACAGCCTGGATTGATTAAACAACCAGGTCTTCAAGTCATGGCGGAAGGTGCGGAGGTCAGGGGCCAGGTGGAGCTCCAAGAGAAGTTGGTTCCAGAGGTTGAATGTTGAATGGTTACTGAAACAATGGTCAGTAAGCAAGGACTATCATGTGTATGTTTTCCTGTATTTGTTTTCTGAAGCTGCCCTGGTGGCTCTCAGGGTAGCTCCCAATCTAAAAAAAAAGGTCTATGGAAAGAGACCCCATCACCCCAATGTCTCTTGAGATATAATGAATGCATTGGAGGCAGGGAGGAGGCAGAACACAAGAAAGTGTGTTACATGGAAAGGCATGATATTCATGCACATCTCTTGGCATTTTACCACTCAATAAGGACAAGAACACATTCCAGCTGAGCTTCTCTTCTTTAAAAGACATTGCCAAAGTAATTGTTCTTTTATCAGACTGAAGGAGAATTAAAGGAGAAAAAAATTGCAGGAGAATCTATATGGGGAGGAGGTGGGGTAAAAACATGGGAGTTAGCTACTTTATGGAAATATTTTTTATCCTTACCTCTACTAATGGATGCCAGTGAGTTATTGGTTTGCGTGGATATGCCAGCATTTCATTCCAGTGGTCTCTTCCAAGTCCTTCTGCATCGAGTCCGGTCCTACATACCCCGATCACTTCATTGTGCCCTACTCTAGGATTAAAGAGAGAGAAAATTTGTCCACAGAACTGTATATACTTGTGATGGACTATATTTTTCTTTGTTTTTAAATGTTATGCTGTCCCCCTCTCTTCCAAGTGACTATAATGAAGTGGCCAGAGGTGGAGGCAAAAGACAACATAACCAGGGTTGGAAAGGAGACAGAAGAAAAGAATTAGAATAGTTACTCCCTAGAATCTCCCAGGTTTACATCCATTAGGATAAGAGTTTAGTCTGGCAAGATTCTGTCTAGTTGCGTGAACAAATAAGAACTGACCTTTGGCTAGATTATACTAGTTGTTCTTGTGCTGGGCCTGACACTGCTCTGAAGTAAAACAATAAGAGCTGCAAATGGAATCACTATATTTTGTATCAAGAGTAAGTAGAATTTGTGAGTTGCATGAGTTGTACAAATTAAGAAAAATGCTATTTCCTTGTTTTATATTTTTTTCTCTTCTACGGTGACTGGAGAAGGTCAAATAGATACAGGACATTGTCTCACCTGCTGGCACCTGGAAATGTTATTCATTGAATTATTTCAGGTTCTGAGATTTCATCAAATCTTTCTAGGCTTTTTAGATGTGAGAATAATAATGCTTCAGAGGATAAGAGTGCCTTTATACAGTCTAGAAAGGTATTTTAAAATCTATAATAAAAGAGTTGAAGTTACTGCAGCTTGGTTTTTTCCCCCTATTCAACTGCAGGCCTCATATCTGTATGCATCCACTAAAGCCATGATGGTGAACCTATGCCATTCGTGCCACAGGTGGCACACAGAGCCATTTGTGTGGGCATGTGAGCCCCACCAAACTTACCTGCACTGTGCATGTGCACACCTCCCAGCTGATTTTTGGCCCATTTGAGGCCTTTTTTGGCCTTCCAGAGGCTCGAGGAAAGCCTCTGCAGCCATTGGAAGCTGAAAAACAGGCCCGTTTTGTCACTTCCAGTATTTCCGGAAATACCGGAAGTGATGAAACGAGCCCATTTTTCAGCCTCCAAAGGCTTCAGAGGCTTTCCTTGAGCCTCTGGGAGGCTGAAAAAGGCCTCAAATGGGCCAAAAATCAGCTGGGAGGTGAGTGCATGCGCAATGCAGGTAAGGGGGCAGCGGGGGGATCATGCGTGCATATGCAGGGGGCATGGGGGCACCATTGCCTTTTGGTGCTGGCACGTGAGTGTGAGTGCATGAACGCATGCACAATTTGGGCACAGGAGCCCAAAAAGGAGCCCACTGCACTAGAGCAGTGCATTTTTAGGATTTACTGTAACATCTGTTGCTAGGGACCATTTCAAATTATTTGAACATTTATCTTTTTCCTTTACAGCTGCAATTTGCCTTCCTGTAGTCTGTCTGACTTCTGAAATTGTCATTGCATGCCATGCTCTGGATGATCCTACACACCATTCCTGGTGGAGAACTTGGTTGTAGAACGATTGCTGCAGATTGTCGCAGTTACCAGCTAAATTCTTGCTCATGTACTAATTTTATTGCTATCATATATGCAAATTACAATCCTCAAATGCTGCTTAGAGATTTGAGAAATCTGAGTTTAAGGGAAGGAAGGAAAGAGTAAAATATCTTTTGGTTTGTGTGGAGACATACAGGTAGCACCTGTTGAGAACACTTGATAAAAAGACAATGAGGCTTTTTCGGAGAGCATTCAGCAGCTGTGAAGGACAGCTGTACAAACCTAGGGAAAGATACAGATGCTTTAAAGGTAGAAGCAACACCCCTGTGTTCTCCAAAGCATATTTTGCCCTCTGAATTTGGACCTTTCACAGTCCAAAATATTCTAATGAAGAGAGGTTATGATAGGTAAGGAAGGAATGATAAGTATTTCTATAAAAGGCATGGTAGGGGATCACACAGAGCAGTAAATAGGAGTCCAGGCAATGACCTTAAGCTGTAGGTCCCATGTTAATATATTTGTATATATTATACACCAGGGTGGGATTGTACTGGTTCAGCCCAGTTCAGCTGAACTGGTAGCTTCAAAGATCATCTGGGAGTGAACTGGTTTGCTCCGACGATCAGCTGCTGGGCCCACTCACCTGCCTTGGCTCCATACTGACCTTTATTTCCTGCTTTTGAAGCTCAGCTGCATCACGCGGCACAGCAGATTGCCGCGCGTCAGCTGTTGAAGACACAGGGAGAGTGCAGGAGTGCAGAAGAAGGTCAGTAGGAAAGTCTCTCCATGCAGACACGTGCAAAGTGCACGTAGTACACACAAACACATCCACCAAGCCATGCCCACCAAACTGGTGGCAAAACAAGTTGAATCCCACCACTGTTATACACACTCACAAGATATATTTATTCATTTCTTTGGAAAGAAGAAAATGCAACATTACTACCGGTCATAGTCCATGACGGCAATGGAGAGGCTGACTTGATCCACGTTTTCAGGAGGAATGTCAAAAACTATAGCTTCACTATATACCGGGTTGAGAGTGTTCTTCTTTGTGGTTGTTTTCCTCTTTTTCAGGCGTCGACCATCACACATCAGAGATACCTTGACATAGGGATCTGAGATAACAGGAAGGGAACTGAACAACTAGAAGTGCACAGACAACTTTGCAGCAGACAAAAATTAAAGTAAGAAGCCAGGTCCACCTAGGAACCACAAACTAGAAACCTCTTTGATCGTGCTTGAACAGCCCTTTCAGAAATTCAGCACCAGGGTCTTAAAATCCTGGTAAGACTCCACCCAGGCGGGCTAAATGGAAAGGCACCTGCTCACCTGATGAACCAGTGATATCCATTGCTTTGAGATTTCGGCATTTAATGACTGTGAGGGTCATCCTCCCTGCAGTAGGCAAGTAGCAGAGGGAAAACATGATTTCCCCCAGATCAATGCTTTCCTGTAAGGGGAAAAGATACAGATTAACAGAGTTGGAAGGGATCTTGTAGGTCATCTAGTCCAACCCCACCCAAGCAGGAGACCCTACACCATTTGGGACAGATGGCAGTCCAGTCTCTTCTTGAAAGCTTCCAGTGACGAAGCTCCCACAGCTTCCGAAGGCAAGTTGTTCCATTGGTTGATTGCTCTCACGGTCAGAAAATTTCTCCTTATTTCCAGGTTAAATCTCTCCTTGTTCAGTTTCCATCCATTATTCTTTGTCTGCCCTTCGGGTGCTTTGGAAAATAGCTTGACCCCTTCCTCTTCGTGATAGCCCCTCAAATATTGGAAGACTGCTATCATGTCTCCCCTGGGTCTTCTCTTCACTAGACTAGCCATGCCCAGTTCCTGTAACTGTTCATCGTATGTTTTAGCCTCCAGTCCCCTAATCATCTTGGTTGCTCTTGCTTATCAATACTGTACTAGAAATGTAATGTGGCTTTACAAACTTATTCCAGAAGAATACACTTGTTAAAATACATATATAGGATCTTATTTTTATCTCACCTTATTCTCACTGGGAATTTTCCCTAAACTGATATTATTTGAACTTTGGTATGTAATGGGAAATGTAGCCCTTCCATATATAGAATGGCTGGTTAGGGTAGTGGTTAGACTGCCTTTGACAAGGAAGAGCAGGGTTCAAATTCAGGCTCGTACTACAACTATAGATCAACAATAGAAGGGAAGATAGATAGATAGATAGATAGATAGATAGATAGATAGATAGATAGATACAGATGATATAGTTATAGATGATATAGATATGTGTGCATGCATGCGTGTGTGCATGTTTATTTATTAAATAACTTTTTAAAAGAATAAAAACAATGCAAATTTTGAAAGAGAAAAGTATGGAAAGTAAAGAAAAGTAATAAGTGGAGAAAAAAAGTACCAAGGAAAGAAATACAGAAGTGAAAGAAAAAAAAAGGAAAAGGAAAGACAAAATTATAACGAAGAATAATTGTATTTATTAGTGACTAATTAACCTTTTACTAAAAAAAAACCAGAAAAAAACGAACGTATGGTTTAGGGGATTGATGATTAGAAAGGGCAGATTATGGAAAGAAGGAAATAATGTAACGTTAGAGAAAGAGAGAGAGGGTAAAATATAAATGGATTTGTAACTGCTGTGAAGCAGATCGAAAGCTTAGGAAATCTATAGCTCTTCCAATACTATTTGCTTCCCATAGCTATCAGCACTACTAAAGGTCAGATATTATTGGAAATATGGCAATATTCAGCAGGCTATAGTTTGGCTGAATGAATTAATTGGGGCATTCATTTTAAAATATTCATAATTTAAAAAAACAACAACCTTATTTCAACCTTCCCCTCCATTGTATTAGATTTCTGTCCTTCATAAACTGAAATGATAGGGATAAAAATCTCCATATTTTTTTAAAGATTTAATTGGCTCTTCATTCCAGTAACACCACAATCCACAATGATTTTTGTAAACACACCAGGATACAGAAAAAGATGAGTCAGGAAGAGAACTACTTCTTTGGAAAACCATCTATTTAGTTGCTGGAGACTCAACTGGTAGCTACCCTGATCATCCATTAATATGTTAGATAGAGGTTTCAGATATTATTTGGAAATATGGCAATATTCAGCAGGCTATAGTTTGGCTGAATGAATTAATTGGGGCATTCATTTTAAAAAATTCATAATTAAAAAAAAACAACAACCTTATTTCAACCTTCCCCTCCATTGTATTAGATTTCTGTCCTTCATAAACTGAAATGATAGGGATAAAAATCTCCATATTTTTTTAAAGATTTAATTGGCTCTTCATTCCAGTAAGTAACACCACAATCCACAATGATTTTTGTAAACACACCAGGATACAGAAAAAGATGAGTCAGGAAGAGAACTACTTCTTTGGAAAACCGTCTATTTAGTTGCTGGAGACTCAACTGGTAGCTACCCTGATTATCCATTAATATGTTAGATAGAGCTTTCAGATATTATTGGAAATATGGCAATATTCAGCAGGCTGTAGTTTGGCTGAATGAATTAATTGGGGCATTCATTTTTAAAAATTCATAATTAAAAAAAATAACCTTATTTCAACCTTCCCATCCATTGTATTAGATTTCTGTCCTTCATAAACTGAAATGATAGGGATAAAAATCTTCATATTTTTTTTTAAAAAAGACTCTGCTTTGGTCTGAAAATGTAGTTTCATTTTAGAAATAAGAGACTAGTTGATCCATTCTTATAAACATTTTTACAGAAGCACCATTAATTTTGATGCGAGTTATTTCCAGTTAAATGCATATATAATTACAGCTATACCCTGACATTTGGGTGTGAGACACTAATTTTTAATAAAGGGTATCTCTATAGCTTTGGATATAATTCTTTAAGAGAACTTGTTCAAAAGACAGGGTGTCCATGTGGAGAAGGTTTTAAAAAAAGTCAATGTGGCAGCCACAACTGCACAACTAAAGCCCTGCCCTTTTGTATATGTAACATACATGGGACATATGTCAAGATGAAGGGCTCTAATCATGCAGATTTCTTTAACTCACCCACCTCCCCTTATGGAGAGAGCACTAAGAGCAAGGGTCTTCAAACTTGGCAAGTTTAAGACCTGTGGACTTCGGAATTCCACAATTCCGAAGGTTGTTGAGAGTGTGGTGGCTCAGCAGTTTCCACTTTTCCTGGATGAAGCAGACTACCTAGATCCGTACCAATCGGGCTTCCGGCCTGGTTTCAGTACGGAGACGGCATTGGTCGCACTGATGGATGATCTCTGGAGGGCCTGGGACAGGGGTTTTTCCTCTGTCCTGGTCCTATTAGACCACTCAGCGGCTTTCGATACCATCGACCATGGTATCCTTTTGTGACGCCTCGAGGGGCTGGGAGTGGGGGGCACTGTTCTTCGGTGGCTCTCCTCCTACCTCTCTGGGCGGTCGCAATCGGTGTTGTCAGGGGGACAGAGGTCAGCCCCAAGGGCACTCACTTGTGAGGTCCCTCAGGGGTCGGTTCTCTCCCCCCTTTTATTTAATATCTACATGAAACCGCTGGGTGAGATCATTCATGGTTTTGGGGTGAGGTATCACCAGTACGCTGATGATACCCAGTTATACATCTCCACCCCAAACCAAATCAGTGATGCCCTCTCCGTGATGACTCGCTGTCTGGATGTGGTACGGATCTGGATGGATGGAAACATGCTTCGGCTCAACCCGGCCAAGACTGAGTGGCTGTACATACCGGCATCTCGGTCCAGTCAAGAGTGTCCATCATTGACCATAGGGAGAGTGGTGTTGCCCCCTGTGGATAGGGCACGGAACTTGGGTCCTCCTGGCTCCAATCGGAGGAGCAGGTGGGGGCCGTCGCCAGGGTTCGTCAGCTTCGCCCGTTTCTGGACCGAGATGCTCTGCGTACAGTCACTCATGCCCTTGTTACCTCGTGACTCGACTACTGCAACACTCTCTATTTAGGACTGCCCTTGCACACCATCCGGAGGTTGCAGCTGGTGCAGAATGCTGCTGGTTGTGATGGGAGTTACCCGATTCTCCCATATTACCCCCCTCCTGCGCGGCTTGCATTGGTTGCCAGTTGTGCTCCGGGTGAGGTTCAAGGTTTTGGCTTTAACATTCAAAGTCCTACATGACATGGGTCCACAATATTTAAGGGAGCGCCTCCTACCGATATCGGGGACCAACCGCCCTGTACGGGCACACAGGCAGGGGCTCCTCAGGGTCCCGTCGGCAAGCCAATGTTGGCTGGCGGTCCCCCGATGGCGAGCCTAATCTGTGGCGGCCCCTGACTTATGGAATCAACTGCCTCTGGACCTCCGCCTGGCCCCTGACCTCCGCACCTTCCGCCACGATTTGGCTATTTGACCAAGTGAGGCTGTGATTACCTTACCAGGGGCACGGGACAGTTTTAATTTTTAATTCGGTTTTATTGGACCTTATAGTGATTTAATTTCTTTTTAATTATTTATTGTATTTGTATGTTTTAACTGTGAGCCGCCCCGAGTCTTCAGAGATGGGGCGGCATATAAGTCCAATAAAATAAAATAAAAATAAATAATTCCAGAATTCCTGAGCTAACATGACTGGAGGAGAAATTCTGGGAGTTGAAGTCTACAAGTCTTAAAGCTGTCAAGTTTGAAGACCCCTGACTAAGAGGTTGTGGTTAATTTTGGCTATATTTCTACGATGTCAGTAATTGTCTTCCTCATTTTAACTATTGAATGCATTCATTCATTTTATTCCTGGTACAAAAATGCGTTGATGAGCGATATTTTTACCTAAAAAATACTTTTCTCTCTTTTCCTGACCCTGGGATCCCTTAATTCAGGGTAGAATCAGGATGACTGGATGCAGCTGAGTGTTTAGTGGCCAGATGCCTTTCCTGATGCCTATGTGGAGTTCGCAGCACACAATTTTAATTTGTGACCTAAAAGAGAAACATCTCCTGCTACTTTGGATTGAACTCTCAATCTTCTGAGTGGGAGGCAAGTGTCTTCATCACTAGGCCACTATGCTATTCTAATTAAGAGATTAAAATATTAATATTAATAACTATGTGTTCATGGCTAGGTGGCTGGGGGCATCAAATGATGCCATTGTCACTTTCAGGAATGTTTAGGTTTTGTTGCATCAGATTCATGTGAAAGGCAAACAGATGTGGGAAAGGAAACTATTTACTTTGAATCTGGCAGTAAAACAACTTGAAAACTGGGAAACTGCTGAGATCTGAGGAGCACATCCAGCAAGAGCCTGTAAGATTTAATTGGATCTTCATTCCAGTAAGTAGCACCACAATCCACAATGATTTTTGCAAACACACCAGGATACAGAAAAAAATGAGTCAGGAAGAGAACTACTTCTTTGGAAAATTGTCTATTTAGTTGCTGGAGACTCAACTGGTAGCTACCCTGATCATCCATTAATATTGGTGGCTCAGGCTGTTAAATGCCTGCATTTAAGTTCCAGCTGCATACAATTACTGTAGGCTCAAATCCCACCAGGCTCAAGGTTGACTCAGCCTTCCATCCTCTCGGGGTAGGTAAACTGAGGACCCAAGATTGTTGGGGGCAATAAGCTGACTTTGTAAAAATGCCGCTTAGTAATAAGCAGGCATATACAATGGAATGAAGGCTATTGCTGAGCACACTGGGTTGTATCCCAAAAATTGTAAGCCGCCCTGAGTCTTCGGAGAAGGGCGGCATATAAATCTAATTAAAAAAAAAATGTTAGATAGAGGTTTCTGACTCTGATTCTTCTATGTATTGATGTGAACAATGTCGGCATAAAATTGGGTTTAAAGCAGATGTTTCTCAAGTTTGACAAGTTGAAGATGTGTGGACTTCATCTCCCAGAATTCCACAGTCAGTCATGCTGGGTGCTGAATGGGGAATCCTGGGAGTTGAAATCCACATGTCTTTTAGGTTGCCCAGATTGATAAATGCTGGCTTAGAAGAAATTAACCATGATGAACATATACAGATTCATGAGCGGTACGTACAGTAGCAATACCCAGAGCCTACTAGTGTTAATTATTCTCAGTTTATGCTATATTGCATTAAATTTTATGGATTTTTAGTCAAAGGTCAAAAAGAATCCTCAAACTAGTGCTTAGCTCATAAACCATACAAAACTGCATTGATATATTTGTAAATTATGTTTTATGAAAGATGACAGAAAGCAACACTTTTTGTGCCTATGTGGAGTAAAAAACAATACACAAGTATGCTTTGTTATGTATGTTTTTCTTTTGTTTTTAAATATCTTGCATTACATACCTAGAACATGGGCTGCATTTAATACAGCTATCAAAGAATCCAGATGGGCTGTAGCGCCTTCCGGATTATGTATTTGATCAGGTTTAATGATGGAGGTCAAAGAAACCATGGTTCAGATGAATCCTACAGAATGTGGCATGGGGTTTCACAATCTAGAGGAACAGAAGTCATTAGAGGTTTGAATTGGAGGCCTAAATTTTCTTTCAATCAGGATGGTTTAGCAGCACCAGCCAAAATGGAATAGTTAAGGGGAAATTGTATCTCTGAAACTGGTGGCCAAGTAGCTGAATTTTGGCTAGTTTTATCAATTCAGGACAAGGAGTGTTTATGACAGCAAATTGGCATGGGAATTCTGAGAGTTGAAGTCCAGACATCTTCAAGTTGTCAAGTTTGGAAAAACACTGGGATAGATCATTTTACCTGAAAAGTTTAAGGGATCTCATATCACACCCTCAGACAGGGTTGCAAAACGTGATGACTAGGAATACAAGTGGCATGCCAGCTTCTCTATTTTGGCTCTTGAAGCTTTCCCAGAATGAGTGGGACTAACATTTGGCAGCTTTCTTTTCATTTGGGTTGGAGATTGAGGCAGGGGTGCGATTCAGCCGGTGTAACAGAGTGTTTGCTACTGACCTTCTCTAGCAATACCTGTGTGTTAAACAGCTGATGTGCGGCAATCTGCTGTGCCACGCGAATCAGCTGAGCTTGAAAAACAGGCTGTAAAGCACAGCCTAGAGCCCAGGCAGGAGGGTGGGCCCAACACCTGTCATCAGAGCAAACCAAACCAGTTTACTCCCAGCTGATCCTTGGAGCTACCGGTTCACGTGAACCGGGCCAAACTGATAGAATCCCACCCCTGGATTGAGGGTGTTTAAGAGGAAAAACCAGCTTAATGCACCTATTTCAGCCCTTAAAAATCTAATATTTCCCTTTCAAAGTACGTCCTGCCAACATTCAAAGTATGAATTTCAAGTATAGCTATCAAGATGCTGGACCAAAACTGAAATCAGTCAAGGGACACTATGCACCCTTGCACTATGCTATATTTTTCTTAATCATGATCTGTTGAATATGTCAAAATACTACACTAGGCCTGTGCAGGCATCACTTAACATTCATCACAATTGAGTCCTAGGCTTTGGAAGTAGCTACATCAATTTGTATTTGCTAAGTGGTAGCCCATTCTCATGAGCCATGCTGGTGCAGTGATTAGAATGCAGTATTATAGGGTAATTCAGTCCACTGCTAGGAGTTCAATCCACATCGCCTCATTGTTGACTCAGCCTTCCATCCTTCCGAGGTCAGTAAAACGAGGACTCAGATTGTTGGTGGCAATATGCCAGCTCTGTAAAACACTTAGAGAGGTCTGTAAAGCACTGTGAAGTGGTATATAAGTCTAAGTGCTTTTGCTCTTGCTATTCTTTTTCAAATTATTAAATTCTATGACAAAATACCCCACTCTCAAATAATCTAGCGTAAGAAAAATAAACACTAAAAGGATTATATATTTTTGCCTCCGATGAGACAGATGAAAATGAATAAATTGGATCATGTAATAAAGGCAAAAAGAATTAAAAATTAAAAATGCTGTAACTGAACAAATATTGGGCTTAAACTAAATAAAACATCACATGTAATAATGATGAGTTGTAATAAAAAGGAAGGAAGGCAAAGGTGACAATAGCAAAAATAGGATGGGAAGGAAAGTTAGAGTAGAAAGAAAAAACTGATGGAGTGTTGATAAGAATAGGCCAAGTGAGAATGGAAATGAGAACAATTTAAAGAACAAATCAATTGGCTACATTTGAAGGGGTTTTTCATGAGATAGCACTATTGTACAGAAACTCGAGATGAGAGTCTAAAGCAGAGCTGTCAAACTGGCAGCCTGTGGCCTGGATGCGTCATGCACTGGCCACACCCATGTCCGGTACAGCGAAGTCCAGATATGTCATGTGATGCCACCATGACACCATGAGTTTGACACCCCTGATTTAAAACAACATTGTGATTGTTTGCTAAGCCAAATTTCTGTCTTTAACAACAGAATAACAGAGTTGGAAGAGATGTTGGAAGTCTTCTAGTCCAATCCCCTGCTCAAACAGGAAAACCTACACCATTTCAGACAAATGTTTGTCCAATCTCTTCTTAAAAACCTCCAGTGTTGGAGCACCCACAACTTCTGGAGGCAAGTGATTCCATTGATTCATTTCTAATGAAGGAAATTTTAACTTAGTTCTAGGTTGATTCTCTCCTTGATTAGTTTCCATCCATTGCTTCTTGTTCTGCTTTCAGGTGCTCTGGAGAATAGGTTGACTCTCCCTTCTTTGTGTCATCCCTTTGGATATTGGAAGACTGCTATCATGTTACCCCTAGTCCTCCTTATCATTAAACTAGATATACCCAATATGTCTTCCTCTTGCTGAATGCCTCAGGCTGCTCCCACTATCACCAGCCATCCTAAAAACTGTCATTGGAAAGAATTTATGCTGGTCTAATTGCAAAGGGTCACTCTGATCGGAAGGTAAACCTGTCAATCACATATCCAATACTTGGAACCAATACCCCTGGCTGCTAACAGATTTTTATATCTCTCCCCCAGTAGTGGGATTCAAATTTTTTTACTACCGGTTCTGTGGGCATGGCTTGGTGCGCGTGGTGTGGCTTGGTGGGTGGCTCCATTCCCTCCCCATTCCTGGGGGAAGGTTACTGCAAAACCCCATTCCCTCGCCACCCCACTAGCCAGCTTTCCAGCTCCGTTCTCCTGTGCAGGGCAACAAAAGAAGACCCAGCTGATCAGCTGGGACTCGGGAGGCAGAGAATAGATGGGGGCGGGGCCAGTCAGAGGGGTATTTGCCGGTCCTCCGAACTACTCAAAATTTCCCCTATCAGTTCTCCAGAACTGGTCAGAATCTGCTGAATACCACCTCTGCTCTCCCCGTTACTTAATTCTGTACTGCTCTATGCAATGTGGCAGATCTCCCAAACGTTGTATTGGATACAATCTGTCAGAAGTTTCTGAATGTGATCAGACCAGCCAAAAAGCCCATTCTACCTTGAATGAATTATAAGTATTGGCCCACTCCACACTGAATCAGGCTTTACCAGATCTTAGTGTACAGACCATAGGGACACCCAAAGGTGCTTTTTCAAAAAGCAACTGGACTTCCTTGTTTTTTTTCCCCCTTGAAAATGTTTCACTTTTCATCCACGAAGCTTCTTTAGTTCAGAACTGAAGAAGCTTCTTGGGTGAGAAGTGAAACATTTTCAAGGGAAAAAAAACCAAGAAAGTCCAGTTGGCTTTTGGAAAAGCACCTTTGAGACAACCATGGCCTGGATAATTAATAAGATGATTCGATGATTGAGAGTCTCCACAGACATACAGTCAACAGGGATAGTATTCACTCATTATATTACACCAAGTCTAAATTCCATTGTGTTTAGCCTGATTCATGGGCTGAGTGCATGTTTCTAAAGCTTTAATTAAAGCCTAGCTTACTGCATTCAGGAGCTTCACAGCTGGATTATGGATCTCCCAATGCAAGATCTGCACTCTCTCACTTCACCCTTGTGCAGGAGAAAGCTTGTGATTTAGAATTCTAATAAAAAAAAGAAAAGAAAGAAATCCTTGTTCATTAGCACCACATCAGGAAACAGGCACACTAAGCCGGACAATATAATTGGCTTTGTGTGCCTCAGAGAGCTGAAAGTGTTCCTGTTAAAGTTAGAATGTTATGCTACGTATATATTAGGAAATCTTACTCATGTTAAAAGCCACTCATTTGAAAGAACCAGTCATAAGCACCGAATCTCTATGGCCATGCTGAGTTTGAAAAGTGAAAAACCTTGCTTTTCCCCCCTGTGTAACAGTGAACTACGATAATATATTTAAAAATCCATCTCCCTTTAAATGCTAAGTAATTGCATGCTGCTGGAGCTCTTTGTATCTTGATCACTAAAGGTTATACTTAGTCAAAGCAGAGCCAAGTGTATAATAGAATTTGTCTCCTCCATTGGCTCATTTCTTCTACAACCATTCCCCCTACTCCATGATCAATGTTGGAGAAATTTGATGACAAATAAGTTATACAACTAGTTCTGTAGTTCTTAGGATGGTGTCCTGAAGACTTGATATCTCTAGGACAATGTTTATCAACCTCAGCAGCTTTAAGATGTTTGGACTTCAACTCCTACAATTCCCAAGCCACCATGACATTCAATGAAGACAGAGTCTTCTTGTATAGGATTATGGGTCTTTGGAACTTAATTCCAATCATTCTGCATGTTTCCAGCTCTGTTTTTAGATAAGTCTTGAAAACCTTCCTCTTCAAAGCTAACTTTGATTGTTTCCACATGTGACCATAAGGACTTTGCAGTTTCTGAACTACCAGTCAATGACTACTTCAGCTTCAACCACAACAATGCAAGAGCACACAACAGATACAAACTCAATGTAAACTGCTCCAAATTTGATTGCAGAAAGTACAACTTCAGCAACAGAGTGGTCAATGCCTGGAATGCCTGACTCTGTTGTTACATCCTCTAACCCCCACCCTTTAGCCTCAAACTATCCACTATTGACCTCACCCCATTCCTAAGAAGTCTGTAAGGGGCGTGCATAAATGCACAATTGTGCCTACTGTTCCTGTCCTATTGTCCCCATTTATTTGTACCTATTTCCTGTATTCTTACTCATGTTTATACTTATACCTATTATCTTGTAAGCGATTGACAAATCAAAAAATAAAATTAAAAAAAAGTAATAACATGATCATCTGTGGGGTGCTTTTAAAAACTAAATCCAAGGGACTAGAATGTATTATTCTAGGGGTAAAATGAGGGGTCCTTTGAGCTTGGCTTTTTGGTGATGTTTCATTACCCAAACTATGTACTATCATCAGTACTTGTCTAGGCTTTGACACTATTTGGGTTCCTGTAGGCATTTGTTTTTTTAAAGGAGCAACTTCTTGTTAAATAAAACCTCATGGCTAAGATAGTACAGATTGCAACACAACCTGTTTCTGTATTTGCAGAGAGTGTCTGTTTTCTACAGCCTCAGAAGTAATTTTTCTACAACTCTATCCATATGAACAAGAATAAGATGTATCATCACTAATTGATTGATTTAAGAATGAAATCAATGAGACACTAGTCCATATTTCCACTTGCCTGAACTGGATAAAGACATCATAAAACTCAACTCTGTGATACTCCAGGCTCATCCCAGATTTAATGTAAGCACCATTACCTAATATTAGTAAGTTATGGGTTCAATTACAAGTTGATTTGGTATGGATCTACTGACACTTATAATTCTATCATTAAGTTCTTGTTATTGTTAATATTAGCCATCTTCAACATCTGATCTGACATAAAGGCAGTGAGAATAATAAATGGCAATAATAAGGGAACTGAGGTGTATTTCAATGAAATGTAGACTATAGGAAAATGAAAAGGTTAATTGGATACAGGATTAATGTCTTCCTAAGAGTCTACACCCGAAGCTTTATTTTTCTCTCTTTAGAAGAAAGAAAAGTTCATGTACAGTTCTGAAAAAGTGGACCCCAGTATTTGGAAGAATATCAGTTAATATGTTCATAAAAGTCCTGAAACGATGTGGGTTAAAATCCATTGTTATCATACAGTGTTACATGTGATAGCTACAGAAAGAAAACATATCACGTGGAGGAGTTTAAGTATGAAGGTACAAGACTTTCTTATCTTGAAATCACTTAAAACCTTTTTTTAAAAGACAGGATACTTACTGTAGTGGCACAATGGATGTCTTTCCATACTGTAGCCTCTCTAGAGAGATCAGAAACTTCAAAAAAGTTATCAAGAATAACTTCCCCAATCATATCATGTCTAGAAAACCTGTCAAAATCATACATGCTGAAATGAAGCTTCCTGTTACAAAGTTGATCATAGGCCACAGGAAACTGAAAAGTTTCATTAAAGACAGGGTTTAAAGTCTTCCTATGAACCCTTGTCTGAAACTTTTTTTTCCTGTCTGGAAGAAGGTAGATTTTCACATACGGGTCTGAGGTTCCCGTAAAGTCTTTAGCTGGTAACTCCAAAGCTTTAACGATGGTGACCAAAAGCAATTCGTTTTCATAATCATATTTGAGGGTAAAATTGAGTTTTCCACAAGTTTTCACATCTTCTTTCTTGCCTTCGGAATCCACAGACTTTTGCTTGTAAAGCTCAGGTTTTATCCGTCCAATACTGGTTGTGGTCTCCCCTCTTTGCAAAACTGATTCTGGACCCATGTTAAAATCAATGCTAGACACCTGCATTTGCCTTGGCAAATGTCTCCTGAAAGAATTGTGCCTGCATTTAGAAACAGAAAGAAATTTAGCTTAGATTATCTTGAAAGGAAAGAAAAATAATTTGGATACATGAAAAAAGTCAATCAGCATTTCACATTTAACAAGTTTTCAATGTTATTGTTATAACTCTCCTGAGGGAACAGTTATTAACATTGCTAGATAATCCAGGAAGATAATTCAATAATTCAGTTCAAGAAGAATAATGATAATTCAGAAAACAGGAAATGGAGAATTAGGTAGATCAGAGGAGAGGGAGGAGGGGAAAAAGGCAGACATGGAGAATAAACCCGGGAAAGGAAAGGTGACAATAGCCTAAACTTACAAGAAATGAGAGAGGAAAACTCATCTCCCAGTTGCACCCCAATAATCATCATTCAAGCAGTAGTCCTTGACTTACGATCACAACTGAGCCCAAACTTCAGTGAAGGTTGTAGCTGTGCCATTTTACAACCTTTCTTGCCACAATTGTTAAGTTAATCACGTAGTTGTTAAATTGGTAATAACTAAGTTGATAAGTGAATCAGGCTTTCCCATTGACTTTGTGGAGATCACATGATGCTGGTGTCAACCCTGAAGTGAACCTGGCTGAGGCCATCTTGGAGGCTTCAGGGTTGCCACAAAGCAGAAGGGACAGGGAGGGGGGAAATAGCTAGATGGAGTTACAGCATTTGGGATTGTTGTGGCCAGGGGTGTCAAACTCACGTCACGGCAGCGTCACGTGATGTATCGGAACTTCCCCCCACTTCACTAAACCGGGCATGGGCGTGACCAGCATGTGATGCATCTGGCCTGCAGGGCGAGAGTTTGATAGCCCTGTTGTTGGCTGAATGCTACATTTCGTTGCTACTTCATCAAGACAGGAGTGCACCATCATCAACTGTATCAGTGCTTATTTTGCTTTTTAACAGCTCATTTCATCACAAAAGTTGTAATAGAGCAATGGTCATAATACTTGTCTCATAGGTAGAAGATGGTTGGATGAAACATGAAGCAGATTTTTTTTGAATTACTATTTCTCTCCAGACTTCCAACTTTTGCCTCTTGAACAAAAATGCCAGTCTGAAGAGGAGCCATGAAGCATTGGCGTGTTCTATCTGTTTCATTTCCTCATTACATCGCTTTGAACACTGAAGCAAAATATCTTTCTGTGCAGCTCCTAGTAGCATCTTTTTGAAGCGCCACATGTGGTTGCTTAATAATGCAAAAAGAGGTGCTTCATAGGGTGCTCCATGCATTCTTAAGCATCGTTCAAAAGATTTGTACAGTTCTACTCTCTGGTTCTGCTATTTCCTAATCTGAAGAAGCCCCTAGATTCGTCTTCTTTTGGACCCTGACAGAAGCTTGGAAGGTATTGATAGCTAGCAGATGATTGTATCATGTACTATGGATCTTCACAGACATCCGTAGGTGACCTTATGACTACAGGTGAAACTTGAAAAATTAGAATATTGTGCAAAAGTTCATTTATTTCAGTAATGCAACTTAAAAGGTGAAACTAATATATGAGATAGACTCATTACATGCAAAGCAAGATAGTTCAAGCCGTGATTTGTCATAATTGTGATGACTGTGGCTTACAGCTCATGAAAACCCCAAATCCACAATCTCAGAAAATTAGAATATTACATGCAGTCAATAAAACAAGGATTGTACATAGAACAATATCGGACCTCTGAAAAGAATAAGCATGCATATGTACTCAGTATTTGGTTTGGGCCCCTTTTGCAGCAATTACTGCCTCAATGAGGCGTGGCATGGAAGCTATCAGCCTGTGGCACTGCTGAGGTGTTATGGAAGACCAGGATGCTTCAATAGCGGCCTTCAGCTCTTCTGCATTGTTCGGTCTCGTGTTTCTCATCTTTCTCTTGGCAATGCCCCATAGATTCTCTATGGGGTTCAGGTCAGGTGAGTTTGCTGGCCAATCAAGCACAGTAATCCCACGGTCATTGAACCAGGTTTTGGTGCTTTTGGCAGTGTGGGCGGGTGCCAAGTCCTGCTGGAAAATGAAGTCAGCATCCCCATAAAGCTCGTCTGCAGAAGGAAGCATGAAGTGCTCCAAAATCTCCTGGTAGACAGCTGCGTTGACCCTGGACTTAATGAAGCACAGTGGACCAACACCAGCAGATGACATGGCTCCCAAATCAACACAGACTGTGGAAACTTCACACTGGACTTCAAGCATCTTGCAGTGTGTGCCTCTCCATTCTTCCTCCAGACTCTGGGTCCTTGGTTTCCAAATGAGATGCAAAAGTTGCTCTCATCAGAAAAAAGGACTTTGGACCACTGAGCAACAGACCAGGTCTGTTTTTCTTTAGCCCAGGTAAGACACTTCTGATATTGTTTGTTGTTCAGGAGCGGCTTGACAAGAGGAATACGACATCTGAAGCCCATGTCCAGGATCCGTCTGTGTGTGGTGGCTCTTGATGCACTGACCCCAGCCTCAGTCCACTCCTTGTGAAAGTTCCCAACACTTTTGAATGGCCTTTTCCTGACAATCCTCTCCAGGCTGTGGTCATCCCTGCTGCTTGTGCACCTTTTTCTTCCACACTTTTCCCTTCCACATAACTTTCTATTAATGTGCATATTAATACAGAACTTTGGGAACATCTAACTTCTTTTGCAATTACCTTTTGAGGCTTCCCCTCCTTATGGAGGGTGTGAATGATGGTTTTCTGCACAACTGTCAGGTCAGCAGTCTTTCCCATGATTGTGATTCCTACTGAACCAGACTGAGAGACCATTTAAAGGCTCAGGAACCCTTTACAGGTGTTACGGCTTAATTAGCTGATTAGAGTGGGACACTTTGAGCCTAGAATATTGCACCTTTTCACAATATTCTAATTTTCTGAGATTGTGGATTTGGGGTTTTCATGAGCTGTAAGCCATAATCATCACAATTATGGCAAATCACGGCTTGTACTATCTTGCTTTGCATGTAATGAGTCTGTCTCATATATCAACTTTTAAGTTGCATTACTGAAATAAATGAACTTTTGCACGATATTCTAATTTTTCGAGTTTTACCTGTAAATGAATGCACATGAGAGTTTTAATGATATCTTTCTCTCATTTGGAAAAGAAAATCTTGAAACAAATGCCATTTCATTAAATGGATGGAGATGTGCTAGAAAAAAAATGTATATGCAGAATTCTTCTGCGCAGCTCTATTTAAACACCTGCACTGAATACATAACATTGTTCCCTCGGTATTGTTAGCAACTTCATAGCTTGCCAAGGTTGGATGCTACAGAGAGAGTTGTTCCCTAGATGATATAATATCATCATATTCAAGGATATTTGTGTTTGAGGAAGGCAATGCTCTAATGAAACAGTGGCTTGCATCAGTTTCTGAATCCCAAAATTTCAGGGAGACAGCTGATTGATGTGTTAATTATTCAAATGTGTTTTGTTCCCATAGCAACGTGGGAATGCTTTTCTGAACCAAAGAAACTATGGGATTTGTATGATTACCCTACAAAGGGGTCAGGAGCACAGCTAATTAGAAAGTGCACACTTAACAGCTCACATCTGCTATGCTGTTCCTTCCACTGCCATGTCCCTGCACTTTGATTTGTTGTTCTGCCTGGACTCATCTTTGTTCTTTCGAGCCTTGAAGGCAAGCCAAAAATGGTCCTTCACATCCTAGCAAATTTAAACATGCAAATTCTCAGTAGGATCTTGTCAGATCAGTATCCACCAATCCACTGAAATTGGCCAGAGGGAATGTGTGCCCCTAGAACAAAAGCAGCTGAAAGTTGCCAAATGAATTGCTCTTGCAGATTTAGGGGATCCCCAGCTTTTAAAATTAAAATGACATTAACTGGATGCATTTAATTTCTCTCCTTGCCTGGAGTGGGATGCTTCAAAATACCTAAAGTCCATGCCCCTTTCAGACAAGAGCAGCCAATTCCAGAAAATGCAGAAGAAATAGCAAATCAATTTATTGAAGCAATTTATGTTTCAGTCCAACTCTTGCATGGAGTTACTGTCATCTGGCATGGCTCCAGTTTTGCTTGAGGGTATGTGCTGTTAGCTTTTCCTAACCAAGAATTACGACCTGTGCTATCATCCTACAGAGGATCCTACTTTCATCCTACTCTCATCCTACTTTCTTCTGAACCAAGACTTTCCTGCAGTGGTGGAATGCTGCTGGTTCCAACCATCCGCTGGCCCCACTCACCCGCACCTGCCCTATCCTGTCCTTTATTTCCTTCTTTCTGGCTCAGTTGATTCATGCGGCACAGCTGATTTCCATGCCTCAGCTGTTCTACTTACTGGGGCTGCCCTAGAAGGTAAGCATTTGAGCTTCAAATTGCTGTATTTTGAATGTTGTGCATTCACAGAACTGGTTGTTAAACCGGTTGCAGCCCACCGCTGCTTTCCTGTCCTATCCACTTCCATCACCTCCTTCTTCCCTAGATGTCATTTTTAAGACCTCTACTCTACTCTCTGCTTGCCAGTCCACAGCTGCAGGGTTCTTTCTAGCATCAGACTCCTGCCTGGTTATGCACAATATTCCAGATCCAGTATCAGAGAAAAACAAAATCGGAACAACACTGACACAATGCTTTTCCACTGGCTCAGTTTCATGCATTCAGCTACAAGTCCATTTTTAAAGCAAGTAATGAGACATCAGTTGCTAAATAGGCAAGTCTTAATCTTAACTTAAATGCTGATTTCTTTCATTCATTTAGTGGCAGCAGAAACCAAGATGCTATGGGGACCTTGGGCCACAAGATTAGGGTTGCATTTGACAGAGACCAGGAATAGAAAAATACTCAAATTCAACAGAAATTATTTAGTAGGTTTTTGAATAAGTAACACAATACATTTTACCACCTAAATGGTAGATTAGGCAGGATCCCTTAAGATCATGAAGTAACTCAAGAAGAGAGTAACCATTCAGGTGATTGTTTCCAGGAATGGAGCCCACAACTGCAAAGTGTAGTATCATGTAAGAAGGTATATCAGTGACACGTCTGATGACTATATGGTAACTTCTGAAATAAGCCCATTTGATAGAGAATGGCATTGAAAGAAAGCTAATGCTCTCTTCTCCATGTTTCTGAGTTCCTGTTGGATAGAATGTTGGAGTAGATGATTAACTGGCAAATTGGAACTTACATAAACATTTCAGTAAGTGATTACTGGTTTTGATTGTGGTGACTGATGGAAACACTATCCATATTTAAATAAATGCCTTATTTTGCATTTATTCATCTATTTGCAAGACAACCATTCAATGAAGCCTTAAGAGCAGAAACCACGTATTGCTGAAAGAACTAAGATGTACATCACTTGCAAATTTTTTTCTTCAGGTAAGTCATACATGGCTTGTAGATTCATAGGGACTTGGAGAACTATACAAATTGCCTGTTCAGTGCAAGAACCTATTACATTCATTCAATATCTGTCCTGAAAATTGCAGTAATCTTGGTAGGGTTGAATGTGTGACTTACTAACACCTCAGTGCTGATCTGGAAACTTATCTGAGGTCTACATCCTAAGCCAATAGTTAGCTTCTAATATTTGAAAAACAAGACTTGTAAGTCTGTGAATTTGCTTCACTTTATTCCTATGCTTGAATTCACAGGCTTGCAATTAGTTTTACTGCAGATACTCAGTTTCACATTTCCTGAACCAATATAATGTAATGTTACATTCCACTGTAATGTTGGGAGTTTTCTGAGCAACAACAGCAGCTGCTGCTTCCAAAGAGCTATAAATTAAAGGGGAATAAACACAATCATGAGTGTTTGATGAATGTAACAACAAAAAGGCTTTATATTAAGGAAAATGCTTTTAATAATGAGTGTTGGGAAAAGCACAGAGGAAAATTTGAACACATAATTGTGCACATATTTAAAAAGTATTTAAAACTGAGTGGCAAAAATCATTACGATTGGAAAAATGAGAAAATGAATTAAAATGAAGTATTTATAGACAGATTTATACATCTCTACTTGCCAGTATCCTTGGATAGGGTACCAAAAAGCTGCCACATGTCCAGTGAGATGTGTTGACCAAGTTCAAGAATCTAAGTTCTACCAGAGGATGCCAGGAGTTGAACCTTGTATTTTATGGCTACAAACAATCTAGTTTATGAGTGGTGCGGTGGCCTAGAGCTCTTGCCTCACAATCAGGAGACTGTGACTGTAAGTAGAGGCAGATATTTCTCTCTCTGTGCACAATGAGAATGTATCTGCTAAACAAAGCTCTGCATTGGTAATAGGAAGGGCATCCAGCCAGTAAACACTCAGTTCCATTCAGTTGCCCAGAATCCACCCCGCAAGGGATTATGGGGTCATTAAAAGAAAGAAGATGAAACAATATAGTTTATCTTTATTCAGTTACAAGGTTGGGTATAGTGGTTTAGAATCTATACCCAGCCTAAATAAATTTCTTATGTCCCTGCATAGTAAGAATGTTACATTTATAAGAAAACATTATTGTAACCTTGAATAAGAGTAAGAGTAATGGACAGGTTGTAAGAAATTTACTACATGTCTCCTCTCCTTTAATCTCTGAAACCCTCATTATGAGCAAGAATCCCTCAGGTACAAAGATCAGTGCAGCCTTGCCATCTTCTAGCTGGGAAAAAAAGGAATTTAATCTAATCTTAGTGGCATGTTTTCTGTAATTAAAAGCAAAAGAAAAAAAAGGAAAAAATCCATTATCTTGTTGTGTCCAGTTATAAGAGCTGTAGTCCCAGATTTTTTTCTCATTACTTGATAAAATGCAACATTTTGAAAGAAGCCAACTTCTCTTCTGATCAATGATAACGAAAGTCTAAAAATGCACACAAAAAATCTACAAGATATTGAAAATGAATGTAGCGAATGTGAGATTTTTTTTTACAGAGTTCATAGGGGCCAGCAAAATCACAACAAAGTGTGACAAAGTCTCATTTTTTAAATTAAAATTTGAATTACAACTAGAATGAATGAAGTACATTTTTCATTATCTACTTTGGAATCATGAAATAAAATTTACATTCAAAGTCTTATTCCTAATTTCAGGTCTTGGGAAAACTTTGTAAAATTGAGGTGGTGAAATGATCAGACTAAACAGCATCGTAAGCTCTTTTTTTTCACTCATAAAAGTATTTGTAGGAATTGGGATTTACCCCATCTTTCCCATCAACAAGAATGCTTTTCATGAGCTTCCAAGTGAAGTGAAATTGCACTCTGGAGGTAAACAGACAGTAACACAAAACTGCTTCTTTGCACGTCATTTATTGTTGCCAGGAATCAAGACATAAAGACCCTCTTTATATTCAGGTCTCTTATAAAAGAGTACAAAATAGGAGAATGTAAAATATTTAATCAAGGTTCATTGCAATGAGTTTTTAGATTCTAGGTTACCTTAGATAGTATTCCTTTCAGTAGAATCATTTAAACTCTGATAGTTTTATTATTAATGCATAGAAATGGAAAACAGATACTGCACTCTTTACTGATAGCAACATGGAAGAGGATATAGGTCAAAGGACTATTCCAGCATTGATGTATATTCACATTCCTAGCACAAAAGCATAGGATTAAGGGAATCCAGAATACTGAGGCTCACATATGTGTAACAGTTCAGTTTCTAACAATGAACTATACAGTGACTCAATGAAAATTTCCTATGGAGGGAAACAATATAACTCATTAGAGAATATTTAGAGAACTCATTAGAGAAGTTGATAGCAGATGTACTAGTCATACCATTTCCTGAAATGGAATGATGTGTCACTGCTACTTCTGCTGTCCACAACATCTGTCCCAGCCATATCTATTCCCTTTCCTCGGTCTTTCCCAATACATTTTTGGAACTAAATTAGGAACAGCACGGAATATCTGGCTTATTTTGGGCATACAAGATTATACCGCAAATGGTTCCCACTGGGGATGGTGGGAGTACTATTTCAACAAAAAAGGGCCTTGGTGGCTCAGGCTGTTAAATGCCTGCACTTAAGTTCCAGCTGCCTACAATTACTGTAGGCTCAAATCCCACCAGGCCCAAGGTTGACTCAGCCTTCCATCCTCTTGGGGTAGGTAAATTGAGGACCCAAGATTGTTGGGGGCAATAAGCTGACTTTGTAAAAATGCCGCTTAGTAATAAGCAGGCATATACAATGGAATGAAGGCTATTGCTGAGCACACTGGGTTGCATCCCAAAAAATTGTAAGCTGCCCTGAGTCTTTGGAGAAGGGCGGCATATAAATGTAACTAAAAAAAAACAAATCTGAAGGAATTTTCTGATGACCACAGATTATGTAAACATCCATTAAATGGTCATCAAAGCTTGTGGTAACTATTTCCCAGGGACACATATACTGATGCATTTTTCTGCAAAATTGAAAAGGAGCATTTATTACATATATGATGTGATCTCATGGTCTTGAACATATGCTCACCATTTTCAAGGAGCACATCAGGAATTTATTTGAAGTCTTGATAGAGAACCAGAGGAATTATGAAATGAATTTGGCTCTTAAGGATGAATGTGAAAAGAGACTGCCAAAAATGAAGAAAGGGAAGAAAATAAATGAATGTCAGAGCAAACCATGGAAATTGTCAAGAAGAAAAAAAAACAAAGCCAAGAAAGAAAAAAATGTCAGAAAAGAACTTAACCAAGAGTTTCAGGCAGCTGTTAGAAGAGACAAGAAGCAGTATAACAACAATTGTAGACACAATATAGATGGAAACAGACATAAAAAAGGAAAGTCTTTCAAAAGATCTCCAATCCTAGAACATGGCAACTTTAAGACTTGTGGACTTTAACTTCCAGAATTCTGGGAGTTGAAGTCCACAAGTCTTAATGTTGCCAAGTTTGGAGACCTCTGTCTTAGAAGTAGGTACCAACCTTGAATTGGTATACTAAAGGACACCAATGAACAGAGGGTCACCAATTCAAAGGAGATGAAGGAATATCATAGAAGTATACTGAAAAATATAGTAGAGATGTCAATATCCAAGAAGATATTCCATCATTACAAGAGTGACTGGAACTAGAAGATGAAATTACACTAACACTCACTTCATTACCAAGTTGGAAGGTAGTGATGGACTACCCACTGAAAATATGGTAAGCAACAGAAAAAAGTCAGTTAAGATTCTAAGCAAGCTATGCCAACAAATCTGGAGAATGACACAATGGCCAACCAATTGGAAGATGTCAATTTACATTCCATACAAAACCAATGAGATTTAACAGGGTCTGCAAATTATCAGACAATATACTTAAATTCACATGGTAGCAAAATAATGGTTATGATCATCCAATGCAGATTAGAGCCCTACAGGGAAAAAAGAAATGGTAGGTATTCAAGTTAGCTTTAGAAAAGGAACATTATACATGATTGCTGATGCACACTGGATAGTTGAGAAAGCCAAAGAATATCAAAAAGAAGTCAGATTGGGCTTCATCAATTATAGAAAAGACTCTGATTTTGTCAATCATGTCAAGCAAGGGAAAATGATAAGAAAAAGAGGAACCCATTGTCCTCATGAGAAACTTATATATGGGTCAGGAAGTCATTGTATGGCCAGAATTTAGCAAAACAGACTGAAACATCAATAGCATATACTATGTTGATAACACTACTTTGATAGCTGAAAATGCAAAGGATCTTCAAACCCTCTACTAAAAGTCAAATGAGAAAAATGACAGTAAAATTAAATTCCATGTGACACTCTTTGGGAGGAAACGTTGGTCTTTAACTTCCTCCTAGAATAGGAAGAATATTGACACCTTTGAACTTGGGTATCAGATAAGACTCCTATGAATACCAGTGACAGCCAAGAAAACAAATTGATGGATCATTGAATAGAATAGAACAGAATAGAATAGAATAGAATAGAACAGAACAGAATAGAATAGAATACTTTATTAGCCAAGTGTCATTGGACACAGAAGGAATTTGCCTTGGTGTAAATACCTTCAGTATACATAAAAGAAAGATATATTCATCAGGAGTCGAGAATCATAAGGTACAACACTTAATGATAGTCATAGGGTACAATAAGCAATCAAATCATACTAGGATACAGTCAATAAAAATTGTAAGGATACAAGCGACAAAGTTACAGTCATACAGTCATAAGTGGGAGGGGATGGGTGATAAGGAGTGATGAGAAGATTAGTAATGCAGACTTTTGTAATAGTTGAACAGTGTTGAGGGAATTATTTGTTTAGCAGTGTGATGGCTTTTGGGAAAAAACTGTTCTTGTGTCTAGTTGTTCTGGTGTGCAGTGCTCTATAGCGCCGTTTTGAGGGAAGGAGTTGAAATAGTTTATGTCCGTGATATGTGACACAAATGACCTAGCTGAAATTATCCTACTTCAAACTTGTTCTGTGAAGACCCAGCTCTCTGGAAAAGGCTCTAATGTTGGGAAAGATAGAAGGAAAGAAAAGAGAATGACCAGCAGCAAGTTGGATGAACTGAGTTACAGGGGTACCGAGTACACTGTTGGAAGATTTGAAAGAACAGATTAAGGATAGTTTGTTTTGTAGAGAAGATTTATCTCTGTGGTTGCTAGGTGTCAAAAATGACTTGATGGCACATAATGAATCAATCAATCAGCATTGCATACATGCAACACTGGCCATAATTTGCAAAACAAGATACACATAATTTTTCTACTTTTTTGCCCAGAATTTTCTGTTCAAGGAAGTATTCTTTCAATAACTTCAAATGCAAGCTCCATGCATTTAGCCCTTAATGTTTCTTAATGCATTAAAATGAGATGCGTCTAATCACCATCTTCTTAAATTATTTCTCAGTTGATGTGACAGCTAAGTGCTAAGTACTAGCATATTGTTCTCAGTTATGTCCTGGTAGAGTTATGATTGTTGGATAAGGATGGACGTGAACTATTAATGGTAAAGAATAAATTGTTTTTTTAAATAAAAAATAATTTAATAGCTAGTACATTTTGAAATTGCTTTGTGTTACTTCTTACTTTAACTTATTGTGTGCCTCAGCTATTATAATCACAGAGATACACATCCTTACTCATCCCAGCCCTTGTGTTTTGTTCATGTACAGATTAGATTAGATTAGATTTATTAGATTTATATCCCGCCTCACTACCCCCAAAGGGGAACTCAAAGCACAACAAGATAAAAACAATTTCTGTACAATATAAAAACAAGAAACTCATTCATACCAATCCAAAACATACACGGGGGAAAAGCAAGGTCTCAATGCCATGCCCTCCGACAAAGCCAGGTCTTAACAGCTTTGCGGAAGGCAAGTAGATTTGGGATGGTTCTAATCTCCGCAGGAAGCATATTCCAGAGGGATGGCGCCGCTACAGAGAAGGCCCTAGCCCATGGACCCGCCAGCCAACATTGCCTGGCCGACGGTATCCGGAGCAAGCCCTCCCTGTGAGATCTAACTGGGTGCTGGGAGGCATAAGGTCGCAGAAGGCGTTCTCGCAGGTATCCCGTTCCTAAGCCATGAAGGGCTTTAAAAGTTGTCACTAGCACCTTGAATTGCACCCAGAAGACCACTGGTAACCAGTGCAGCTCGTGGAGGATGGATGTTATATGGGCACATCTATGTGCACCCATAATCACTCACCATTTTGCACCAGCTGAAGTCTCTGAGTGTTCTTCAAGGGCAGCCCCATGTAGAGCACATTGCAGTAGTCCAATCAATAGGTGATAAGGGCATGAGCAGCCATGTGAAGAGCCCCACGGTCCAGGAAGGGTCGCAACTGGCGTAACAGGCGAACCTGTGCAAAGGTCCCTCTGGTCACAGCCGTAAGATGGTGGTCAAACTGTAGCTGTGGATCCAGAAGGACTCCCAAGTTGTGAACTCGTTCTGAGGGGAGCAATTTTTCTCCCCCCAGTACTAAAGTTGGATAATCAACTGAACCCGAGGGGCAAAACCCATAGCCACTCGGTCTTGTCAGGGTTGAGTCTGAGCTGATTAGCCCCCATCCAGATCCTCACATCCTCCAGGCACTGGGACATCACCTCAACGGCCTCACTTGATTGACCGGGGGCAGAGATGTACAACTGGGTATCATCAGCATACTGGTGATACCCAACCCCATGTCGACAGATGATCTCACCCAGCGGTTTCATGTAGATATTAAACAGGAGGGGGGAGAGGATGGAGCCCTGAGGAACCCCGCATGGCAGGGCCCTAGGCTCGATCTCTGCCCCCCCACCAACACCGACTAAGTCCAGTCAGACAGGTAGGAGGAGAACCACTGTAAAACAGTGCCCCCCACTCCCAACCCCTTGAGCCGGCTCAGAAGGATACCATGATCGATGGTATCGAAAGCCACTGAGAGGTCAAGAAGCACCAGAATGGAGGAAAACCCCCCATCCCGGGCCCCAGAGATCATCCACAAGCGATCAAGGCCGCTCTGTGCTGTACCCAGGCCTGAAACCAGACTGCAAAGGATCCAGATAATCCGCTTCATTCAAGGCCCGGGAGCTGGAGCGCCACCACCTTCTCAACAACCTTCCCAAAAGGGAAGGTTGGAGACAGGATGAAAGTTATTTAACACAGCCGGGTCCAGGGAAGGCCTCTTGAGGAGGGCCTAACCACAGCCTCTTTCAAGGCGTGCAGAACAAACCCCTCACCCAAAGAAGCATTTATAATCTCCTGGAGCCAGCCACATGTCGTCTCCCGGCCTGCCAAAACAAGCCAGGAGGGACAAGGGTCCAATAAACAGGTGGTGGCATTCACTGCTCCCAGGGCCTTGTCCACATCCTCAGGGCCAACCAGAACAAACTCCTCCCAGATAACCGGACTAAGACCTGCCCCTACCATCTCAGTGGACTCTGCCCAGCCAGAGTCCAAGTCCGACCGGCCGAGTGACTTTATCTGCCAAAAACTGAACAAATTCCTCGGCCCTGCCCTGCAGGGGTTCCTCCGCCTCCTCAGATCTTAAGAGGGAGCGTGTCACCCCAAACAGGGCTGCCGGGCGACAGTCTGCAGACATGATAAGACTGGCCCAATATAAACATTGTGCCACCCTCATCGCCACTAGATAGGCATCAATATGACGTCCTAACAGTGTCCGGTCAGAATCAGCCTGACTCTTCTTTCAGCGGCGCTCTAGGCGTCTCTTCTGCCATTTCATCCCCTGGAGTTCCTCAGTAAACCAAGGAGATCTCCGGGGTCCACGAGAGGAGAGAGTCCGCATAGGTGCAACCCGATCTATGGCCCCGTGGCCACACTATTCCAGGCTTCCACCAGGGCCTCAGTCAAGCTGTGGGCGAGGGAAGCCGGAAAAACCCCAAGCTCCCTCTGAAACCCAATTGGGTCCATTAGGTGCCTGGGGTGGAACCACCTAGTTGGTCCCACCTCCCTGCAGCGTGGAGTGGTCGCCAGGAAGTCCAATCTTATGAGGGAATGATCTGACCATGACAGGGGCTGGATGACTATTTCCCCCAATCTCAGATCGCGGCACCATTGTTCTGAGATAAAAACCAGATCGAGCGTGTGTCCCCCCCAATGAGTCGGACCCTGAACTACTTGGGTCAGGCCCATGGTTGTCATGGAGACCATGAACTCCTGGGCCACACCCGAGGGTTCACCAAGGGATGGCAAATTGAAATCCCCAAGCACCACCAGCCTGGGGAACTCAACCGCCAACCTGGCTACTACCTTGAGCAGCCCAGGCAGGGCCGTTGCAACACAGCTGGGAGGCAGGTACATTAGCAACAGGCCCACCTGAACCCCTAGGTCCAACTTCAAAAGGAGGGACTCATACCCGTCTATCTCCAGAACAGGGCCTTCCCGTGGACATAATTCCTGATGAGCAATTACAGCCACTCCACCGCCCCTGCCCTGGGGTCGCTAACCTCACGGCTCCTGCCATATCTGCCTCTCCCAGTCACCACTGAAATCGGCCGTCCCTTGAGCTCCTCCGCGGTCCATCCCACACTATCATCAACCACCATCTCCAGACGGTGGGAATTCACCCCGAAAATACTCTGTCACCCACTACACTCACTCACAACAATCACCCAATTTATCTAAAAAATAATTAAACCAAAGAACCATATAAAAAACACGTAAGAAAATTACATCACAATACAAAAAGAAAGAAAAGGGAGCACAAAAGGGGAAAAATGGCAGAGTGGTATAAAATATAATGCCCAGGTGTATAAGGTCTTGAAGGATGTTAAGGCACACACCACGCTCTACAATTAAAATTCACAGAGGGCAGGGATAAATAAGTTCGGCCGCAGATGGTTGACAGATGTTAAAAACAATATATTAAAAGTCCAGATGTTAAAAAGTCAGTGTCAACCGCCTTGCGTCTTGGGACCAGCACCAACAGTTATTGTATCATGTCCCCAAGGTTCTCTCACCATCCATCAGGGGGGGCAGATGAAACCATGGCCCAACCACCACTCTCCCACCGTGGTGGTTATCACCAGGCTGGAGCAACAGGGCAGCCCGCTATCCTCTCACAATAACAGGCAGAACCTCCGTCAAGGATGCAAGACGGCGACAGCAGCAAAAAAAGGGGGGGCGAATGAAGATGGAACAGCAGCGAATGTCATACTAAGAGACCTGTTCTTAAAGTGTACAGATTCTTAAAGTGCAGTTACTCTTAAAGTGCATCATTCTTAAAGTGCATAGTTCTTAAAGTGCACCAGAATATGGCATTAGAGTGCAAAAAAGTCAGAGATACCAGTGGGGAAGATGGTAAAAGAAAGTCACCGGTTGAGAGACAACAGGGAGGGGCAGAAACTGGAAAGCCCGGCAGCAAGGTCAGGCTGAACCAGCTGCCTACCACAACCTCCAATGGAGGGGGGCCAGGGACTTCTAGGGTGGCTCAAAAGCCACCCCCCAAAGCCCCCAGCTCATCCAAGCAACGATTCTCCGAGGCAGCAAAAATCTGCAGCCAGCAGCCAGGAACATTGACCTTCCGCAGCGAGCTCCTCCTCCGATCTCCAAAATTCCTCCAGCCCCCATCTGGTCACCTCCAGTCCAGCAGGCCGAGTTGCTGCCATCCAGACTCGCAGCCCCGATCTTCCTCCCCTCCATTTCCGGTACATTGGTCGCCTCCTTGACTTCCCGACTCTGTCATCAACCCTGCAGCCTTCCCCTGCCGGCGATCTTCATGAGGCTCTCACCCTCACAGGGGCCAGCAGCAGCGTAGCTCTCACCTATGCCGCCCGCTGCCTGCAGCCGCCCCCTCCGGCATCTCCGGCACCACCACAATCGCCGCCGCCATCTTCCGCACCGTGGAGACTCAATCCGGAGGCTGAAAAACAAGCCGGCAAACTCCGCATCCCCCAAATGGCGCGCAGCCAGCCTCGGCCAACCAGCAGACAAGTTCACTAGGGACAAGTCCAGGGGGTCGAGACAAGGCTATGTGACCCCTACTCCCCAGTGGACCGGCAAAAACTCCATACCCCCTGCGGAGCTCACTCAAACACAAACCGCCATACTCGGGCATGCGTAAATGAAAAACAGGGACAGGGACTTCTCAACTTACAATTGTTCATTTAGTGACTGTTCACAATTATAACATCACTGTGACTTATGACTATGTTTCATACTTATTGTTGGACTCTGCCAAGAACTAGGTAATTTTACCAATAAACCAGTTACTCATGATTGCAGCTATGGAATGGTAGAGTTTATTGCTGTATTCCCAATCGCGGCTAGTGCACGGATTTCCATGCAAAGTCAGCATTGAGAGTGGGTAACTCCCAATGCTGTTTTATCCACCTCTGCCCATTTACCTAGCATCCGCCCCTTTCCTAATTCCCTGAGCCACCACCCCGTGCCTAATTAACCACACCCATCCAGCAATCCATCTTCCTCATTCCTCCCCCCTACACGCCTTCCTTGTAGTGTTATACAAAGTAACAATTAATGGGCTGCCACACACCCGCGCCACAGCCGATCAAGCCAACACCCCCCCCAGATGCCCGCATTGTAATGTCCCCACTCTGCAGCCAAAGTTGTAACACTGGACCCGCAGATGAGCTCCGTTAGGCTTCCGGCTGTACTGACAAGCGGCGGGACTGAGAGATGTCAGCAGCATCACGGCCCCATTCCAAACCAAAGACGGACCTGCTGACAAGCTCCACGAGGCTTCCGGCCGTAATGTCGGGCTTTGGGACCTGGATAAGCTGTTGAGCCTGACACTTATGATCATTGCAGCATCCTCATGGTCATGTGATCAAAATTCATATTCTTGGCAACTGGCATGTATGGACGATGGTTGTAATGTCCTGGGGACACATGATCAACTTTTGCGACCTTTTGGCATGCAAAGTCAATAGGGAAGCAGGTTCACTTATTGACCATGTTAGTAACTTAAAAAGTGCAGTGATTCATGCAACAAGTGTGGTAAGAAAGTTCCTAAAATGGGGCAAAGCTTACTTGACAACTGTCTGGCTCATCAATGGAAATTTTGGACTCAGTTTTGGTTGTAACTTGAGGACTACCTGTGCTCTTCATATCCTCTATCATAAAAAGGCCCCTGTAGGTTGCTTTTGAGATATTCTATTGGGTTTTCATCTATTCTGAACTTCTGTGACCTGTTCCTACTTTAATTGTCCTTGATAATGCTGAGTTGCCTGAAGTCATTTAGAATTGATGTCTTTAATTTAATTTTAATTAAATGAACTTTAGATTTTTTCCCCCAAATTTAATCAATCAAACAAATGGCAAAATAGGTAGTTTACATCCCCACTGGAATGGTCCTGGTACAGAAAGGGTTTCATTTCATGGAGTATAACTGTTATGCCAGCCCTGTGCGTTGTTCTGCCTTAAGGTGGTGAAACTTTTCAAAGTTTTTGTAGACTCTTTAAGCTCTTAGATCAAGTGTTGAACAAGTGCCATAATATTTTCTAAGCACTTAGCAGGAAACTACAAGTCTCATTTACCTTATGGTCAGATGTTATGTACACTGCTGTGATTTATCACTTGCTACATAAATACTCATTCATGTTTGAGTCTGAGAATAAAAACTAGATACAGATTGGAGTGTAGATCAAGATCAGTCCCTTTTAAACAGTTTTTCTTGCTGCTAAATTTCTTCCCTTAATCAAAATATACTGCATATGGAGACCCAGAGAACAATGCATTTAACCCTGGATTTAAATGTAACTTAAAGCAATCGTAGAAAGATGTACATAATATATATTAAATTTGAGTTGAATATCATTAATTCAAATCAATGCTTATCTTTATACTGTTGAATTTATTACTGTGCAGCAGTGGTTCTCAACCTTGGTCATCACACCATAAAATGATGTTGAGACTTTAGAAAGAGTGCAGAGAAGACATACAAAGTCCTAACATAGTGCTAACATGCAAAGTCCTACATGGCTTGGGTCCAGGGTACTTGTGGGAGCGTCTCCTGCCAGCGTCGACCTCCAATTGCCCTGTGCGCTCCCACAGGCAGGGCCTCCTTGGGGTGCCATCGGCCAGACAATGTCGGCTGGTGATGCCCAGGGGTAGGGCCTTCTCTGTGGGAGCCCACCCTGTGCAATCGACTCCCCTTGGAGTTTTGGTTGGCCCCTGACCTCCGTTCCTTTCACCGTGACCTAAAGACCTGGTTGTTTCAAGAATCCAGCCTGGACTGAAGGGTAAGGGGTGGGGTTTTATTGTTATTTTAAATTTAATTGGGTTTTTACTTTTTATTGGGCTTAGCTACTGTGGTTTTAATATATTTTTAATTAATTGTATTTCTATTTTTTACTGTAAGCCTCCCTGAGTCCCTAGGGAGAGAGGGAGGCATATAAGTCCAATAAAACTAAACTAAACTAAACTAAACTAAACTAAACTAAACTAAACTAAACTAAACTAAACAAAGATGATTAGGGGGCTGGAGGCTAAAACATATGAAGAACCATTGCAGGAAGTGGGCATGGCTGATCTAGTGAAGAGAAGGACCAGGAGAGACCTAATAGCAGTGTTCCAATACTTGAAGGACTACCACAGAGAGGAAGGGGTCAACCTATTTTCCAAAGCACCCGAAGGCCAGACAAGGAATAATGGATGGAAACTGATCAAGGAGAGATTCAACCCAGAAATAAGGAGAAATTTTCTGACAGTGAGAACAATCAACCAGTGCTTGCCTTCAGAAGTTATGGGAGCTTCATCACTGGAAGCTTTGCAGAAGAGACTGGACAGCCATCTGTCAAAAATGGCCTAGGAGATTGAACTAGATGACCTATAGGGTCCCTTCCAACTTTATTATTCCATTCCATTCTATTCTTCATCACCAATCTCCTTTAAATACCTTTTGTGGCAATGGATCATGGTCACGAATCACCAAGACTTAACTCAAGACTTAAATCATACTATTTCTTCAAGCCTTCGTGGACACCCTGTGACAACATTGTAACTCCCCATAAGTCCACAGAACACAGTTTGAGAACCACTACTGGACAGCTTTTGTTTAAGAATTACACAGCCCCCATTCATTTTTGAACCTCAACTAGATGGTCTATTTTGAGTGAGTTTCTGTAAAGGTTTGTTCAGTTTTCTCTTACCTGGATGACGATGTAGGCTCTGTAATCTGCCTTTGCATTCGAGCATGTTTGATGAGATGTTCTTTTAAAGCATTTTGGACTTCTGCTGGAATGTCCGGGGAAGTGTGGCTGATTTTCATCGCTGCTTCCAGGATATTTGTTGGGGGCTTCCCGTTTTCTTTAAGGCTTTCCTTTTTCTCGTTGGTTTCCAAAAACTCAGGGGGAACAGTGGTGGTGCTCTGAGGGATGCTTGTTGTGTCTGAAGCGGTGGGTTTGCTTCGCCACCATGGCCAACACAACTTCCAGAAGACGAAGAGTGAGACTAGCAGCAAGGCGAGCCCACAGAAGCTGACGACAACTGCGAGCAGGCTGACAGAGATGTCTGCAAACAAGGGAGGAAAGGCAATTGAGTGGCTTTAATTTCTTTGAATTGGTAGATTAATTCAAAATGTAATTGGGTCAATTAGTGGATTAGTCATGTTTAATGCAATCTGAGGGCTGATTTAATCAACTGCAAGTTGAGCTGTGCTCATCTGTTGGCACACCCGCCTGTTGCTCACATGGCCCTCTTGGGAATACTCCACAGCCCGTTAGTGGGTCATGGCCCTGGGGTTGGGGACCCCTGATCTAGCTGGTGGAAACCATGGTGTCACAAACAAGTGCTTCCTTTTTTTCTGCATGCATCATATCACACAATCTCTCTTCTTGACCACATCACAAATGACACCATTCAACAACATTTTGGTGTGGCACCAATTATAGAGAAGATGAAAGAAGTCTGACTCTGGCACAGACATGTCCTGAGTGTCAGGTTTCCGGCAGTTACCCCCATTTAAGTCATGAGTCTCGAGCCAAACTTCCAAAACTTAAAAAGGATTTATTGGGAGTTAACATGCCAGCACTGCCTGGGTGTAGCCGACTCTGAGACACATAATTCATTGTCACCCTTGACCCTGGTTTTCCATCCACCCCCTGGGTGTATCGTAATTCATATTCTCCAATGGGACACATCCATAGCCAAGAGTCATCAATCATGCTCTCCAGTTAGAATTTTGCATGGCAGAAACTTCAGCCACCTAGTTACTATCTTTGAAAACATTTATGGAATGAAGTTTCAGTTTTGCAAGCTGCTGCACTGCTCCCCCTCCTTTTCTGTTGGCAACTCTAAAAAGACCATAGAAATATGTTATGAGTTGACACTGAGAGCAGCAACTGCCACTGTTGCCAAAACTGCCTACCAACTAGAAGTCAATGGCCAGCAACCTCGTGGGCACCCAAAACAGAGGCAGCAAGGCACCATCAACAAAAACATGCAAACCGTGGGCCTGTGCCCTGGAGATGCAGCTGACTGTGCAAAGTGGCGTTCAGTGATCTGAAAAGTGGACCTTGCACTTGCGGGAATATACTAGGAAGAAGAAGAAGAAGAAATATCACATCATTGGCACTTTCATCATTGCAACATGATACTGTTTTCACATTTATGATGGAAAGCAACAAGATCCTGATGATGTGCTGCTCAAGCATATAACCTAATATTACACCAACTTTGAAGTGCAAGAAGAAAATATGGGGGTGAGTTGTCCCCAGTCTTCCAGACTTTAAAAAAGGACCTGATACAAACTTTCTGCCCTTTTTAAAACAAAACAAAGACTTCTTAATAGTGGTGGGATTCAAATTTTTTTACTACCAGTTCTGTGGGCATGGCTTGGTGGGTGTGGCAGGGGAAGGATACTGTAAAATCCCCATTCCCTCCCCTCTCATGGGGGAAGGTTACTGCAAAATCCCATTTCCTCCCCACCCCACTAACCTGCTTTCCAGCTCCGTTCTCCTGTGCAGGGCAACAAAAGAAGACCCAGCCGATCAGCTGGGACTTGGGAGGCAGAGAATAAATGGGGGTGGGGCCAGTCAGAGGTGGTATTTGCTGGTTCTCCGAACTACTCAAAATTTCTCCAGAACTGGTCAGAACCTGCTGAATACCACCTCTGCTTCTTAAGATACAGGACTTAAAAAACCCATAAGATTAAGCTTTTAATATTTTGATATACTCTTATATTTCCATTGGAGGTTTTTTATGTATCTTTGTTTATTGTAAGATTTCTTTTTATTCACCACTCTCACTGTTTTAGCAAAAAAGGCAACATAAAAACTGCTGAAAAGCCATTATTCTTTATTCCAAAGTACAGTTTATTTATTTTGTGTATTTATTTATGTTATTAATCAAATTTATATGGCTGTCCATCTCACAGAAAGTGACTCTGGGCAGCGTACAACAACCCAATAAAACAGTAGAAATATAAAATAATCACTATCTAAAACCATTACAGGTAATCCTCAACTTACGACCACAACTGAGCCCAAAATTTCTGCTAAGAGAGACCATTGTCATGTGAGTTTTTCTTAACACAGTTGTTAAGTGAATCATTGCAGTTATTAAGATAGGAACATGATTGTTAAGTGAATCTGGCTTCCCCATTGACTATAGCAGTCTTCCAATATTTGAGGGGCTGCCACAGAAAGGAAGGGGTCAAGCTATTTTCTAAAGCACCCAAAGGCCAGACAAGGAATAATGGATGGAAACTGAACAAGGAGAGATTCAACCTGGAAATAAGGAGAAACTTTCTGACAGTGAGAACAATCAACCAATGGAACAGCTTGCCCTCGGAAGTTGTGGGAGCGCCATCAATTGAGACTTTCAAGAAGAGATTGGACTCCCATTTGTCAGAAATGGTGTAGGGTCTCCCGCTTGGGCCAGGGGGTTGGACTAGATGACCTACAAAGTCCCTTCCAACTCTGATTATCTGTTATCTGTTATCTGACTGAGAAAGTTGTACATGATCCCTGCGATATTGCAACTGTCATAAATATGAACCAGTTACCAAACATCCAAATTTTGATCACAGGACCATGGGGATGCTGGAATGCTTGCGGCAGTGGGGAAAATGGTCACAAGTCACTTTTTTCCAGTGCCATTGTAACTCTGAACAGTCATTAAATGAATGGTTGTAAGATGAGAACTCCCTGTATATAATAACCGTTGAAAAATATCAAAAAGAATAAAAACAAAACTAAGAACATAGAGCTGGAAGGACCTCAGAGGTTTTCTGCTCCAACTCCCTGCTCAAAGCAGAAGACTTTATACCATTCCAGTTGTGGGAAGCTACTTCCCCCCCAGAACAATGAAATATTTTAGGAAATGTTTAAAAAGACAGGATACTATATTTTCCTGGATGATAAAAGAAGAAACATGTTTTAAAGGCAGAAAACAGTTCCCTGTCCCCAGAAGATATTTGGTGCCCATCAGGAAAGACTGGGACAGCCTATCTACAGAACAAAGGACCAGGATGATGGGATTATTTATTTATTTATTTATTTTATTGGACTTATATGCCGCCCCATCTCCGAAGACTCGGGGCGGCTCACAGATTAAAACATATAAATACAATAAATAATTAAAAAGAAATTAAATCACTAAAGCCCAATAAAACCCAAATTAAAAATTTAAAACTATCCCACATCCCCCGGCAAGGTGATCACAGCCCGACTTGGTCAAATAGCCAGGTCTTCAAATCGCGGCGGAAGGTGCGGAGGTCAGGGGACAGGCGGAGGTCCAGAGGCAGTTGATTCCATAAGTCGGGGGCCGCCACAGAGTAGGCGCGCCACCGGGGGACCGCCAGCCGACATTAGCTTGCCGACGGGACCCCGAGGAGCCCCTGCCTGTGTGCCCGTACAGGGCGGTTGGTTCTCGATATCGGTAGGAGGCGCTCCCTTAAATATTGTGGACCCATGTCGTGTAGGACTTTGAATGTTAAAGCCAAAACCTTGAACCTCACCCGGAGTGCAACCGGCAACCAATGCAAGCTGCGCAGGAGGGGGTAATATGGGAGAACCGGGAACTCCCATCACAACCCGCGGCAGCATTCTGCACCAGCTGCAACCTCCGGATGGTGTGCAAGGGCAGTCCTAAATAGAGGGCGTTGCAGTAGTCGAGTCACGAGGTAACAAGGGCATGAGTGACTGTACGCAGGGCATCTCGGTCCAGGAATGGGCGAAGCTGGCGAACCAGCCGGACCTGGGCAAAGACCCCCCTCACACTTCAGGGCAAAGCCATTCAGCCACAATAGGAATTGCCCAACAAGCCCCTTCATTGCATCAGCAAGCTTCAACTAAGCTTGCCTCAGACAGCCTACAAAGTTAGCTGTGACCCCTACAACAACCAATAGAATACATGTTCTTGCACAGGAACAGGAAATTCAAGTGCAAAACCCAAAAGAGCCTATAAATACCTCCCCTCTCTCTCCCCCTCCCTCTCCCCCTCTCTCTTTCTCTCTCTCTTCCCCTCCCACCCTCCCTCCTTCCCTCCCTCCCTCTCTCTCTCTCCTCCATGTGATCAGCTGCCCAGAACCATGTGCTTGATAGTTCTGCTCAGTGACGGGATTCAAATTTTTTTACTACCAGTTCTGTGGGTGTGGCATGGTGGGCATGGCAGGGGAAGGATACTGTAAAATCTCCAGCCAGAGGTGATATTTGCCGGTTCTCCAAACTACTCAAAATTTCCACTACCGGGAAACTTCCGGTTAAGCCTTCCTCTTGGACGGAATAGGGACCATGATTGTCCACAGATTTGGTTTGTGCTCTCTCGTCGGAGAGCCCCGATCACCCTGATTAGGGGCGGAAGCTGCCTCGGAGGGGAGGTGGAGTAAGGGGAAACTGGCAGCCAGGTTGAGGAGAGCCGCATCTCCCCTCCCTGGGCTTGGCAATTATTCCCCCCAAAGACGACCAAGCGGTGGTTCAAAATGGCCACCCTGAAGAAGAGGACTTAGCTGGACTAAGCTTTGTGCAGGAGAGAAGAAAGAGGTGGATAACACAAGAACCGGGACAATTTGGTGCAACAACTAATCTAAAAGGTACCCCAGGATTGATGCTTTAAGAATTTTTTTTGAAAGAATAAGCGGCGGAATTAGAACAGGAAGGAAAAAAAAGTGAAAATATCCTTTACAGCTGAGTGGGGCTTCAAACTGGGATAGGAAGAAGCTGGAACAAGATATTCAAATAAATCGCATTAAAATACAGTGGAAACAAACTGACATAATTTAAAGCTGGACTTAAGAGTATTAAAAAGGAGGGGGAAATATTTAATTGGAGACTTGATTGGTTTGGAACATCGAGGCTCGGAAAGCCCTGAACAATAAAATCGGGGGAAAAAGGTGAGGACATTGTATAACAGAGGGTGTCATCTTGTGGACAAAAAATTAAGCTGAAAAAGAGAAGTTCCTATCTCTCTATTAACCTGATTTGATATACTGAAAAGGAAATATTGAAATAACTTAATAACTACCCCAGAAAGTGAAAATTGAACCATAATAAAAGAAAAGACATAGAATGCTGGATTGATTGGTGATTTTGCTATAAACCCAGTTTTGGACTAGTTGTGAATATAGAAAATTTCAAGAAGAAAAAAGAAAAAGAGAACCTGATTTGTGGATTTTAATGACTATAAAACATAAGAGTGTGCAATGATGGTATCTTTGTGGGACTTAAAAATGGAACTTAAAAACTTGAAAGAACTATTACATGCGAGAGGTGAATCACTTGTCTCTGAGTTAAAAGATTTGGAAATGGCGATTGAAGATTATGAAGAAGAAACCTCAGAGAAGGAGGAGTTAGTTCAAGAAGAAGCCATCTTAAACAATCAACACAAAGAATTCCATGAAGAAGAGGAAAAAGAAGGAGGCTAAAAATGGGAGATTCAAGAAAGTAACTAAAACGGGGAATACTTGTAAAAATCGGAAAGATAGAAAGAAACAGCAGAAAAGGAAAAGGGGGAAGGAAAATATGTATATAGAGAGAGATATTAACCAGAGGGAGAAAAGATTTGGGAAAATAAAAGGGAAGGGAGGTATTGAGGAACAGGAACAGGAAAGAAAGAAATATGAGGATTGTGAAATAAAGGGGAATATTTTTTTACCTAGAATACATAGAGATACTGGTTAATGAATTAAGAAAGGGGATTCCGCATTGATATGAGAAGTAGTAATAATGTACTTTGTAATTATAAATGATAGAATATAGACTATGGAGAGGAAGGAGGGGCACTGATATGAATGTATGTTCTTTTTTATTGTTAGAAGAAAGGTTAATGTTTAGTACATATATTGAAATGATTGAAATCAATTGTGAGGACGCTTAAAATGGGATTAATATCAGTGACCAGGATTAGTTAAATGGATTAATTGTTTCTTTTTTTATTTTTATTTTTATTTTCAATATTATAAATAAAATCTTATGGAAGTAAAGGGAGAAAATATACTGATTGAAAAGTACAATGTAGAATAGTTTATTTTTTCTAGGAAACGATTATTATAATTAAGTAAAATAGATATTTAATTGGGACTTACAGATGAAGGAATTAAGATATATTTAAACCACTGAGGTGACACCCCCAAACTAGAAAAAGGTGAGGGGAAATCTATGTCTTGTTTTATGATCATAAGCTTGTATTGATTTGGACTTTATGGAAAGAATATGCGATGGAATTGCCAATTTGACAGACAAAAGAATTAAAAGGGAATAAATATGAAGATATGGGAATTATTAGTGATTTAAATGAGAAGAGAATACTCTGGAAAAGGCTATATTTAAAAGAAATGTTAATGCTTAAGAAATACATTTGAAATAAATTGAAATAATTGAGAAGATGTTTAGAATGAAAGTAATATTAATGATTAGGATTAATTTGTTAGTTCCTTTTCTTGTAAAAGTGGAGAGGTAAAATGAGAAAAGAACACTTTGGAAAAGGACGTGTTTAAAAGAAATGTTAATGTTTAAGAAATATATTTGAAATGAATTGAAATGAATTGAGAAGATGCTTAGATGGAAAGTAACATCACTTAAAATAATTAATTTATCTCTTTCTTGTGTAAAAGTTGAAATGGAGAAGTAATAAATAGAATGAAGTTAAAAATGGATAAGATAGGATGTTGAATGTTAAAAATGAATATATAATTACTGTCATATTTGCATGTAAAAAGGGTGACTCGGAATTATGTTGTACACTGAAAAGAGCCTTTTTTATGTTGTTTTGGAAAAACTGAACAAAACTTGTTTTAAAATTTTTTTTTCCACTACTGGTTCTCCAGAACTGGTCAGAACCTGCTGAATACCACCTCTGGTTCTGCTTCACCATTAAACCTTCTTTCCAATCAGTCTCCATGTTTCCAATGTCTTTCTCCCCGCTTGGAACTGAACCATATTTCTTCCAACACAGTCAAATGGTTATCCAGTCTATTTTTGAAAACCTTCAGTGATGGAGCATCCTAACTCCAGGAGACAAGCTGTTCCATGGATTAATTATTGTCACTGTCAGATTTCTCCTTCTTCCTCGGTTGTATCTCTCTTTAGCGAGCTTCCACCCATTCTAAGACATCTTTCATTTTAACTGGTGGAAAGTTAGGGGAGAACATTGGCTTGTGGACCAGAGATTTCAGGACCATCTCTTCTGAATGGGACATACTAGTTTTGATCATTCAACTTAAATAGGATGATTTGAGATTTCCTTCCCTAATGTTTCTGAAATTATGGGGAGGTCTGGAGGCAGAGTTCCTTGGTAACTTCCCCTGTCCGAATGGTTCCTCTGCAATATAGACATAGAATAACAGAGTTGGAAGGGACCTTGGAGGTCATCTAGTCCAACCCCCTGCTTGAGCAGAAGAGTCTATTCCAAATATTAGCCCCTACCTAGAATCAAACTCACAGCTTCCTGATTGTGAGGCGACAGCTCCACCTGTAGGCGACTGCATTGGATGTTTTCTCTTTGATAAAAACCAATTTTTAGACCTTTAGGTACTAGTGGCCTCCTTGCAACACTATTATCTAGGATGGAATTGGTGGTTGGTATTCTTTAATGGCATGTTTACTTCATTGTTATTGCTTTATGATAGTTTTACGGTGTTACGATTTTATTTTCTATTTTTCACTGCTGTAAGTGGCTGAGCATTATTTTCAAGTTGGCAGTATACAATTCAGAAACTAATAAATAAACACAATTATATTTGTGATTGCCCATTTTGCCTTGAAAGCAAGAGAGGAAGTATTTTACTACAATGGAAATGTTGCTAAAATGCTGGTGCCTGGACCAGTATTTCAGGGAGAAAAGCAATTTTTTGGCTTTTGAAAAAAGTAGAATTACAAGAGGATGAAAAGGTTTCAATAGTGAGAATTCTAAAAGATGATTGCAGAGGCATAACATGTTTATCTTGTCCAATGCATCGTTGCCTGCCTTTGACCTCTTAAAATAAAGAAGAGCGATGCTACCATATCAATGAAGCTTGTGCAATTCTTCTCTTCTATCCAAAAACTTCGTTTTTCTTCAATAAGAAAAATGATGGAATGTAGAGTTACTACAGTTGGATTGCAAAATGCCCAGTTAGATAGCCACAAAGCACCACAATTTTCCATCCTGTCAGGGTATATTCATGAACTGGAATAGAACATGGTAACAAAGTCAGCCAATGAATGGGCATAGCAACTAAGTCAGCCAATGAGGATTGTTTGGAAACTGAAACTAGAAGCAACTAGGCGTGGGTCTGTATTAAGCTCTGCAGCTCTGAAGCTATGTTAAGCTCTGAGTCTGTCTATTGAAAGAGAAATTAACTTGCTTGCTGAAAACTAGAGCTCTGCTCTGATCCTGTAACATGTCTGCTTCTGTTTGAGTTTGTTCCATGTTGGAGAAATCTACAACTAGTTTGTAAAATTTACTTTATATGTTTATAAAGAAGTTAAGTGAAGCCTCAGCCATCTGTGTTTACTTTTCTGGGCACTGAATTTACACTGCAATACTCTGAACACATCCCTCCTTGTTTCCATCTAATGGTCATCAAGAACTAATACAAGTAGTCCTCTACTTACAACAGTTTGCTTAGTGACTGTTCGAAGTTACGAAGTTACAAAAAAAGTGACTTATGACCATTTTTCATACTTATGGCAGTTGCAGCATCCCCATGGTCATGTGATTTATTGTTCTGACCCAGACCCTTTTCCAATAAAACAAACAATAACCAAAGGGAACAGAAACCTTTTAATGAGTCTTACAAATTCTTGGTTAAAAGGCTGCTGCAAACTAATTAACTTTGATAACCACAAACCTTGCCAAAACTGTGCTAGTCTGCCAAGAATAACAGATAAGAAATATTTCACAACACAAGAGTCTTCAAATACCAACTTAAGATACTGTAATGTCCATGAGGCTGAGTTTCAAAATGTCTTTGCTTCCTGCAAAGAATGTTCTCTTCACAGCTGGCTTTTATCTTCTTGAAGGAAGGACCATTACCTTGCAGCCTTACTCCCGAGTTGGCCGTGCTGCTGCTACTGCTCTTTCCTTGGCACAGGCTCCTCGGGAACCTCCTCATCGCTGCTGCCAGCCCCCTCAATCGTTGAAGGCAGCAGTCCACTCCCTAATGGTCCTGGCCCCTCATCTGATCCTCGCTCTCCTCAGCCGTCCACAGCTGCTGCCGGCTAACCACAACATTTACATTCAGATGCTTGACAAGCGACTCACATTTATGATGGTTGCCATGGCCCGGGGTCATATGATCCCCTTTTGCAACCTTCCCACAAGCAAAGCCAATGGGGAAACCTGCTTCACTTAACAACCGTGTTACCAATTTAACAACCACAGTGATTCAATTAACAAATGTGGCAAGAAAAGTTGTAAAGTGGGGCAAAAACTCACTCAACAAGTTTCTCATTTAGCCACATAAGTCGAGGACTACCTGTAATGAATTATAAGTACAGGTAGTCCTCAAATTACAACTGTAATGGAGCCTGCCCATCATAGTCATAAGTCATGATAGTCATAAAACTGGTTGATCACATGACTGACTTGGTTTTACGACCTTTTTTTAACAGCAGTCAATAAGCAAATGCTGTGAGTTTTGTCCAAAACTGGAAGCACCAGTTTTCTGCAAAACTATCATAAAATGTCATAAAATGTGGTCATGGGACTGTGGAATGCTGTAAACAGAGATTGCGGCTGTGTTATCAAGCACCTGAAGTTTGGTCACATGACTATGGAGGGAACATTGGAACTTTAAATCCAAGTCATGACTCACCCTAAAGTAAGTTTGTTAATTGGACAACCTTTTGCCTGAAATGGTATACAATCTCCTGCTTGAGCTGGGAGTTGGACTAGAAGACCTCCAAGGTCCCTTCCAACTCTGTTAATCTTTTTTTAAACGTTGAATGGTTTCTAAGTGACTGTTGTAAGTTGAGGAGTACCTGTTAGTTGGGGCATACCTGTAAGTGTCAGTGGCATATGGGTATCTCTAAAATATGAGCGAATGAAGCACTTAGATAGATAGATATTGATTAATTGATTGAGATAGAAAGAAAGATAGATAGATAGATATAAATAAATAGGTAGATGGATAGATAGAAATTGATAGATAGATACGGTAGATAGATAGATAGATAGATAGATAGATAGATAGATAGATAGATAGATATAAATAAATAGGTAGATGGATAGATAGAAATGGATAGATAGATAGATAGATAGATAGATATAGATGATAGATAGATATGGTAGATACGGTAGATAGATAGATAGAAATTTAATTACATTTAATTACATTTATATGCCGCCCTTCTCCGAAGACTCAGGGCGGCTTACAATTTTTGGGATACAACCCAATGTGCTCAGCAATAGCCTTCATTCCATTGTATATGCCTGCTTATTACTAAGCAGCATTTTTACAAAGTCAGCTTATTGCCCCCAACAATCTTGGGTCCTCAATTTACCTACCCCGAGAGGATGGAAGGCTGAGTCAACCTTGAGCCTGGTGGGATTCGAGCCTACAGTAATTGTAGGCAGCTGGAACTTAAGTGCAGGCATTTAACAGCCTGAGCCACCAAGGCCCCTGAAATAGATGCAGTAGGTAGATAGATAGATATAAATAGATACAGTAGGTAGGTAGGTAGATAGATAGATAGATAGATAGATAGATTAGATAGAAGATAGATATAAGTGATAGATAGATTGATGGATGGATGGATGGATGGATGGATGGATAGAAAAATACAGTAGATAGAAGATAGATGATAGATACATAGAAGTATAGATAGATGATAGATAGATAGATAGATAGATAGATAGATAGATAGATACAGTAGATAGAAGATAGATATAGATGATAGATAGATAGATGGATAGATGGATAGATAGATAGATGATGGATGGATGGATGGATGGATGGATGGATAGATAGATACAGTAGATAGAAGATACATAGATGGATGGATGGATGGATGGATGGATGGATGGATGGATAGACAGAATAACTTTATTGTCACCTTGAATGTACACTAATTGGCATACATTAAAATGAAATTTTGTTGCATGCAGCTCTCAAAGGGTCACCCCTTCCAATATACACTATATAAACATGACAAAATAAATAAATACAAAATTATGCATACACCCACATATATTATATGACTCCAAGATTCCAAGAAGCAGAAGCAGCCATGGAGTCTTGTTTTTAAGTAATGTGTTGAGAATGTATAGAATCAATAAACGATGCTTTCCTATAATAGAGTGGTGATAAAACCTGTCCCAGATGCTTCAGATGCTTCCTTGCTCCTTTTACAGTTATATGAAGAGCTTAACCCAAGAAATGATGGCCATAAATCCTGCGCTGCTTTATAGGGGAAAAGGTATCCTCGCTTCACAGGTCATTTCCTTCTAGCTGAGCACAACGGTCAGGAGTACAGAGCATCTGGAAACAACAGTTTATCCCTCCACATGATACCAAAGTGAATGATGATGCAATAATGGCACAAACTGTTTTCTAACAACAAGTAAATCATGTTTCATACTCAGCAGAGGACAATAAAAGCAAGCCAAAGACTAGTAAAAAGTAATGGAAACAAAGAAAAGGGGAGGAAAGTTAAGGGGGGAATATTATGCACTCAACTTTGGTAGGAAGGAGCACTGCCTTCCCATGTGGACATCGGCTGTCAAAACTTGATGAGCTCTGATAATAGTTATGCTAACACACTGTGGAATAATGCCTTCTCCTGTTCTCCTTTATAGGACAGTAGAAGAGTTCATTATACAATCAACAAACTAGTAACGGTGAAAACATTTACTTCAGAGGTGGTATTCAGCCATCAGTTCTGGAGAACCGGTTCTGACCAGTTCTGGAGAACCGGTAGTGGAAATTTTGAGTAGTTCAGAGAACCGACAAATACCACCTCTGACTGGCCCTGCCCCCATCTATTCTCTGCCTCCTGAGTCCCAGCTGATCGGCTGGGTCTTTTTCTTGTCCTGCACAGGAGAACAGAGCTGGAAATCAGATTAGTGTGGTGGGGAGGGAATGGGATTTTACAGTGTCCTTCCTCTGCCATGCCCATAAGACATGCCCACCAAGCCACATCACAGAACTGGAGTAGTAATTTTTTAATCCCACCACTGATTTACTTACTTTCTTTTAGGTTGCTTATTAATAAGGCTATTTTAGGTGATGTTTGTCAAAATTTGACATGCTCTCTTGTGGTTTTGGATGGCGAGCCTTAACTAACTCTGTATATAGAGGATATTGTCATTCTTTCTAGGACTTGTATAGGATTTAGAAAAGCGATGGAGTCTCTCATTCAGTATTGCAAAGAGAATAAATTATACTTTTTACCAGGAAACCAGAGCCACTTTGGTCTAGGGGTTAGGCCCAAAGGTGCTTTTTCAGGAGGCAACTGGAGGCAATTTCCACAGACATTTAGCTATACAATTTGGGATGAACACCCTTTGAATGGTATGGGAGTAGGAATGGATTTCCAGAGGAAAAATGGCAGGCTACAGGAACCAGGAGCACTGCTCAGGTGACCCAGAGGACCTCTAAAAGGATGCTGATTACCAGCTGTCTGCAAGGAATATAAATCCTTCCATTCCCCACCATCCTGTCAGAGCTGAAGAAACTTCTTGGATGAGAAGCTAAATGTCTTCAAAAGAAAAGAAAAAACCAAGAAAGTCCAGTTGCCTCCTGAAAAAGCACCTTTGGGACAACCAGGATCTGGATGACAAGATTTCTAGTGGTTAGGATTTATACATCCAAAATACTTAAAGGGCAATGTATGTTCTCAGCGTGCCTGATTAATGTGTGCTGAATTGGAATAATTATAGAGTTTAGTCAGAAGCCATCCTTAACAGTTAGAGTACATTTATATCTCTCTTGTCCTGAAACTACAATTAGGCTTTTCTCATCTTGATGGTTATAAAGCTTCTAAGGTCATGAAGCCTAAGCACCAACAGATCCTAATGAATGCAGTAGAAATTATAAATATACAAAGAAACTAAACCAGAATCAAACTCTTGTGGATTAAAAGGTCTTCCCATTCATGAAAACAGTTTTTTTTACAAATCTGTTCCATAGCTTGCTGATTGACACAGACCCTTGCTCTGTGAGAATAAGAGAGATTGCTTTAAGACAATTCCTCTCCCAAATAAAGAATCTAGCCAGAAAATTGTCTAAAACACAGGCAATAATTCCATATATTGCTCAGTTTCCCTACCTTGTCAGTTAGGTTGAAAACTCTCATTTAAACAATTCCTGGAGAAGTTTTCTCCTCTAACAAACATGGACATGTGACCCATTTTTATATGTGGGCATAAATGTGCTGATATTGGGAGAAGACTTTCATTTAGGAAGTAATCCTGTTGGAAGTGCCTTCTGAATGGGCAGAATGGTTGTGCTGAGCCCTTGAGAAATAAGATGCTGTGGTTGTGTGTGTCAAAGGATGCTTTCAAGCAGTTTTGCCAACAATCCACCTGCATGGACTTCAGGCTACACTTCTAGGGAGTTCCAGAAAAACTTCTACTTCTGCTTCATTGACTATGCTAAAGCCTTTGATTGTGTGGATCACAACAAATTGTGGCAAGTTCTTAAAGAGATGGGAGTACCAGGCCATCTTATTTGTCTCTTGAGAAACCTATATGTGGGTCAGGAAGCAAAAGTGAGAACTGGACACGGAACGACTAATTGGTTCAAAATTGGGAAAGTTTCAGTTTCAGTTTCAGTTTATTTGGACTTATAGGCTGCCCGCTCTCCCGAAGGACTCAGGGCGGCGTACCTAAAAAACAGGCAATATAAAAGTTAAAATAATTTAAAAAATATTAAATTAATGCCAAATAAACGTTCAAATTAAAATCCTGATCCCCTGTCAGTCCAGGCCAGATTGTAAAAATAACCATGCTTTAAGGTCGCGGCAGAAGGAGCGGAGATCAGGGGCAAGGCGCAATTCAAGGGGCAGTTGGTTCCAGAGGGTGGGCGCTCCCACAGAGAAGGCCCTCCCCCTAGGGGCCGCCAGCCTACAATGTTTAGCTGACGGTACCCCCAGGAGGCCCCGTCTGTGGAAGCGCACCAGGCGATTGGTATTCATCAATGGTAGGAGACGTTCCTGCAAGTACCTTGGACCCAAGCCATATAGGGCTTTATAAGTTGTTACCAGCACCTTGAATCTCACACGGAAAGCAACTGGCAACCAATGCAGGTCCCGCAGGAGGGGCATAATATGGGAGAATCGGGATGCTCCCATCACTACCCGCGTGGCCGCATTCTGCACCAGCTGAAGTCTCCATATGACATGCAAGGGCAGCCCCATATAGAGAGCATTGCAGTAGTCGAGTCTAGAGGTAACGAGCGCATGAGTGACTGTGCAGAGCATCTTGTCCAAATAGGGACGCAACTGGCGCACAAGACGAACTTGTGCGAATGCCCCCCTGGTGACGGCTCCCACCTGCTCCTCCATACTGAGCCACACATCCAGGAGGACACCCAAGTTGTGCGCCCTATCCACAGGGGGCAACACCTCTCCCCCTATGGTCAGAGATGGAATCTCATGGATTATCTGAGATGACGGTATACACAGCCACTCAGTCTTGTTCGGGTTGAGCCGGAGCCTGTTCCTTCCCATCCAGTCCTGTACCACTTCCAGGCAATGGGACATCACGGGGAGGGCATCACTGAGGTGGTTTGGGGTGGAGATGAAAAGCTGGGTATCATCAGCGTACTGATGATACCTCACCCCAAAACCAAAGGAGTTCGGCAAGGTTGAATACTGTCACCCTGCCTATTTAACTTATATGCAGAGCATATCATGAGAAAGGCAGGGCTAGATGAATCAAAAGTTGCAATTAAGATTGCCTGGAGAAATATCAAGAACCTCAGATATGCAGATGACACCACTCTAATGGCAGAAAGTGAAGAGAAACTAAAGAGCCTCTTGATGTGGGTGAAGAAGGAGAGTGCAAAAGTTGGCTTGAAACTCAAAACTAAGATCATGGCATCCGGCCCTCTCAATTCCTGGCAAATAGATGGGGAAGAAATGGAGGTAGTGAAAGATTTTATTTTCCTGGGCTCCAAGATTACTGCAGATGGGGACTGCAGCCAAGAAATTAAAAGATACTTGCTCCTGGGGAGGAAAGCTATGGCAAATCTAGACAGCATACTAAAAAGCAGAGACATCACCCTGCCAACAAAAGTGCATATAGTCAAGGCTATGGTTTTCTCAGTTGCAATGTACAGCTGTGAAAGTTGGGCCATAAGGCTGAGCGCCAAAGAATTGAGGCCTTTGAACCAGTGCTGGAGAAGTCCAGCAGTCCCTTGGATTGCAAGGCGATCAAACCGGTCAGTCCTAGAGGAGATCAACCCTGACTGCTCTTTAGAAGGCCAGATCCTGAAGATGACTTTGGCCACCTAATGAGAAGGAAGGACTCACTGGAGAAGAGCATCATGCTGGAAAAGATTGAGGGCAATAGAAGAATGGAACGACAGAGAATGAGGTGGCTGGATGGAGTCACTGAAGCAGTAGGCGTGAGCTTAAATGGACTCCAGAAGATGGTAGAGGACAGGAAGGCCTGGAGGAATGTTGCCCATGAGGTCACGATGGGTCGGACACGACTTCTCAACTAACAACAACAACAATAACTATAATTACAAGGTAATTATTTGGGGGAGGAGAATTGCTTTATCTTTCTTTTATGTACATATCCTCTTCCATTGTTTGGGGATGTTGAGGATAAGAATAATAACAAATAAATATTGATGTATTGCTTTAGAATTATCAAAGGACTTCACAAACATTTTCCCCCTCTAACTCTGAAAGGTACAATAAAGCAGAAGTAAAGTGGCATTTTAAGTAAAGCCACATAATAACAAAATAAAGCTGCCTTTTGTTTGTATCAGATCATAAATGTTATCTATCTATTCCAGGATTAACTGTGTAAACAATTGGCAATGCTTCATATCTCCAAGTGGTGCCTGCTTCCTGCATGATAATGAAATAATGTTAAAAATCTCAGAATTTGTGAGAGGGTTTGTGAATTTTTTGAAATCTCAGGGATGATCATGGGGAGTCCGGAAAAAAAGCCATTTTGCCAGATCACATATGGCTCCAGAAAAAGTAATAAAGTATATTTCAGTCTTGCAATTAATCTTCAGAGTTTTAGCCCAACAATCCTTCAACACAAGCAAACACATGTTGGAGAACAAGGTATGTTTGCATCAAAGCTAAGCTACAATTCCTCCCCAAATAAAATGAATTTAAAGAAGAGAGACATGATTTTGAAACAGGACTACCTGGAACACACTTTGGTTTCTTAGCAACTACAATATACTAATGGGAAAGGATGGTGAGTGGAAATATTGTGCCGAACCTATCAAAATACTTGTATTTTGCTCACATAGTACTTTTGGATGTTTTTGTGTGTCTATAACTTAAATGGTACTCTTCTATCCGTAACTTTACTGACACACGGACAGCTAGTGATTACAAATATTAGACACATTAGCCTCCATCCTTTTTCCCAGGAAAGAGGAACATACCAAATGAATATTAATCTTTAGAAAATGCAGAGATAGTCTGCAATCTGGATTTTGGAAGCAGTTACTATATAATTAAGAATGGGATAGTTTTAACATATTTTTTTTCTTGAAGAATCCATCACTGAATTACCACCCATGTTCAAATATATTACTTCTGCATAAAACCATGGATTGAATAGTACCCAACTGAATGATAGAGTCATAAAGTCACCATCAAAACAGCCTTCCCCCCATACCCTCAAAATGGACTGTTTTTCAATGAACAGAGTCGATCCTGTTTTTGAGGATGAAGTGGACAGGATTATGCGACGACTGAGTTCCACCACATGTTTGTTGGACCCGTGCCCTTCCTGGTTGTTTTATGCCTCCAGGGAGGTCACGAGCGGCTGGCTCCAGGCAGTGGTCAATGCTTCATTAAAGGAGGGTGCATTCCCTGCCACCCTGAAAGAGGCGGTGGTGCGGCCTCTCCTGAAGGAGCCTGCCCTGGACCCAGACGAATTGAACAACTTCCGTCCAGTCTCCAACCTTTGCTTTTTAGCGAAGGTTGTTGAGAGTGTGGTGGCTCAGCAGTTTCAGCTTTTCCTGGAGGAAGCAGACTACCTAGCTCTATACCAATCGGGCTTCCGGCCCGGGTATAGCAAGGAGACGGCATTGGTCGCACTGGTGGATGATCTCCTGAGGGCTCGGGACAGGGGTTTTTCATCTGTCCTAGTCCTGTTAGACCTCTCAGCGGCTTTCGATACCATCGACCATGGTATCCTGTTGCGGCGTCTTGGGGGGTTGGGAGTGGGAGGCACTGTATTGCAGTGGTTCTCCTCCTTCCTCTCGGGTCGCTCGCAATCGGTGTTGGCAGGGGGGCAGAGATTGGCGCTGAGGGCTCTCACTTGTGGGGTCCCTCAGGGGTCAGTTCTCTTGCCCCTCCTGTTCAACATCTATATGAAGCTGCTGGGCAAGATCATCCGTGGCTTTGGGGTGAAGTATCATCAGTACGCTGATGATATGCAGTTGTACATCTCCACCCCAGGTCACATCAGTGATGCCCTCTCCATGGTATCCCGTTGTCTGGATGCGGTACGAATCTGGATGGACAGGAACATGCTTCAGCTCAATCCAGTCAAGACAGAGTGGCTGTGCATACCGACATCTCGGTCCAGTCAGGAGATTCCATCTTTGGTCATGGGGGGAGAGGTGTTGCCCCCCGTGGACAAGGCACGGAACTTGGGGGTCCTCCTGGACTCATGGCTCAGGATGGAGGAGCAGGTGGGGGCCGTGGCCAGGGGGGCATTTGCCCAGGTTCGGCTGGTTCGCCAGCTGTGCCCATATCTGGACCGAGATGCCCTGCGCACTGTCACTCAGGCACTTGTTACCTCCCAGCTCGACCACTGCAATGCTCTCTACTTAGGACTGCCCTTGCATACCACCCGGAGGCTTCAGCTGGTGCAGAATGCGGCTGCTGGTTGTGATGGGAGCTTCCCGGTACTCCCATGTTACACCCCTCCTGAGCTGCATTGGCTACCGGTTGCCCTCCGGATGAGATTCAAGGTCCTAGTATTCACATTCAAAGTCCTACGAGACATGGGTCCGGGTTATTTACGGGAGCGTCTACTGCTGGCATCGAATACCAATCACCCTGTACGAACGCACAGGCAGGGACTTCTCGGGGTGCCGTCTGCGACTCAGTGTTGGTTGGCGGTATCCCGGGGAAGGGCCTACTCTGTAGCAGCTCCCGCTCTCTGGAACCAACTACCTCTGGGGCTCCACCTGGCCCCTGACCTCCACACCTTCCACCTAAAACCTGGTTGTTTGAACAGGCTGTGCTGTGCTGACTCCTTGGGGAATGGGTGTTTTATTTATTATGGGTTTTTTAGTTTAATTTGGCTTGTTGTAATTTAATCCTATTTTAGTTAATCTAACTTATTGTGCTATTTTTATCTGTGAGCCGCCCTGAGTCCTTTCAGAGAGGGGGCGGCATACAAGTCGAATAAATAAATAAATAAATAAATAATAACAAAGATCTGATTTATTGAGAGTAAATAAATAAATGTCAGAACTGAACTTTAACAGTTTTAAAGAGCAAATCCAAATTTTAAATTGGTCTTGGAAGCAAACTGGCAACCAATATAGCAGCAACAATAGCTCATATTATCCTAGGCCAGCATTTCTCAATGTTAGCAACTCTAAGAAGTGTGGACTTCAGTGCTGGCTAGAGAATTCTGAGAACTGAAGTGCAGATATCTTAAGAGTTGCCAAGTTTGAGAAACACTGTCCTAGACCTTAGCCAATTGCTCTTTGCACTTCATTCATGGTAGCTCAACATAAAGGATTTTCAGTTTTCTAGTCTTCTTTTATTGAGATCCTGTTTGCTGTAAGAGATTTAAGGCACCATGCTAGAGAAACAGAGATTGTGAGTTTTAGGCAAGCCGTGTGAACCCTAGGAAGAAGACAATAGTAAACCACTTCCAAAATTGTTGCCATGAAAAATGTCTTGATTTCTCTAAAACAGTGTGCCTCAACTTTAGTAACTCTCAGATGTGTGGGCTTCAGTTTCCAAAATCCCCTCTACCAGCATTTCTGGGAGTCCACACATCTTAGAATTTCCAAGGTTGAGAAGCACTGCTCTAGAAAATAAACAACTAGAGAAAGAAGTTTAAAGCAAGTCTATATCATTGGAAGAATTTAACTTGACCAAAGTGTTCTGAGCTTTCCCAGTTTATTCGTTATGAGTATTCACTGGAATGTGTGACCATTTGAAACTGGGAAGAATTATGAAGTTAAATCTCTAATCTGGGCAATGTTACATCCTCTGTATGCATGTCCAACAGTGTGGCCACACTGAATAGCAAATCTGAAGAGAGGTCCACTCACTTTCATATACATGTAAGTAAGACTTGGACACAATTTGGATCCCTGATAATGCCTGAATAGAGTTCCTAAGAACTCTAAGGCATATGGTAACTTTCAGAGGAAATACAAACTTATCTATAACTGGAAATCCACCTAGAGCAGTTGACTCTTTAGCTATAACATTTCTGTCTTATCTGGCTCCAGATTTAGCTCATATACTCCCCTCCTACCCCAAAACTACCTATAGCTCACTTTCATGTATTCCAATTAGCAACAAACAGAGACAGACCCTTTCCTAGCTTTTAAAAAAAGCAAGCTACCGGAACTGGAATATTCTACGTGCAAAGCATGTGTCCTGCCTCAGATCTATGCCCTCCCTGCTCTAGATTGGGGAGGCATCTGGCTGTCCACTGCTGGAAGCAAAATACCGGACAAGATAGATTGCTGCCTGATTAATCAATGCTATTATTCTGACCTTATGAGATGCAGTGGAAAACAAAAGGAAATACCCCTCCTTCTTTGGAGAGGAGGGCAAGGACTCACAAATCCTATCTGCACAGACCAATAGTCTCTTTCTCTCAATCTCTGTCTCTTCTGTCTTTCTCTATCACTCTCTCTCTCTCTCCCTATCCCACAGGACATTTTTCTTCCAATAACACCTCTGAAGCATTCTACTGATTCCTGCCACCTGTTGCCTTGCACCTTGCCCTGCTTGGAGGATCTCAGGATCAAAGGACAGGAAGACTAAATGCATAGGAACATTCCTATTTCTATATATTCAAGTCTCTCTAACTAGTTGGAATGATCCCATACAGCTTTCAACAACAACAACAATAACAACAACAACAAATGCGACAGCAGAAGTTTCATTTAAAAGCAGCCTCTCTTCTTTTGCAAAAAACGCTTTGATCCTCACTTACTTGAAACTAAGGGGGAAAGATTACCACAAAAATATGTCGGTCTGTAAACACACAAACCCGCAACAGTGGTTCTTTTTAGAGTTGGTTAGCAAGAGGCAGAGCCGGAGAAAAAAGGAAAAATGTAAGGTAGAAGACGCAGGTTTAACCTATGTTGCTCAAGGCTTGCTGTCTGGCGGCTGAGCGATTGTTACCACCACGGAGAAAGACTTATCTTTCTTACTCGGTTTGATAACAGATAACAGAGTTGGAAGGGACCTTGTAGGTCATCTAGTCCAACCCCATGCCCAAGCAGGAATTCTTAGAATTCGCCCAAAGTAACCCTAAACAAATATTTCTGGGCACATAAAGCGTGCTTCCAAGGGGGCCAAAAGACAGTAGAAATGGACTAACTAGTCCAGGGTAAAAAAACCGGAGCATAACGTCCGCATCCCCAAAACTTCACCAAGTCTTTCCCCCTTGTTTCTCCCCGCGATCGTTAGAGTTTCGGAGTCGATCGCATCTTTTCCACGAATCTCGGGTGACTTGGGAAGTGAAGACCTCTCGCCGGCCAACACGCTTCGGGCTGAATCCGGGATTTTCCGGTCCCTGCCCGCGATCCAAGTCCAGCAGGGAAAAAGAAAAAAGAAAAGCGCGAGCCCAAAAGGTTGCAGGCGCTTCGCCTTTTTGCCTTTTCCTCTCCAGGGAGAAGAAAAGGCAGGAAAGAAGGGAAAAACTTCAACTTTCCCAACGCCCACACAACCCCGATGCCATTAGTGGAGGAAACCTGGCTCGCTCTCGCTCTCTTCCCCCCACGCCTCTCTGCGAGTCCTCCTGCCTTTTGTCAGCAAACCGCGCAGCGCTCGCCCAGAAGGCGGACGAGCGGAGATGCGAGCAAGCGGGAAGAAGAAGACGCCGGGACGAGCGAAGGAGCTGCTTACTCTACCTGTGCGGCTAATACCTTGGTTGGAGGTCTCCACAGGAAAAATGCCCGAACATTTCTCCAGTTCCACTTGGCCTCCCAAGCACAGCTCGGAGATGATCTGCAGAGCTTTGTGGCACAAGCCGCTCACCCCGTCTTCTTTGGGGAAACTCATCTTCTTGAGCGCTCTTCCACTCTCCCTCCCTCCCTCTCTCTCTTTTTCTTTTTAAGCCTTCTCTTTTCTCCTCTCGATCTGAGCCATGGTTCTCCCGACGGGCAAAGGACGGCTTACCCTCCACCTTCTTGCTCTTGGATGGTCACCACCATCCGCGGCATGACTGGGAAGAAGAGGCATCTCACCTCCCCACCCCGTGAAACCCGGAGAGTTCCAGCTTTCAAGTCATCAGTGCGAAAGGAGCGGGAGGAGGAGGTGGAGGAGGAGAAGGAGGAGGAGGGACGAGGAGCAGAGTTGTGCTTAGCAGCAGAGGAAAGAACAACCCGATCCGCACGTTGCAAAGTGAGTCAAGATTCACCTCCGAAGAACAAGGACGCCTAACGGGTGGAAAAGGCTTTAAAAAACAAAAAAGCCACAGGGGGAAAAAAAAATCTCACGGCACTTAGCAACGCCTTTTGTGCCTTGAGGGCATCGGTAGGCAGTTGGTCCAATGGCAGCAGAGCGCGGGTGCTTGGGAGGAGTACAGGTGGTGAGCGCGGCGCCCGGTGCTGAGAAGCCCGTTGCACGGGATCCGCTTGGGGAGACCGAGGACCGGGGAGGGAGGAGCCATGCAATGCTGCGGGGAGATGATGAAGCCCATCGCGGTGGAGGCGAGCGGCTGGTCCAGCTTAGCCTCTCGAGACGATCCGGTCTCTGGAAAGCCTGAGATGCAACTCGTGGCGTCGGGGTGGACACGGGCAGTGGGAATTGTGGAGGGCTGGCAGAAAGGCAGCATCTTATACCAGTGTCTGCGTGGGTGGAAGGGCGGGGGGGGGGGAAGAGAAGGAGAAAGAGAGATGAGAAAGAGAGAGGAAGAAAGAGAGATGAGAGAGAGAAGGAGAGAGGGGGAAAGAGAAGGAGAAAGAGAGAGAGAAAGAGGGAAAGAGGGAGAAAGATGAGAGAGAGAAGAAGAAACAGATGAGAGAGAGAGGAAAAGAGAGGGAGAAAGAAAGATAAGAGAGAGAGAGAGAAAGAGGGAAAAAAAGAGACAGAGAGATATGAAGCCCACAACTCCCCAATGTGGTGTTTTTTCAGAGCTAAGTTGGTTATGGCGGTGGGATTTGGAGCCCCGGATCCCTGTGGGGTGCAAGGTTGAGAAAGCAAAGATTGCTTCAGGAGGAGCTGCTGGTGAGGGACATATTCAACAGATGTTTTTTCTTCCTTTATTGGCTCTAATGCTTAGTGAAGGCTAAAGTCAATGGTTTGACAACACTGTCATTTTTTCCCTTGTTGTATTGATTACACATTTCCATTCTGAAAGAGAGTCAACAGTTTGCCAGGTTAAATGATGCAGCTATATCTATGGGTGGAGATTCAGCTACTCATTTGGATTCAGATGCCTCTGCATTTGATAGATTTAATCAGAGCTGATTGAAAAGGTTTTTTTTAAATAAAGGAGAATATTTGTAGCTCAAGGTTGACATGAGGGGCTCTTGGTGCTCTCTGAGCTTGCTTGTTTTCTTGTAGATGTTTTATTACCCAGACAAGGTAACATCATCAGTGCTAGTCAGCTTTTTATCTATCTATCTATCTATCTATCTATCTATCTATCTATCTATCTATCTATCTATCTATTTATCTATCATCTGTATCTATCTATCATCTCTATCTCTATCTATCTATCTATCTATCTATCTATCTATCTATCTATCTATCATCTCTCTCTCTCTCTCTCTCTCTCTCTCTCTAAAATACTATCTATCTGTCTAATACTACCTTTATAATATACCTTTATAATTAACTGTACTTTAGTCCAATGTCTCTGAAGGGCATCGTGCAACCTAATCTTGACTTGATAGGACTTTATAAGGACAGTCAGGATGGATAAACACACACACACATGTTGTTCTCAAAAGACAGTCCTTTTTTAAAGGCTGTTCTGGATGGGATGATGGGAACTGAAATTCACGTATCTCAGAGACATTGTTAGAGAAGACTAGATGAACGTGGTTAATTCATAAGCTGATTCTTCCCAGGAACTGACTGAACAGATACAACTGTGTGAAATTATAAGTGCAGTCTCAGAGCAAAGCCCCCAGGTTGCATTTGTGACAGCCTGGGCTAAATGAGTGAAGTTTTAAATATCTCCAAGGGAAAGAATCACAGGTATGATCTTTGGGTAGTTTTTTTTTTTTTAATTACATTTATATGCCGCCCTTCTCCGAAGACTCAGGGTGGCTTACAATTTCTGGGATACAACCCAGTGTGCTCAGCAATAGCCTTCATTCCATTGTATATGCCTGCTTATTACTAAGCGGCATTTTTACAAGGTCAGCTAATTGCCCCCAACAATCTTGGGTCCTCAATTTACCTACCCTGAGAGGATGGAAGGCTGAGTCAACCTTGAGCCTGGTGGGATTCGAGCCTACAATAATTGTAGGCAGCTGGATCTTAAGAGCAGGCATTTAACAGCCTGAGCTACCAAGGCTCTTAAGTATGAATTCTGCCACTTTGGCTTATTGAACAACGTGGTTAAGAAAAACCACAGCTGAATGTGATGTGTGGACCAAGGTCTAGGAGGCAGTAAAATACAGCAAAATACAGCATAGGTATCCTCATCAGATACCTGTGAGCAGGACATAGATGTAACACTCCTCTGCCATATTGTTTGCTCCTACTTCTTATATTAAATTTCATACTTGCTATGAATGTAGGCTGTCCAAATTTGAGCTGTGAATTATTAGCTGTAAAAAAAGGTGTATCTTCTTTGTCTTCCTTGAACTAACAGCTTCACTGAATGATCTCCAACTTCATCCAGTGGTTTAGTGAACAAAGCACCTTAAATCATGTTTCAAAACATGGCTAAGCCCACCATGTCCTCTGAATTAATGCCATTGAACCCATGGTTTCATTATTTTTTGAACACGTCTCAGTTGTCTAGGCTAACATTACCATTCAATCATGATTTGAAAGGCACCACGGATACTTGTCTTCTCCAACCTGGGTGTCATTCAGATGGATGAGCTTCAGTGTTCAGAGGTCCATAGTTAAAAATGTTGAGAATTCTTGACATTAAAGTTCACCCATCTGAGAAAAATCTAGGAAATGGAAAGCCAGGTTAAACTTAAGAAATTATATGTTATTGGCCTGATATAATGTATGAATCCAGGCATGTGAACACACATATACCTTTGAATCATTTTTGAGATCTAGCAACTGCTTGACCAATTCTCCACAGTTTTCTTGGAAAGATTTTAGAAGTGGTTTTTCATTGCTTCCTTTCCTGGGACAAGGACTGGCCCAAGTCACCCAGCTGTCAAAGGCTGGAACAGGACTCACATTTTCCCAGTTCCTTTCCTGGTAGCTTAACCATTGCACCAAAGTAGCTCACACATTTTGTAGGATATTCTAAATTAACTTTCCTTAGCACTAAGGTTTCATAAGATTTGTAAAAAAAATGTGGCTGCAATTAGGTTCAGACTTCTGTTTAGAATGTGCTTGTTAGTTGTTGCTTTGTCATTTGATTTTGATAAAGCTTCTGGTTTTGCTTAGGGAATATGTAATTAAGTATCTAATTCCTTACATTGTGATCATTAGAAGAGGGGTTTATTACTGTCAACCCCTGAAACACAGACTGAAATACTAAGCCCTGATTCACATGTATTGCATAACTGTTTAACTATCATGGATTCAGTACATTGCAAGTGGCTGGGTTATAGATTATTAATATTTTTATTGATATCTTGCCTTTTTGCCCAAAGAGATGCTGGAAGACATACCCCATGAGGACAAATGTGGGATCTTCAGCTTGGAGAAAAGAAGACTTGCAGTTTAGTATGTTGTGTGAACTTGGATGATTTTGAACAGACTTGAACTGTGTCCTCACTTTTTAATTTCATGGACCATCCCTGTGTTTAACACGACATAAAACAGCAATTTATCAAGTGAATCATGACAAATATCTCTAGGGGATTCTTACACATAATGGTATACCACTGAGATCATCCGTCAATTTCCTTTACTTACTAGTAATTTGCATCCCTGCTGAAGAGAGGATTTGGAACTGCTGGAATGGAAACATTCCAAAAATACCCGAGAACACAAGAAGACGTTGTGAGGTTCTGCACTTAGTGACACTAAAAATACCATGTGGAGAAGGCAGGGCCTGGTAAGGAAAAGACCCTAGCTGACCACTGTTTGCAGCATTTTTGCAGATCATTACTCAAGGTTCTCTGAGTCCTACTATTAAATGTATTTTATGTAAAGACAAGCAATATTTTTGAGTTATGGACCAAAAAGTGATTGGAGGTCCTCATCACCCTCTCATCCCAAATGATATGAACAATATGAAAAGTACTGATAAATGAAAGTAAATGCAATTGCGGAGATTTTCACAACTGGAGATTTTCAGTCGTCCAGGATATTTTCAGTCATCCAGGGCATAGTTGTCTCAAAGGTTTGTAAAAGGCAACTTTTGAAAAAAGCTTTTTCCTTGAAGAAGACATTTTGCTTCTCATCCAAGAAGCTTCATCATTCTGCCTCCTCACATCCTGTCAGAACTGATGAAGCTTCTTGGATGAGAAGTGAAAAGTCTTCCCCAAGGAAAAACAATTGAGTTGCATTTACACTACAGTTCTATTCCCGTACAGCAGGGCTGTCAAACTTGCAACCTCCGGGCTGGATGTGTCATGTGCTGCCCAAGGCCACACCCAGTTTAGCGAAGGGGGAACAAAGTCACAATATATTACATGATGACACTGTGACGACTGAGTTTGATACCCCTGCCCTACAGTGATATTTAAAAAAATATTAAATATTACAGTGATATTAAAAATTAGCATTAGGTTGGAATGTTTGAAGGTGCTCTGGAGACTGTCAACATGACTTTCAATGTTGGGTTGCGCAACCAATTTTAATTGCAAAATGACCAAGACTTAGAATGTATATCTGCAAACTACTGAAACAAGCAAATAAAGATTTTGGTGCCCTACTACCTCCTCCTGTCTTCTGTAGCTAGAAAATCAAGTGATCATGGAGCTTTTGATAGGTTGCAGAACTTGCTTTGTAATAAGTAAATGTCATGGGATGGATTAGATTAAATTAGGAAAGAATATATAATGCTACATTGCACTGGGTCAGATTCATAATTGCTTTACCTAGGTTACTGTTATCTATGGTACAGTAGCTCTTCAGATGTTCCTTAATTGTACTTCTTAATATATGTCACCATTGGTAATTCTGACATGAGTTGAAGTCACTTCATAACAAATTCATAACAGACCTCGTGCTAGCATCTCTACCCCTGCTCCTGCAATATGGGATGAAAGGGATAAAAGATTACCATCCTTTTACACCAGAAAGTCAACTATGCAAAGATTTGGAATTGAGATGAATCTTGACATAAACGTGAGTTATCTTGAGGATGCCTGATGAACCAGTAAAGAGACTTTGTATGGATGCTTTGTGGAGTTATCTATCTGCCTTTATACATTCAGTGAGCAATTATATAGGACAGAATAGTAAAAGGATAGTTCTCCTTTTATTCCGATAATGTTGGAGCAAGGGGGTGAGGCAGCAGCATGCTGCTGCATTCCAGGTAAGAGTGAAGAAACCTCCCCCAACCCACCAAGGGTCAATTCAGTGACCAATCAAGATTACAGATGTGGCCACATGACATGGACTACATTTATTTTTTAAAATTTTAATTACATTTATATGCCACCCTTCTCCAAAGACTCAGGGCGGCTTACAATTTTTTGGGATACAACCCAGTGTGCTCAGCAATAGCCTTCATTCCATTGTATATGCCTGCTTATTACTAAGTGGCATTTTTACAAAGTCAGCTTATTGCCCCCAACAATCTTGGGTCCTCAATTTACCTACCCCGAGAGGATGGAAGGCTGAGTCAACCTTGAGCCTGGTGGGATTTGAGCCTACAGTAATTGTAGGCAGCTGGAATTTAAGTGCAGGCATTTAACAGCCTGAGCCACCAAGACCCATTTCCCAGGATACCTTACAATTACCATGCTGCATTCCCTTAAGGGGACAGCTCCCAATTCCTAACTTACCAATTCCCATTAACTATATATAGCCAGCTGGACAGCACAGGTTGCCAGGAGCTATAGTTTTCCAATATTAGAGAGCTGTAGTTCCTCATCTTGAAGGAATCTCTGGCTAGTTCCATCTTTTCAGGATTTCAGCTAAGATTCTTCAGGGGTCTGTTATCAATTTGTTAAAAAGTGAGTTTTATACCCTGCCAAAAGTTTCATGATGATCTTAATTCTCCGGCTGCAGATATAAAGAATGGCTGGTGGAATTGGGTATGTCTAGTTCAGGGGTTGGCAATCTTAAACACTCAAAGAGCCACAAAAGTCCTAACCGGAAGCTCCCCATTCAATTCTGACCAGACTCTATAGAGTCTCCTCCTAGCATGGCATCCTTTTTCCTCTACCTGTCCTAACCAAAAGCCCTATCAATTGTGGGGCTGACGGGCAACAGGGAGACACAGCAGAGGAATGCAAGAGCTACATGCGGCTCCAGAGCTGCAGGTTGCTGATCCCTGGTCTAGTTTGATGAAAAGAAGATCTAGGGGTGACATGATAGCAGTGTTCCGATATCTGAGGGGCTGCCACAAAGAAGGAGGAGTCAAGCTATTCTCCAAAGCACCTGAGGGCGGGACAAAAAGCAATGGGTGGAAACTAATCAAGAAGAGAAGCAACCTAGAACTAAGGAGAAATTTCCTGACAGTGAGAACAATTAATCAGTGGGACAACTTGCCTCCAGAAGTTGTGAATGCTCCAACCCTGGAAGTGTTTAAGAAGATGTTGGATAACCATTTGTCTGAGATGGTGTAGGGTTTCTGCCTTAGCAGGCGGTTGGACTAGAAGACCTCCAAGGTCCCTTCCAACTCTATTCTATTCTATTAGGATGACAGGAAGGGGCAGTAGGCTACCAAAATCTGTATTTACTGTTTCATCAAAAAGAAGACATCTCTCCCTTTTCTGAGGCTCTTCTAGACCAGGTTAGCTGACAAAAGGCATGAGTGATTAATGCTACTAGGTAACTATGTGAACCTACTTTCTCTAGGGCAGTACTTCTCAATCTTGGCAGTTTGAAGATGTGTGGACCACAACTCCCAGAATTCATAGCTGGCTGGGGGACTCTGGGAGTTGAAGTCCACACATCTCCAAACTGTCAAGATTGAGAAACACTGCTCTAGGGCATGGGTGTCAAACTCGCTGTGATGTTTTTTTCACTTTGCGGAGCTGGGGTGGGCATTGCCTGCATGTGATGCATCCAGCCTGTGGGCCGCCATTTTGACACCCCTGCTCTAGGGTCTTCCTCAAGTGCTCTTCTACCCTACTTTACCTGCTCAGCCTTTCATGGTGTCTGCATGGTGTCTGCATTAATTTTTTGGCCCCTTTAGACATGACCAGGCTGGGATGAATAGATTTTTCCCCCCTTCATATTCTTCGCCATGTTATCTTGCCCCTAATTATTCAACAAGGAGCTGAAATAATTATCCAAATTTTAGCAAGGGGATGATACAAGCTGATTTGCAGCATGCTTTTGGATTCTTACATAAGTCTGCCATGAGAATCTTTCTGTGTAAACCATCTTGTCTGGCACTAAGTCTTTTCTCTAATCCGTTGGCTTTCTTCCAATTTTATATGCAGTATATTCTCTGTTGTGTCTACTCTTCCATTTTAGATTTTTTAAAAAAGAAATTACATGTTTTGTCAGATTTTTCTTCTTATCTAGACTATTCTATTTTTTCAACTCCTGGGTTCTAACAAAACAGGTCATGGCAGTGTCTGTGAGTTATTATCACACAAATTATATACCAGTAAATACAGGTGAAACTCAAAAAATTAGAATATTGTGCAAAAGTTCATTTATTTCAATAATGCAACTTAAAAGGTGAAACTAATATATGAGATAGACTCATTACATGCAAAGCAAGATAGTTCAAGCTGTGATTTGCCATAATTGTGATGATTATGGCTTACAGCTCATGAAAACCCCAAATCCACAATCTCAGAAAATTAGAATATGACATGCAATCAATAAAACAAGGATTGTACATAGAACAATATCGGACCTCTGAAAAGTATAAGCATGCATATGTACTCAGTACTTGGTTTGGGCCCCTTTTGCAGCAATTACTGCCTCAATGCGGCATGGCATGGAAGCTATCAGCCTGTGGCACTGCTGAGGTGTTATGGAAGACCAGGATGCTTCAATAGCGGCCTTCAGCTCTTCTGCATTGTTTGGTCTCATGTCTCTCATCTTTCTCTTGGCAATGCCCCATAGATTCTCTATGGGGTTCAGGTCAGGAGTTTGCTGGCCAATCAAGCACAGTAATCCCACGGTCATTGAACCAGGTTTTGGTGCTTTTGGCAGTGTGGGCAGGTGCCAAGTCCTGCTGGAAAATGAAGTCAGCATCCCCATAAAGCTCATCTGCAGAAGGAAGCATGAAGTGCTCCAAAATCTCCTGGTAGACAGGCTGCGTTGACCCTGGACTTAATGAAGCACAGTGGACCAACACCAGCAGATGACATGGCTCCCCAAATCAACACAGACTGTGGAAACTTCACACTGGACTTCAAGCATCTTGCAGTGTGTGCCTCTCCATTCTTCCTCCAGACTCTGGGTCCTTGGTTTCCAAATGAGATGCAAAAGTTGCTCTCATCAGAAAAGAGGACTTTGGACCACTGAGCAACAGACCAGGTCTGTTTTTCTTTAGCCCAGGTAAGACGCTTCTGATGTTGTTTGTTGTTCAGGAGCGGCTTGACAAGAGGAATGCGACATTTGAAGCCCATGTCCAGGATCCGTCTGTGTGTGGTGGCTCTTGATGCACTGACTCCAGCCTCAGTCCACTCCTTGTGAAAGTCCCCAACACTTTTGAATGGCCTTTTCCTGACAATCCTCTCCAGGCTGCGGTCATCCCTGCTGCTTGTGCACCTTTTTCTTCCACACTTTTCCCTTCCACATAACTTTCTATTAATGTGCTTTGATACAGCACTTTGGGAACATCTAACTTCTTTTGCAATTACCTTTTGAGGCTTTCCCTCCTTATGGAGGGTGTCAGTGATGGTTTTCTGCACAACTGTCAGGTCAGCAGTCTTTCCCATGATTGTGATTCCTACTGAATCAGACTGAGAGACCCTTTAAAGTCTCAGGAACCCTTTGCAGGTGTTATGGCTTAATTAGCTGATTAGAGTGGGACACTTTGAGCCTAGAATATTGCACCTTTTCACAATATTCTAATTTTCTGAGATTGTGGATTTGGGGTTTTCATGAGCTGTAAGCCATAATCATCACAATTATGGCATATCATGGCTTGTACTATCTTGCTTTGCATGTAATGAGTCTGTCTCATATATCAACTTTTAAGTTGCATTACTGAAATAAATGAACTTTTGCATGATATTCTAATTTTTCGAGTTTCACCTGTATATACCAGTATATTATTAGTGGGTTTGTTGAACAAATAGTTGGTTGGTTCACATGAATGACTATAGACTATATCACAGTGACTAGACCTGCACAACAAATTAAACAAATGGAAAACGTATTAAGGCTTACTTGGAAGTGCAATCGTATATTTCTTGTGTCCTAGGCTGCTTTATTTGTTAACAATGGAACAACCTAGTTATTCATGGGTAAAGTTAGAGTTTACACTAGAAAAGGTACTAAAAGACACAAAAAGGAACATTTTAGAAAAGAATCAGAATTTTTACAAAGAAGATTTTTGATTTAAAAGTGATTTTCCTGCAGTGTTGAACAAGTCCGCATTAATACTAATTCACCTTATTTATTATTGATAAAATATGTCTCACCTGCTCTCATTTCCAGAGGAAAATTTTTGAGGATAAAGACAACTAAAAAACTAAAATACAGACAATGCCATTAATAAATCATAATGATGAAAGTTACTGTCAAACTATTTTTCATGTGTGAAAGTGTTTGTACCATTGAGGATTTACAGGCTTGAGGGCTCTTTTGATAGACAGGGCAGGTACAATTAAGTAACAAAACTGAGACCTGCATCTCGCTGCACATTGAGCAGGAAACGTGAGCATCAGTGTGATGACCCGGGGCATGGCACAAAGGCAACACAGCCAGATAATCAGTATGAATCCCTTTATTAGCTCCAACTTTGCCCCCAATGTCCTGGTTACCTTCTGGCTGGAGAAAAACTCTCTCAGGAACAGCTTTTGGCTGCAGAGAATCAAGTCCAAAATGTGGTCAACAAAAACTGTAACAATAAGTCCAATCAAGGCAAAATGAGGTAATTAGTCCAACAGGGCAGGAGCAAGAATTCCAGACGTGAAGGCACAGCAATAACTCAACATGGTTGGGAAGATGCCAGCAACACAGAGAAGCAAAGTCAACACAAGATAAACTCATATGTGCTCCCAGAAGCTGCCTCACTCAGCATGCATTTCTTTTATTATTTATTTATTTATTTATTTATTTATTTATTTATTACTTGGACTTGTATGCCGCCCGCTCTCCAAAAGGACTCGGGACAGCTCACAACTAAAAACCAACAATAAATTAATTACTTAAAAAAATATTAAATACTGACAAGCCCAGCTACTCTAAAACCCCAATATACATTATAAACTTTAAAAATTTCAACTCATATTCCCAGCTGTGAAGGGAACCAGGGCCCTTTCCTCCCCCATAAGCCATGCAACACATGTTGCTCTCTTCTCCATTTGTGCCCTAGGAAGAAGAGGAGGTGGGCCTGGGTCTTCCTCTGAACTCCTTTCCCTTGTTCTACATCTTCTCTGCTCTGCCCAGGCAGACTTTGCCCTTCCCCAGTTTCCTCCATAGCCACATTCCGACTCCCTGTCAGCTATTCGTCTTCTTCCTCGGATTCAGACTCCTACAGGGACATGACAATCAGCTTATATTATCTTTCTTCAACCTAAAGCCTTCTAGATACATAGACAAGCCAAGGGGTGGGATTCTACTGGTTCGGACCGGTTCGGGTGAACCCCTTGTTCTGATGTTCAGCTTGCTCCAAATTGGTTCGCTGTGACAAGGAAGTGGGCCTGCCTGCCCACCCCTGCTTTTCCCTGTGCTTTATGCCTTTGTTTAGAGCACAGCTGATTCGCGTGGCAGAGCGGTTTGCTGCACCTCAGCTGTTTTCTTCACAGTGGCTGCAGTTGAATGTAAGTATGGGCTTGCCTTTTTTAAATGTGGAGTGCAAGTGCAGAGCATGCGATCACTGAACTGATAAATGTGAAGCGCATGATCACTGAACCGGTTGTTATACCAGTGCAATCCCACCCCTGGACAACCCATTGGAAAAAGCTGTTTTGCATCTGTGTAACTTCATTTATTTAAGTGTTTCCTCTCAGGGACTCTACAACCAAGAGGCCCAACCAGGTGTCCAGAGTTACTAGCACAGATGTTAATATTTTATATTGAGCATCTGAAGATCAAGGCCTGTAGCATGTCTCCCCTCCACAGTGCAGTCAGAATAGTTTTAAAATCAAAAAGATGGTTACCAAATGCTAAGAATCATTAATGCTAAGCAGAGAATGGAACAAAAAAGTTCTTCGTTGATTGTTACAAGAGGCAGACTTTCTAAACCTTTATATAGTCAATTTCAGGCCCAGAGAGTTCACATTCTAATACACCTCATCCAATTATTGATTTTGTAACTTTGGAACAACAAGTATGGAAAAGACCATTCTGAGGCAATCAACAGTTTACAAACTATCAAAAGGTGTTTGGTATTACATTTTAAAAAGCAGAGGATTTTAGATAAGTTTCCAACAGTCTACATAAAGAGCTAGAAACAAATACATAAGCAATATTTTGATATAAAAATACCTATATTCAAGATTATATCTTGAATGTATATCTGGATTCATATTATCTAAATAAAAATTTATTTAACCATAGTTAGGGTCCCCATCTCAAACTGGTTCTAACCTAGAACCAGCAACCTTCCCAATCTATACACTTTTGCCATGGAGGAAAATAATCCAATCATAAACAACATTTCTATCTTTCCAATATGAACCACTGTATCTTGTTGATTATCTTGATTGACTTTCAGTTTGATTACCCTTTTCAAGTGTACTGCATGAACAAGCAATCATCTGAGAAAGTGGCAAGAAGAAGAGTCACTAGATGTTCTAACGCTCTCTTACAAGCAGTCTGCCCCACAAATCAAGGGCAAGGCAACACAGTTTGCTTTCAGAATTATTTATTGCCGCCATCTTGTTTTCTTCTACCTTATCAAGGTTAACAATTTCCTGCTAACTGTGAATACACGAGCAGTTTAAATGCAGTACGGGTAGTCCACAGTTTACAACAGTTCAGTGACCCTCTGAAGTTATAACGGCACTGAAAAAAGTGATTTATGACCGGTTTTCACACTTACTGTATGACCATTGCAGCATCGCATGGTCACATGAATCAAAATTCAGTTGCTTGGCAACTGACTCATATTTAAGACGGTGACCAGCTTCTGCAACCTTCTAACAAGCAAAGTCTACGAAGAAACCAGATTCACTTAAGAACCATGTTACTAACTTAACAATGGCAGTGATTCACTGAACAACTGTGGTAAGATGGATGGTAAAATGGGGCAAAACTCCCTTAATAAATGTTTCGCTTACCAACTGACATTTGGAGCTCAATTGTGGTCATAAGTCAAGGACTACCTGTATTGGCCGGTCAATCTGAAGAGATTTAGTTCCTGCTCGATTATAGGGCCCAAGACCCAAACCAGTTTAAAAGAGTTTTTCAGCTTATTAGAAACATACAACAACAAAATAAACATGGAAAGATGTTAGGCTTAGAGAAAGGGATTAGGCTTCAAGACAGTAAGTTATAAACATATAACTTATATATAAACATATAATCAATGGATAGGAAAAGGTTTCCTCTGTCCAGTCATTTCTGATTCTAGGGCAGTGTTGGCAAATCTTTTGGCATCATGCCGAAATGGGAGTGCACACGTGCGTGGGGGAACGCAGCTCCCCGGCACACATGCACATGCTGGAAACCGGAAGCTCAGCTTCTCGGCATGCGCATGCATGCCAGGGAGCTGCTCTTCCAATTTCCAGTGCTTCTGCACTCATGCGCCAGGGAACTGCTCTTCCAGTTTCTGGTGCTCCCGTACACATGAAGACCAGCATGCGCGTGCCGGAACCAAGAAGAACAACAGGCGATGGCTGGCATGCCTGGAGAAATGGCTCTGCATGTCACTTCTGGCACATGTGCCATAGGTTTGCCATTATGGCTCTAGGAGGTAGTGCTCACCTCAGTTTCTTAGCTGAGGCAGCCAATGTTGTCCAAAGATCCTTTTGGTGATATGTGGCCAGTATGACTGACTATATGCTGAGGCACATGGAAGACTCTTACTTTTCCATTGAAGTGGTATCTATTTATCCACTTGCATGCTTTTGAACCAGGAATATGGAACCAACTAAGATGGAAATTACACCTCAGACAAAAGTAGCACTGGAGGAAATCATTTGTTTTGAATTAATGCACCATAAATCAGCCCTCGGGACATTCTAAATACTTTCTGCACCCTGTTATCTTATATTCTGATATAGATCCTTTCACTCCATGGTTTAGATTAGGTTAAATTCTTTCTCTCTGACAATGTATGCTTCCAGGCAAATTCGAGTAATAAACGCTTCCAACAAACTTCCCCTTGCTATTTTAACTCAAGAGCAACTATTCAACTTAAGCGACATTAAAGAGATTAGTTTATGGATCACTTGTGGGTTTCTTGTTAACATATTGTGGCTCTCTCTTCTGGGAATTGAAGTCCACATATCTTAAATCAACAAAGGTTATTTATTATTATTTATTCGACTTGTATGCCGCCCTATTCCCTGAGAAATATTGCTTTAGAGGCTGCATAACTAAAGCTTCTTTTATAACTGTCATCAACATATTAATGACACTTCATTCTAATACAACTTTTTACAGTTGTTGGATTTATGGATTTAATCCTATATCGATGGAATGAAAATTGATTTTTGGCAGTAAATGACAGACCAATAACACGAGGAACAACAATACTGTTAAGGCATCCACAGTAAAATAAATTAAAATAAACCATTGATAAAAAATACCATCAATCAGCAATTTTTAAAACAGTAACAACAGTCAATAATGCTCAGTAATCATCTGGACACTTGGAGCCTGGCTCATGATTATGATATCACAATATCTCATGGTCACTTGATAGCCATTTGCAACTTTCATTGCTAGCTTTTGATAAGCAAATTCAATAGAGAAACCAGCAGGAGGTCACAAATGGTGAACATGTGACATTACTCTTAACCAGTGGTGGGATTCAAAATTTTTTACTACTGGTGTGTGGGTGTGGCTTGGTGGGCGTGGCTTGGTGGGCGTGGCTTGGTGGGCGTGGCAGGGGAAGGATACTGCAAAATCTCTATTTCCACCCCATTGCAGGGGAAGAATACTGTAAAAATCCCCATTCCCTCCCCACCCCACTAACCTACTTTCCAGCTCCATTCTCCTGTGCAGGGCAATAAAAGAAGACCCAGCCAATCAGCTGGGACACGGGAGGCAGAGAATAGATGGGGGCGGGGCCAGTCAGAGGCGGTATTTGCCAGTTCTCTGAACTACTCAAAATTTCCACTAATGGTTCTCCAGAACTGGTCAGAACCTGTGAATACCACCTCTGCTCTTAATAGTGGTGCAGGACCTGCTTAAAAATGACAACTGGAAGTGCTGGATAGACATTCTGGTCTCAGTTGCTCTGACTAACTGAGGATTGCCTATATATAGCAATAGCACTTAGACTTGTATGCCGCTTTATAGTGCTTTACAGCCCTCTCTAGGTGGTTTACAGAGTCAGCCTATTGCTCCCAACAATCTGGGTCCTCATTTTACCCACCTCAGAAGGATGGAAGTCTGAGTCAACCTTGAGCCTGGTGGGATTCGATCTGCCAAATTGCAGGCAGCTGGCTGCCAGCAGAAGTGGTTTGCAGTACTGCACTCTAACCACTGCACCACCGAGTCTCCTCATATGCAAGACTATGGAAGACTACTTCAATTTCTCCTTCTGTACATGTACCATACATGCTGTAGTACACAGAGATTCCATTCTAAAAATGGGAATTTCAACAAAATGTTAGCAGTGTGGAGTTCTCTCTCTTTGGGATTGCAGGCGTTTCATTACAGTCTGCTTTATATAATACTTTATATCCCTGTAGCAACCAGATCTGCTGTGTTAAATAAATATATTCTCAGCTGTTTTCCATAAATACGATAAAGAAAATAAATAAATACAAATTTTCTGGGGAAAGACACTTCATTACCCACTCGTATTTCCCTTTGTGTATGACTATTATGCTATTCTGATGACAGATGGACCACTACTTTGAGATATGAGATAGCTATTAGTGTATATCATGGCAATATACATCAGTGCATAAAAGTATGAAAATGTCAGGTGCAAAGTGTCTGGACTATTTGTACGTTTGCAGCATAGAAGATTTATTCAAGTCTATATACAAGTGTCTGGTCAACAAAAGTTCAGCACTAAATTGATGCCAGATATAGTGTCAACCGAATTGAGGAGAGTTGACTTGTAGCACTTGTGGGAACACAACAACTCTAAACTGCTTAACTCTGCCTTCCAGATCTGCCTACAATTGTCCTATACAGAAAGAGAGAAAATGTGATCACCAAACACAAGGACTCCTTATGATGAAATTTAGTGCCAATGACCAAGTTAAAAAAAATGTTAAATACGTACAGTATATAGCTTATAGTTAAACTCTTAACTTGGGAGAGGTTACCTATGTACTTAATTAACCTAATAATTGTTTAACAATTACTAGCTGAAATTAGGTGGTTCACATGTGGAACAAGATGCTAAAAATGGACCACCTTCTGTGTCATTTGGATAAACCCTCTCAAAAGATTAGCAATCCTTTTAGTTTTGCCATTATAGAGTTATGCATGAAGAATTCTAGGTATTAAGACAACAACAAAAAACTAAACCCATGTATCCACTTGACATTTATTCCTGATAAATGAATTCTACTTCAAAATTTATGGAGCAGTGGAAGACCATGATCCCGCTGTCCACTGACATTATTTCTTAATTATCTCTACTATTACAAAGCCAGCCCCCCTGCATACTGTTTCAGGAAGATATAGCTTTGTCCTAATAAACAATCCTCCTGTATTTTGGTACAAACAGACAACTGGCTATTTCACCCTTGGTTTGAAAACTGAATTTTGGTAACTGTAATTTCTCACTTAGTGACAGTTTGAAATACACAAATACATGCTAGAGTCTGCTGGTTGACTTACCCATTTATAATTCAGAATTACATTGATAGATGATGTTTGTGATGTAGATTAACTGAAATTCTCTCCAGATGTTACAAATGGATTCTTTGCAAAGACCGAAAATGACTTTTGAGAAGGGCCAAGTCTTTGGAAGAGAAATGATAGCAGAGCAAGCGTTAATTTCTCTTCTCACAATTTCTCTAGATTAAATGGTTCCTCTGAGTACTTGTTTCCTCCCGTGCAGAGTTCAATTTTTCCCCTTCAGGCAAATAGAGGGAGGGGGACTCTAAAGTGTGAATGGAAAATGAAAGTCTGAGAATGAAGACTTGAGTTCTCTATGGTTTAAAATCTCAGAGGTGAAGAAAATCTCTTCTTTACTTAATAGCACCTTTTGCTAAAACTTTGGGTGGCAGCTGCAGTGTGGATGGGGAATGATGGTTCCTATGGTTTTGATACCCCCTCTCTTCAGTGTGTGAAGTGCTCCTAGAGCAGGGTGCCAAACTCAAGGCCCATGGGCCACATCTGGCCCTTGGGGTGCTTAGATCTGGCCCGCAGGGCCACCCTGGAAATGATGAAGGACCAGCCCCGGTGTTTCTGCCAGTGAAAATGGAGCTCGGGAGGGTTGTGTGTGGACCTCCCAAGCACCGTTTTTGACTCTGATGGCCTCCTGCAACCCTCTGTCAGTAAAAACAGAGCTTGGGAGGAACATGCATGGCCCTCCTGAGCTCTGCTTTTGCTGGCAGTGCATTCAGGCCACCAAAGGCACCCCCGACATGAGTGACATCAGGCTGGCCACATCCATCCTAGCCACGCCTCCCAGCCCCCCAAGGTCAAACACAACCCTGATGTGGCCCTCAATGAAATCGAGTTTGACACCCCTGTCCTACAGCATTATATTTCCCAGAGGTCCACAGTTTTTGGAGTCTGACCAGTGCGACAAAGAGGGAATTTCAAGGTAAGTAAAGAAGACTTTTAGATTTCATTGTGAGAAGAGATTGACTGATGGATTTGTTTAAGTTTTATATGGAATGTGGTGGCACATGTTTGAAAATAATGGAGAAGAGGTAATATGGATCATGTACAAGGACAACGTCCTAGTTATTAAGGCAACTTTGGGAGTTTTCTTCAGGTTCTGATATGAGCCTGAAAAAAGATAGCACTGCTTTAAAGAGCTGATTTATTACTTAAAGTAGCCATTAAAAAAAAAATAGAGTCACATGAAAAATTGGAGAAAAAAACCAAGGCAGTTTTAATAAGTAGAATAGAGGTGCTGTAGTTGCATATGTTCCATAGCAAGTTTTCTGAACCATTTTTGAGATGCGTACAAGTATGGAATTTTTCAAGCTAATTTTTCTCATGTTACTTGCAATTAGTCTTTAAAAACAGTGAACTTAGAAATTTAATTGAATAGTATTTTTCCTCCATTATGTTGTGGCTTTAAATTGCTCAGAATCTGTACCTTCAAACAGCATCTCTGTGTTATTTGTTCATATCCTGCCTTTTACATCCTTTGTACAATGTCTTAAAGTTTTATCTAATTTTTGTAGGTCACTTGGAGAATAAGAAAAACAGAATATAAGCTGTTAAAATAAATATTCTTTATAAATAAGTAATTAAATCATGCATTGTCTTCCTTCCATATTTTTTGTCATTTATTGATCCTTTAGTTTAGAGCCAATAGTGCCACTTTGGTAAAATTGTGTCAGGTTTCCAAGTGACGAAATCCATTTAAAAAGAGAAGAGCAAAGTCCCTCATCCAAAACAATTTCTTTTATTTAGGAAAGCATCAAATTGGCAAAGTCTCTTGTAATTCCAGATCTGACACAACCTGGAATTACACCACATAATATTGGAAGTTAGAAACAGACCTCAAAACAGCCCCCAATAGAAGTAAATCAATGTTTCCTGATGTCATCAATCTCCATCTCCAGGTCTCAGCATGGTCAGCTTTTGTTCCCATGGGAAGAAGAACCATTTAGCCTAAACATCTCTCTCTATCTCCACTCCTCCCATCTTAGTAATGTGGCAAGCCTGAAACTCTTCCCCCCATAACCAGCAAAGAGAAAGAAAGTAAAGGAATATATAATAAGGCTAAATAAAATGGCTATGCATATGTCAATTTCGGGCTTGACAATTTGCTTCAAGCTGCAAAATGTATCAGCACTGGTTGACTCTATTAGTAAAATAACACACAGAGACTTTCTTCTTTGTAAAACTGTTAGCATAGTGGTTAAAATGTTAGACTGGAATTTGGCTTTGGGTTCACAACTCCATGACAGTTCACAAGATGAACATGGGCCAATTATTGTCAGCCCAATGCACTTCAGAGAATGGTTGTTGTGAAGAGAATGTCAGCCTTGGAGGCCATATATTACTCAGAAGCTCCAAGGCTGCCACTATTAGTGCCTGGGAATTTGGGAGGGGCATTTCATAGAGTGGTGGAAGATTAGACTCAACAACATTCTTTCACAGGAAGTCAAGGACATGTTACCTTGCACCGGGAGGGGAGTGTTTGGAGGAATGGCTCCATTTGGGACAATGGTTGATTGGACCATGTGATGAATGGTGGGTGATCTTTGATTTTCTTTTGGGATGGGAAAACCCAGAACTCTCAGATTTGGTTTTTCCCAGATGTGCCAATATGACTTCGTTAAGAAATTCTTACTTGGATGAACTTTATCTCTCAGTGCTGAATAAGTTGTGGGGAGTTTCGCTGGAACACTGACAGAGAAAATGCCTCCATCTATGGTGGCACCAGAGGTATTGTTCAGCAGGTGGTCAGGTAGTTCTGACCAGTTCTGGAGAACCGGTAGTGGAAATTTTGAGTAGTTCGGAGAACCAGCAGTAAGCTTTCCCCAGGAGTGTGGAGGGAATGGAGATTTTACAGTATCCTTCTCCCAGGAGTGGGGAAGGAATGGGATTTTGCAGTAACCTTCCCCCAGGAGTGGAGAGGGAATGGAGATTTTGCAGTATCCTTCCTCTGCCACACCCACCAAGCCACATTCACTAACCCATGGCCACAGAACTGATAGCAAATTTTTTTGAATCCCACCATTGGCATGGCAGCCAGCACTCTCTTAGAAATGTGAAATATGTACAAACAAATCAATAAAATACCCAATTACAGCACACAAAGGATGAAGGAAAGCATCAAGAACACTTAATTCCAGACTTAAACATGACATTAGGGAAAGGTAAATTTCAGTCTTCCCCTGATCATATTTTCTTCTTTCCTGATAGCAGGCAGGGAAGAACTGGAGTCACTTTTCTAACACACAATACTGTGTGCGGCCTTTTCCCCAGCACAGCACGACAGGGGCAAGAGAAATGTGACACAAGTGCCGGCATTTATAGGCATGCCATTTGTGATTGCAGTGCAAATGAGAAAGTTTTATGGTTTAATGTGATTAGCTTGGTGCTAGGCATGAATACATGAATAATGATTTCAACAGATGTTAACATGCAGCTTTATGGGTTGTATTGGCAAACCAGGCTAATTTTCTGTGCAATAATTACAATAAACACTAAGGTGGCCTTTTCTTTTTTGCATTGGATAGAATATTTGTACAAGAGTTTCTTAAGTTTCAGGATTCAGCACCATTTTCTTGTTGTTTTCAGTCTCCAACAATTAATTAAAATTGCTCCAAAGATTTTGACTATTAAAAAGCCTTATATGGTCCCACTCCTGTTTGCAGTGAGATGGGTCATTGGTTTCCTCTTGATTTCATGCCTCAATTGCCTCAGAATATTTTTTTTTCTTTCTCTGTCCTCTTATACAGCAAGTGATTAGATCCAGACTGAGCAAGATAAGATCATCTTATACCTCTTTCCAAAAATTCACGGTATTTGGAATGCTCTTAAACCTCACGAGGTAAGGTGAGGTACCCAAAGGTTAGTCTAGTATAGAAAAAATAAATCTATGTCAACTATTATGCATGGGGTGGATAAATTGTTCCTGTCCTACACAATGACTGTTTGCCATTAAAGTTCGGTTATATGGTTGGTTGATAAAATTTAGCTACAAGTTTGGAATTTTAATAGATCCAATAAGAAAAAAATGTTTTATTTCCCAACTACTACTATTGAATATTTTTTGAAAAAATGTCTTGGAACAAGCTTTTTAGGATATCATCACCCACATTTAATTGCTAATATACAGTGCTTGTAATCTGAATCACATGTAACCTATACCTACATAAGCAAAATACCATCCCTTCTTTCCCTTCAGCCTGTTCCCAATTTGAATGAAGCAACTGTTGAAGTGAACAGTACCTCACAGAACATTATGCCTTTTAATAAGATGAGTTATTTGGAAAAAGTGCTTTTTGCTTCTCCTGCAATATCTACATTCATAACATTCTCTTGGTCTACCAAATTAATCATTTTAATATAACATAATAATTTGATATGACCTGTTTTTGACAACCTCCTGCTGATTCCTATTGATGGAAGCATTTTCCCTCGGCTTGCTTATAGACAAGCCTTTTGACAAGCTGTTCTAGTAAATTTAGTACTAAATTTAGTACTCATGAGTACTAAATTTACTAAATTTACTGGTCCATAGTTTCCTGGGTCCTGTTCCCCTTTTGAAACTAAGACTATGTTTGTCTTCTTCAGTCTTCTGGCACCTCAACAGTTCTCTAGTTTTGAGATCAGTTTTCCTAGGCCTTTCAGTAGATTGATACAATGGAGAAACACTGTCATTAGTGTGAATTTGTTTAATGCAGGGGTGTCAAATTCAATTTCATTGAGGGGCGCATCAAAGGCTGGGGTTGACCTCAGGGAGGCTGGGCAGGTATGGCTGACTGGGTGGGTGTGGCCAGCTTGATGCCACTCCCCAAACTGCTTGCATGCTTCCTCTTTGTAGACCAGGCCAAAGCCATGCTGGCCCGATCTTTCCTCTTTGCAATGGGTAGACCAGGACTGCCCTATGGGCCAGTTCTGACCACATCATGGGCTGAATCCGGCCCATGGGCCTTGAGTTTGACATCCCTGGTTTAATGGATGTGCATCTGTGTATTTACAGGTGCCTCTCTGTGTGTAATAAATTGAGAGAGAGGGAACACTACACATTAGCAAAAGTTCTTTCCCTCTTCTGAGAGAAGACAGATAACAAAGATTTGTATTTTCTGTTGCCTATTATTACTTTTCCCCATTACCTATTGTGGGAAGCACCTCCCCCACAGAAGAATGAAATATTTTGGGAAATATTAAAAAAGGCAGGATATTATATTTCCCCAAAGGGAGAAATGGAGAAACATGCTCTTAAGAGAGACAGAAACCAGCCCCAGTTTCCCTGCCCCAAGCAGAAACTGAGGAGGACAGCTTTTAGAAATGCAGATTTGGTAATCCATTCAGAAAGACTGTGTCAAGACAGAAACTCAGATAAGCAACAAACAAAAAGTTGACCAAATTAGCTCAGACAAACACTTAGGATTTACATTTCGTCTTTTGGTTGTAGAGCCAGCTATGAACCCTCCTGTCAGCTTTGGAAGCCATATTGACACCAGATGCTTCCACACTGCCACATTCTTGAGCCTGGGAAAACGGGAGGGGGGAATTTCTTGGAGTGTATGTGGTTAGACATAATAACATTCTTTTTCTAAGTCAAGATCATATTATTCTGCACCTGGGTGAGGGGAAGTCTCAAGTTGGGATGGATGGTGATTGGGGCATGTGATGCAATGAGGGGTGCAGGGGGTGGATTTGTAGTTTTTACTTATTGCAAGGAAGCCAGGAACTTTCAGATTTAGGATTCCCCAGATGTGCCAGTTTACTATCCAAATAAAACATAACTTTTGACAAGCTGTCTGTCTCGGAGTTATTGTTTGGAATGGAGGTTTTCTGGAATGCAGACACCTACATAATCCTCATAGGAATCCAGAAGTTATAAAAACCCACTCATTCTAAACTCCATTTTGTCAGCTGGCCAAGAATCACATGTGGTTGTTGGTTCTGCTTCATCATTAAACTTCCTTTCCAATCAGCCTCCAGCCTCCATTTTGTCTCCAACGCCTCTCTCCCAGCTTGGACCTGGGCCTGGATATTTCTTCCAACACCATGTAACAAACCAACAATTCCCCCCAACTCTTTTAGATCTACTTAACTTACCCTCCCTATTGTATTTCACAGTATTTGTGAGTCTTATCTCCTTCTGAGCTTTAAACTTCCTTACTCCACGAGCTGAAGTTATCTGTTTGAACACACTCCTTATCAATCCATGCTTCCATTTCCTATACATCTCCTTTTTGCTTCTGAGCCTGTCAGCAAGCTTGATATTTATTTATATGGGCTTTTTAAAGCTTTCCCCAGTTTCCATCTCAGGAAACTCAATTTGTATCTATGCCTTCAGTTTCTAATATTTCAGACACTCCTATCCCTTTTTAATGTGTTTTATCTTTAGGATTTCAAGCCATGGTGTGCTGTACACCTTTCAATTAAAACCTGCCTTCCTGAAATTTCACATGAAAAACTTCCTTCAGCTTTCCCTCCTCCACTTATATTTAATTCCATTTTGATGTATTCCAAGGTGTTTGACACCCTCAATCCATCTGCTTTTTGCTGGTCAGGTAGATATCCTTCTTGCTTCTTCTTCTATATTTTTAAAAATGAAATTGTCAGAAAGAGAGATCAGAAATCTATTGGATCTTGAAACAATTTTCCAGCAGATGTTGTAGTAGTTTAGGCCTCTCATTGCCAATATGCCCTTCTGGAGAAATTAATGAATGAATTTAGAAATTCTAGATCCATCCACTTCAGCCCTCTCTAAAAATGAAAGCAGTGAAAAGTTATTCAAATTCATCTCTCTCTCTCTCTCTCTCTCTCTCTCTCTCTCTCTCTCTCTCTCTCTCTCTCTCTCTCCCTCCCTCCCTCCCTCTCCTATCTCCCTCCCTCCCCTCTCTCACATGCCCAATATAATTTTCCTACAGTAATTCCCTGGCCTCAAAATAGATTCCTTGCTATGGTATCTGGATAGGAAAAAGTCTTACACAATTTTTGATTTCCAGATGCCTTAACTATAGCATAAACTAAAGCTTTTCTCCTTAAAAGTGTAACACTGTAATGTAGATTTACAGGAAAAACTGCATTTTTGAGGAGAGGGAAGCACTGAAATAATTCATGAAAAACACAGCGGTTAGAAGAAAATGTCTACTTTAATACATTTTGTAAGGATTCTCTTTTTCATAGTAAATAATTAACAATTTCATCTTATATTTCAGTAGAGAGCACTCAGTACAAATTCTAGACTGAAATTACCTGATGAAAGAAATGAAGAGCAATGTACAGTTTGGTGCTAGAGAAAATCTCCCACTAAGCTCCATAATGTGCATGTACTTGCTGATTGAACAGGAGGAAACATGCAGTATTTTAAAAATGTAACACTTCCTGCCTGCATTCAAAGCTTGTATTAGTATAGATGGTGGGCTTTCTGTACTTCAGGGGATCCTGGGTTTTACTGATCGGTACTCCTTGTGATCGTTCCAAGGAGAAACAAATAAAAGAAAAAAATGTTAGAATGAGTTTCAGACATTTGTACAGGGTCCCTGTACTAATGCTAATTTGTGTGAAATACTCGATAAAGTGTGCGTAAAGGGCTTGGCAACACAAGGAAACAACAGCCAATGACTTAATAGCCAACTATCAACACTCCAATCAACATCCATGAATGAATAAAATGTAATAAAAACATATTAGAATGTGCAGAAATGAATAGACTTAACTGTGATGACCCGGGGTGTGGCACAAAGGCAACACAGTCAAATAAGCAAGAAGAGTCCCTTCATTATCTCCAGCTTTGCCCAAATGTCAGGTTACCTTTGTGGAGAAAAACTCTCCCAGAAACAGCCTTTAACTGTAGAAAATTCAGTCCAAAACAAGGTACATACAGACTGTAACTAAAAATCCAAACAAACCAAGCTGAAGTAATTAACTTGACAGGACATGAGAAAGAATTTCAGACTTGAAAGCACGGCAGAACTCACACAGTTGAGAAGACACCAAGAACACAGATAAGCCACGACAATACCAGATAAATTCACATTTGGTCCCAACAACTTGTTGTGTGCAGCTTCCTCTTTTATACACTGTGTTCCCAGCTGCAGCTAATGAAGGGAATCAGGGTCCTTTCCTCCCCGTAAGCCACCAACTCACATTGCTCCCTTCTGCATTCCTTCCTGTTATGTATGCAGGTTTAAAGTCATTGGTTTAGTTTGAACTGTTCTTGTAAAATGTAAGAAATGATTGGTTTAAAAGTGCGGGAAAACCCTGCACTCTGATTGGCTGGCAACTGCGGCTGCTGGCTATAAGTAGCAGCCAGAGCCCAGCCAAAGTGGGTCCGTTCTGAGCTGTAGTCACTAATCAACAAAGAGCTTGAAGCACTCCGCGTCTGTCTCTTCATGCAAACTTAACACTGGCGACGAAGGTGGGATTCCCCTGAAGACATCGGCAACGCGGAACAGAAGGAGAGCGAGATGGCTGCACTGAACACCCCAGCCCGTTCGATCCGATGGCAGAAGACTGGGAGTCGTATGCAGATCGTTTCCAAATGTATCTGGAAGGAAACGATCTTGCCGACATTCTGAAGCGGAAGAGAAGGCGGTCTTTCTCGCCACTCTTGTCCGGCAGTTTTCAAGATGGCGAAGGCATTGGCGGGAGCTGCAGACATGAAGGTAATGGAATGGCCTGACTTAGAAAAGTTGTTAAGAGCCCATTACGCCCCACAAGTATCGTGCCTCATTAAGAGAACACGAGTTTTACTGTCGGGATCAAGGGGAAACAAAAGCGTAAAGCGACTTAGGTGGCAAGTTTAAGAGACATCGGGGTGCATCAATTTAACAATTTAGAAGAGGCCATCTTGATCGATTTGTTCTGGGCCTTAAAGACAAGGTGCTTCAGAGCAAGTTATTACTAAAACCTAAGATCACGCTGAAGGAAGCAATAGAAGAAGCCTCTTCAGCAGAAGCTACCAAGTCCTCAACAGCAGCCATGAGGAAGATGAACAGGGCCATGAGCCATTCTGATGGGGAAAAGTCCTCCACAAATCATTGTGAGGAACTAGATTCTGAGTCAGACTGTAGTGAGGTGGAGGAAGGAATTTTCAGACTCAGAATGGAGCGGAAAAAGAAAGACCTAGGAAGAAAGAGGCAAGATTTCTACTGCAGAGGTTGTGGGGGAAGCCACCCCCGCACTGAATGCAGGTTTTTAGACACCATTTGCCTCCGTTGTGATAAAAGAGGACATCTAGCAAGAGTCTGCAAAGCATCCAGAACTCCACCCAACAGAAGAAAGTTTTCTACAAGCAAAGACAAAGAATTCTGGCCCAACAATCTTAGTGAGAAGATGGGGCACAGCACAGAAGCAAATGGGAAGAATGAAACTCATCAAACAGTCACCATTGGTCATTCATCACCCTTAAGAAGTAGAAAAGTGCATGTCAAGGAAGGAAGGCCTTATTGAAGGAAGGCCTTGTCAAATGGAAGTGGACTCAGGCTCATACCTATCTATGGTGTCATGGGACACTATTCACAGACTTCTTCCCAACATCCAGAAGAAGCACTTCAGAAAGCTCAGCAATTGACAACTGCTGAGGTGGGCTAAACTTGAGACCCAAGATTGTTGGGGGCAATAGCTGACAACAAAAAAATGCCGCTTAGTAATAAGCAGGCATATACAATGGAATGAAGGCTATTGCTGAGCACACTGGGTTGTATCCCAAAATTGTAAGCAGCCCTGAGTCTCCGGAAAGCATATAAATATATATATATAAAAAAAGAAGTAAGCATTGACTCTTAAAGACTACCAAGGGAACAAGATTCCAGTAGTTGGAACAAGAGAATTCAACGTGAAGTTCAAAGGCCACACCAAATGCCTTCCACTGACCATTGTGGACAAGGACCCCAAGTCTGCTGGGCCTTGAGTGGTTCAACCGCTGGGCATCGAGGTGACTGGCATCAATCACGTGAGCAACACTGAGTGGGAAGAGGCCTTGAAGTCTGAGTTTCAGAGGTCTTCAGCAATGGATTAGGCAAGTACTTGGGGACCCCTATCTCCTTTAACTTAGATCCCAAGGTACAACCAATCTGTTTAAAACCCAGAAGGGTCCCATTTGCCTTAAAGGAAAAAATTGATGCACAATTGGATAAACTAATAGCCCAAGGGGTTTTAGAGCCCACTGATCACTCCAGGTGGGAGACACCCATAGTCACACCAGTCAATGCTGATGGGTCAGTGAGAATCTGTGGAGACTACAGGGGACATGAACCATGCTACAACAGAGCATATCCAGTTCCAGTAGTGCATCATTTATTACATTCCCTTGGAGGGGGCACAGTTTTTGCCAAGTTGGACCTGGCACAGGCATATCAACAATTAACAGTTGATGATGCCACTACTGAAGCCCAAACCATTGTAACCCATAGAGGTGCTTTCAAATGCAAAAGGTTACAGTTTGGAGTAAGCGTGGCACCAGGCATCTTCCAAAGCCTTATGGAAAGAATGTTACAAGGGTTGTCGGGGTGGTGCCCTATTTGGATGACGTTTTAATTTCTGCTGAAAATGATATTCAGTTACATGAGAGACTCAGAGAAGTCTTAACCAGATTCAAGAAAGCGGGGTTAAAAGTCAAAGAAGAAAAATGCACACTTAGAACAGATAAAGTGGAATTCTTGGGTTACATGATTGATAAACATGGCATCCACCCCACAAAGGCAAAGGTTCAGGCAATCAAAGAAGCCCCCAGGCCAAAATGCAAAACAGATTTGCAAGCATTCTTGGGACTCATTAACTTTTATCATATGTTTCTACCTCAGAAGGCAACCATTGCAGAACCCCTACATAGGTTGCTGGACAAGAAATCTGTTTGGGTCTGGGGAGGAAGGAACAAGCTGCATTTAACAATATCAAGAGACAAATCACGTCTGATGCTGTACTGATACAGTTCTCTGAGAACTTTCCTGTTGTTCTGACTTGTGATGCCTCCCTTTGGAGTGGGGGGTGTATTGAGCCACAGGCTTCCCAGTGGGAGGAAGCTCCTATTGCATTTTACTCGCACTTTGACTAAAGCAGAGAGGAACTACAGCCAACTGGACAAGGAAGCCTTGGCAATTGTAGCAGCTGTCAAGAAATTCCATGAGCATTTATATGGGAGAACATTTACTGTTGTCACAGATCACAAACCTCTTCTAGGCATTGTGGCAGGAGACAAACCAACGCCCACGATCCTGTCACCAAGAATGCTGAGATGGACTGAATTTCTTGCTGCTTATTCATACAAACTTATCCACAGACCTGGTAAAGACATTGGGCATACAGATGCTTTGAGTCGCTGCCCACTTCCTTCACACATTGAGGACCCTGTTCCTGAGACTCATACCTTTTTTCTAGAAACTATTGCCAAGCTTCCAGTACATGCTGCTCAAATTGCCAGAGAGACTGCCAAAGACACTTTATTGGCCTGTTATAGGCTGGATTAAGAAGGTTGGCCACTTCAAGATCTGCCTCAACTTGCCCAACCTTTCAAATCCAGGCAAACTGAATTATCTGTATTAAGAGGATGTATTTTGTGGGGTAACAGGGTGGTTATTCCTGCAAAACTACAAAAGAGGTTTTGGAAATGTTACATGAGGGTCATCCGGGATTGTCAGAATGAAGGGATTGGCCAGGAGTTATGTATGGTGGCCAGGTATTGACAAAATGGTTGAAAACTGAGTTGCATCTTGTCCCAACTGTCAGATAGTCAGGCCTGCCCCACCTCTCGCCCCCCAGGAATGGGTGTCCTAGGGGCCCATGGTCCAGGATTCACATTGATTTTGCTGGCCCTACCAGAGGGCACACTTTCCTTATTATAGTTGATGCATATTTCAAATGGCTAGAGGTTATCCCTATGGCATCCACCACAACTGAAGCTGTCATCAAACAGCTTAAAAGCTTTTGTAACTCACAGGTTACCTGATGTGCTTGTTTCTGACAATGGCCCTCAATTTACATCCAACCTTTTTGAATCATATCTAGCACAACAGGGTATCAGACATGCCCTGACAGCCCCTGGGCATCCTTCGGCTAACGGCCGGGCTGGACGTATGGTACGATTTACCAAGGAAAAACTTCAGCAATTGGGTCCAGGGGATATCACTGAGAGAGTTGAAAAACTTCTCAGTGTTCAGCATATCACTCCCAACCCCTCAACTAATTTGTCCCCAGCTGAATTGTTGATGGGTAGGAAACTCAGGTCTCCACTTGATCGCCTTCATCCCACTTACGCACCCAACGCACCACTAGATTCCACTAGCAAAATTCGCATTCACTGTGGGTGATTCTGTTTATGCTAAGAACCTTATGGGTGAACCATTATGGATTCCTGCTGAGATAACCCAAATCACAGGCCACAGGTCTTAAAGGGTACAAACGGAGGATGGTGTCCTCTGGAGCAGGCACATTGATCAGTTAAGATCCAGATTGCCTCAGGAGCATCGCTTTTGATCCTCTCTGGTTCCCATACCTACTGCCTCTTCTAGGGGAAGGGAGGATCATGAGTGTAATCAGCAAGCAAGAATCAACCCCATATGTAACGAGCTAACATGACAGGAACCACCCCAAAACCTGTCACAATACCAACAACCATTTTCACAAATGGAAGATTGCACATCACTACCTGACTTAGGTGCTGACATTGGGTTGGAGATGGATTGGGAGGAGAGACCAGGTTGTAGTAACCAAACAGGTTCTACCATTACTACTAGTCCTAGTAAGGAAATGTCAGCAGACACATTTCCTCCCTCACAAGGTGAGAACCTTAAAACATCTGAACCACGAGGTCTCAACGCACGTAAGAGCCCCACCTATTTAAAAGAATACATTAGATAGGCTGGGGTTTGAGTATGGACTGAACCTAGTGGGGAGGGGTGTTATGTATGCAGGTTTAAAGTCATTGGTTTAGTTTGAACTGTTCTTGTAAAATGTAAGAAATGATTGGTTTAAAAAGTGTGGGAAAACCCTGCACTCTGATTGGCTGGCAACTGCGGCTGCTGGCTATAAGTAGCAGCCGCAGCCCAGCCAAAGTGAGTCCGTTCTGAGCTGTAGTCACTAATAAAGAAAGAGCTTGAAGCACTCCGTGTCTGTCTCTTCATGCAAACTTAACACTTCCTGCATGCCCTAGGATGAAGAAGGGGTGGGCCTGAGTCTTTCTCTGAATTCCCTCTCCCTTACTTATTTCTCCCCTGCTGTGCCCAGCCAGACTTTGCCCTTCCCCAATTTCTTCTACAGCCAATGGAGCTACACTCCCACTCCCTGTCAGATGTTCGGCTTCCCCCTCTAATTCAGATTCCGACAGGAGCATGGCACTAACACTCAAAATTAAGGAGAAGGAAGAAACTGAATATTTTTTAACATGGGATTTGTTTTATCAATGGCTAACTAGCAGAAACAGAAGTTAGAAATTTCTGTTTCTGCTAGTTAGCCATTGATAAAACAAGAGAATGATCAACTTCACTGAAGATTTACTAAAATGGATAAGCAAATATTATTATTACTATGTGATTACTGTTAATGTTACAAATATTATTGTTATCACTATTTCTCAAAGTCAACTGTATTCAGACAACACATTGTTTATGTAGACATTGAATTTTTATGGTTAATATTAAAACAAAAATAAAAATTAAAAACATGGAAAAAGCCTCATACAACAGGCACCATATAAATACCACACACAGAATAGCCCAAATCACAGAGAGAGATACCCTGAGGATGGGCTCCAGCATGAATTCAAAAGCTTGGAAGACTAAATCTTTGGTACTGGTGACAAAAATTTATTGAATCCTGTGCATAAAAAGAGTACACAGTAAGGTTGTATTATTATTTGACCTTAAGATTAATCCAGTTCTGTTGCCTTTCCTTCTTCTTTTTGCATTCATTGACAAACCTATTAAAAATCTTTAGCAAACTTGTTTTGCTCCTTTCACAGATTAACTATTTAAGAGTGATTCAATGTTTAGCATTTTAATGATGAAACTTCATGTCGCTCTCTGCAGATATCATAAATATCAAGCATATTCTCTTCATACAAAAAGCCCTCTTTGGAAAAAAAAAGCATGGGGAAGATCTTCAGTTTTTTCTGAAAATATAGAATTTTGGTTTCATTTACAACATCCTAAATCAGGGGTTGCCAATCTTTTGGACCTCGGGGACCACCAAACTCATAATTTAAAATCCTGCGGACAACTAATATGAATTTTGACTGATGGTGGGTTGCTGATGGTGGAAAAATCGGTTCCATATTCTAGAGCTGCAGTAATCACAGGGCTGGCCCTTTGGTCATCCTGGAGCAGCTGCTCCTCCACACGGGTGCACTGGCTTGCCATGGACTGGAGGAGCTGCTCCAGGATGACCAAAAGGCCAGCCCTGTGATTACTGCAGCTCTGGAATATGGGACCAACTTTCCCACCAACGTCAGCAAGCCACCCCGGGGTGGATTTTCATCCCCCACCATTGGTCTTACCTTCCAATTCCAGCTCACATGGCTCTACTCAAGGTAAGGTTTGTGCTCAGCCAAAGGGTAGGGGTCAGCGGGTGGGCAGGCCATGTGGGTGGTGCAGCCTTGTGTTCTTGCACAGCCTGGATTAATTGCTTTGGGGGGAGTGCTTTGGGGGGGACATTTCTCTGCGGACCACCAAATTTTTCTCGCAGTCCACCAGTGGTCCCCGGCCCACTGGTTGGCGACCACTGTCCTAAATAGCATTATTTTGTATTGTAAAGCTTTAATAACAGAAAGTCTGAATGAGCTTCCTCCCTTTATTTCTGGGAGGGGCTTCTCTGAGGCATTTAATCACATTACCTTTTTTGCCTGGGCTCAGGCTTCTTTTATCTGACCATTTCCTTGTTAGTGACTGTTCCTCTTGACAAGACCATTTCCTCTGCCCTCTACCCCACCCAATGGCTTCCAAAGATGACTTCAGAGGCAATGTGGCCTTCAAAATACAATAACAAAAAGTTACATCCATAATGCATTAAGGAGCACTCTGGGAAATTAAGGCAGATTTGACCTATGTTTGTTTGATTTTAAAGTTGGATGGCCATTCATTTTTAAAAGTTGGATAGCTATAATGGGTTAAAATACTGAGAAATGAAAGAAAGTTTGGCTTTTCTTTTCTTTCTTTGAAATAATCTTTCATTTCAAATCGTTCATTATGTATTCTGAAACTGTCACTTTGATGCTGCAGTCATTGATGGAGCATCAAGTTCCCTATGACATGTCATGTTTAACAGGTGAATTCTATTAGAAATTAAGATGATGTTAGATAAAATTGCAAATTTTGTACCTTTCGAGATCCTCCCTCCCTCCTTCCCTCAAAATACACTTTTGGAAAGAGCAGATATTGTAGTGATTTGAAATAAATTTTAGCCTCCATGATCTGCATGCTTGTTTCCTGTGTGAAACAGTTGACCTACCAAAAAAAAGTCATTCAGTGGCGGAATTCAAAATAATTTACTACTGATTCTGTGGGCACGTGTGGAGCATTCTAAAATGGGCAATTTTAAGCATGAAAACTTATCTTACCGTCAGCCCTGGTGAGTAAAACAGCTCAGGTGTGGCAATCCCCTCTGCCATGCCTATCAGCTGAGCTACAAACAAAGGAAATAGAGGACAGGAAAGGGCGGGGGTAGGTGGGTGTGGCCAATTGCTGACTGGCAATACTGGATCACTAGAACCAGTGGGAACCGGCAGCATACCACTACTGATGTCATTTGGAGGAGAGAGATACTGGTGAATGACGGTAAACTATATCTACGCTTTCCCTCAGTTGTGGATTGGGTCAGTTTCCAAAATTTATTTTCCTTGTGTATAGGGAAGGGGACAGTTCATTTCAAACCTTCTTATTATGTGGTTGTCAGAACTGAATACTGTTCAGTGTACATTCAGCACCAGAAAAATAAACACAGATGACTGAGGCTTCATTTAACTTCTTTATAAATGTATAAAATAAATTTTACAATACCAGTAGTAGATTTCTCCAACATGGAGCTAACTCAAACAGAAGCAGACATGTTACAGGTTCAGAGCAGAACAGCAACTCAACTTCAGCAGAAACAGCCACCAGTTTCACTTTAGTTCAGCAGGCAAGCAAGACACACAGCAGAGAAGAGAAGCAGTTTCATTTTCAATAGACAGACTCAGAGCTTAACATAGCTTCAGAGCTGCAGAGCTTAATATACAGCCACACCTAGGCTATTTCTAGTTTCAGTTTCCAAACAGTCCTCATTGGCTGACTTAGTTGCTATGCCTATACATTGGCTGACCTTGTTACCATGCTCTATTCCAGTTCATGAATATACTCTGACAAATACAAAATTCAAGATGGAATTTTCCCATTGCAGAATAAGTGGAGCTATTATTCCATGTAATTTGGAAACTACATTTCTGCTGATGAAGTCTCAAACTGCAATTGCTGACTTGCTTTCAATTTGCAATCAACCATTATTTCAAGATCTTTGCCTTTCTGTGAATTTTTTACTTCATTGTTTTTAATCTATTTAATCTAACCCACCATGATTGGTTTTTTTTTTAAATTCAGTTTCTTTGCATTGAATATGACCTTTTTCTTTGCTAGTTATTGAGTTGACACAATTGACCCAATATTTTTGACATCTTCATAATGATGCACAGACTATTGGGAAATTTGCTCCTGACTGGTATTAAGACAAAAGATATTATAAAAATGAAATAGGAGATGCTCAAAAATGGAACTGCTATTTTCAGCAACAATTTTGTTAATATGTAACTTTTATATTATTTTAAATTGGTAGGCTTTAAATGAGTAAATGTGCAAATGAGCAATAGCACTTCAATTTTCTTGGAGTGCATATGGCTGGAAACCAGGCTTAATGCCATTTTTCTATCTGACCTCCTCCTTCCTTTCTTTTTAAACAGAATCCTGAAATGCACTGAAATAAAACACAACACTTAATATTCCATAAGCCTTGTTACTGGGCAACCAAGCTATTGTGCTTTGTTGAAGCTCTCCAACCGCTAAACTTTACAGGATGAAATCAAGATATATGTGGACAGCTCTGACATAATGTGCATCTTAACAGAGCATCCGATGGATGAGGAAAAACCCTGCTCTCTTCTCCCAATGAGAAAGCAAATCTCATGAAGATTTAGAATGTCAAAGCTAAGCTAGAGAGATTATTCTCTGTGTTCTTTGTCTCCATTGTTGATCAGATATATTTATCACTTATGAATTTACATTGAATATGCTGAAGATAAAGCCTTTAGGATTTTGAATCAAAAATTCTGTCTGTCTAGTTGTCTGTCATGTCTGTCTGTCTGTCTGTCTGTCTGCCTGTCTCTGTCTCTCTCTCTCTCTGCCTCTCTCTCTCTATCATCTCTATCATCTATCTATCTATCTATCTATCTATCTATCTATCTATCTATCTATCTATCTATCTATTTCTATCCTAGTTGGATAATGAGTTACCTGTACCACGAAATGGGTGGCAAACAAATTTGATAAATAAAGAAAAATAATGAAAAGTGTGCAAACAAACAACCAAGCTCAGAGAGCACCAGAAATTCTACATCTATTCATCTATTCATCACCCACGTTCAGAAGTGACTGAAATCAGTTAAACAAAACAAAAGATCAGCAAATATAATTGTTCTACAATAATTTATAATGTTCAAAAGCTAATGCAGCCTCATAACCAGCCATGTTGGGGAAGTTGTATGACTTTTCAGTCTCCCTACCCCAAGGTAAGAAGTATCTGTGGGCAATCTTTCTTTCTATTCTCTGAGCTGAGTTGTTTTCTTTTTTTAAAATTCATATTTATATGCCACCCTTCTCCGGAGACTCATGGAGGCTTACAATTTTTGGAGCACAACCCAATGTGCTCAGCAATAGCCTTCATTCTATTGTATATGCCTGCTTATTACTAGGGCATTTTTGCCCCCAGCGGCATTTTTACAAAGTCAGCTTATTGCCCCCAACAATCTTGGGTCCTCAATTTACCTACCCCAGGAGGATGGAAGGCTGAGTCAACCTTGAGCCTGGTGGGATTCGAGCCTACAGTAATTGTAGGCGGCTGGAGCTAAGTGCTAGGCGTTTAACAGCCTGCACCACCAAGGCTCTTCTTACAGGTGTTTCTTTACCAAACTAGGTAACATCATCAGTGCTAAGGCTATTTTTTAAAAAAAAACTATAGCTCTGTACGGGGGCTACAGAATGAATGACTAGTAGGATTGTTACATCATCAGAATGGATGGGACCAACATTTTTGGACATTTTTATCTCTTAAGGTGGCGGGGACAGGATTAATGAATGACTTGATCTTAAAATGCCTGTGCTGCTGCTTTATTATTCTGCAAACGTTAAATGATCACTGGATTTCCTGAGCTGGCTCCTTTGTCTTCCTGTTGTAGTTTACACTCTTTGTTACATCAGCAAACCTATGGAAGACGAAGGAAGGCTGTATCACTTCCTTCTACCCTTATTTTAACACTATGCTATTCAGGTTTCTTGACATCTGTGCCTTCAGCATGGGTGACTGTGACATGGTATTGCAACAGAGAAACTGCATATTGCATTAATTTTAATGAGTGTGGGCTACACTTTAAAATATACCAACTAGCAATTATTTGAAGCTATGATGATGCAGAACATGACATCAGGGATATGACAAAGGCACATTTTGCCTCCTCGGAGGATTTGTTAGAGAATATATTTATTCAGCTATTATCAATCATTATAGATGATTCTTGCCTGGCAACATTAATACATTAAAGCACATTCATACAGAATGAATATTGTTTTTTTTTAAAGCAATTGTCATTTCACATAAACGGTGTCTTTAGCACTAACTAGGTGAAAACTATACAGTGGCTGGTTTCACGGAATTCATTTGCATGGAAAAACAATGTTATGACTTGAATGTTTTATCTTTGTTGCTGTGTAAGCCCATTGCAACCATCAGTCAGGATGTCAACCAACCACAAAAATAGCTAAAATGCCCACGGGAGTCTCTTTGAAACAAGTTTCTTCTGTCTTTTCAAACTAGAATTAGGAAAAGATGGGAAAAGGTAGTTTTTCTTCAAGATGTCTGTTGGTTCTGTTTTTCAAGCAAAGAGTATTTGTGAGGTTGCTACAAAGAGGAGGGAAATCAACTTATTTTCCAAAGCACTGGAAAGCAAGGCAAGAAACAATGGATGAAAATTAATTAATGACAAAAGTAACCTGAAATTAAGGAGAAATTCCTAACAGTGAGGACAATTAATCAATGGAACAGGTTGTGATCAGAAGTTGTGGGTGCTTTATCACTGGAGGCTTTTAAGAAGAGACTGGACAGTCTCTTATCTGAAATGATATAGGATCTCCTGCTTGAACAGAAGTCTGGACTAGAAAACTTCCAAGGTCCTTCCAGCTGTATTCTGATTGATTGATTGATTGAGTGGGTCATTTTAAAACACAATACTAATAATAGTAATAAGTAGGTGCATATGTAGAGATATTATGTACAGCTGTTTGTTCTGCAGGAGAGGAAAGGATCGGCACAAGGACCAAATTGCTAAAAAAACCAAGCCTTCTTATAGTAGGGAAGTAATCTTAATAAACAGCATATCTTTTAAAGATCATATTTCACTGGACTTGTTGTTTTCAGACCACAATTACACACACACACACACACACACACACACACACAATGTGACCCAGATACATCTCTCACTTCTTTCCTACTAATGTCTGTCAATCATTTTTAAAAAGCTGTAAAAGTAGGCTACTATTTATTCCTTTATCTTATCTGGGGAAAAACTGAAGCTGAAAGAACAAGATGTTTGAGCAATGCTGATTTATGAGTGAGTTTCTATATCATGCTGTGATGTATAAGGTTTGCTTGATTTGATTAAGTATGATATGTGAACCAAGCCTTGGTTACTTGTAAACCTCATGCATGCGGAGCAAAACCATACCATTATGAATCCATACACATAATAAATCAGCACTGTGTTTAAAGGACTCAGTAGCTAAAATAAAACATGGAGGATCTCTCTCTCTCTCTCTCTCTCTCTCTCTCTCTCTCTCTCTCTCTCTCTCTCACACACACACACACACACACATTTATGCATATGTGTTCACAGGCAAGAATGCTATCATCGTTTGCATGTTAGAAATAGGCAATGGAACATATTAATAAAATAACAGACTGCAAAGTCCTTTAAGTGAATGATTAGAAATTGGATTTCAAAGTTCTCTGATCACATGTAGCCGATGTCAGCATTCAATAATTCTCGATGGATAGCAAACCATGCAACAAGATTTATGATTTCTGCAAATGTATGTTGTATGTATGTATGTATGTATGTATGTATGTATGTATCAGTGGTGGGATTCAAATTTTTTTACTACCGATTCTGTGGGCATGGCTTGGTGGGCATGGCAGGGGAAGGATACAATAAAATCTCCATTCCCTCCCCACTCCTGGAAGAAGGTTACTGCAAAATCCCATTCCCTCCCCACCCCATTAACCTGCTTTCCAGCTCCATTCTCTTGTGCAGGGCAACAAAAGAAGATCCAGCCAATCAGCTGGGACTCAGGAGGCAGAGAATAGATGGGGGCAGGGCCAGTCAGAAGTGGCATTTGCCGGTTCTCCAAATACTCAAAATTTCCACTACCGGTTCTCCAGAACTGGTCAGTACCTGCTGAATACCACCTCTGGTATGTATGTATGTATGTATGTATGTATGTATGTATGTATGTATGTATAAAATCTATTAGAAAAGCCAAAATGCTACAGTTAGTCAATGCGCACAGAATTGGATTAGAAGAATCTACTGTCTGAATAAGGCAGTTTCTTATGTTCCCAACAATGATTTTTATCTGTAACCAACAACAAATGTGTATGTATCTCTGTGCTCTAAGTAGATGAGATAAAAAGGACATCCCATGTCTTCATGAGCAATAAAGGAACTAGAAGCTGAATGGATTCTAGAGAAGTGCTTTGTCAGATAAATACAACAGACTATATTTTCTTGCAGTTCCCAATTTCATTTTGTGAAAGCAGTCTCATTCTCCAAGTTCAGAAAACCCTTCCAAGCCTAAGAGAGAGATCTTCTGGCTTGCAGCATTTTGAGTTTTATCAAGGAAAAAAATTCCAAGGACTGGGAGGAAGCCAAAAGAGCACTGAGCATAGTTACTGTTAAGTTTGCATAGAGAGCTGCTACAGCTCAAAGTTTATTGTGACTTCAGAGAACAGACCAAATGGCTCAGGCGCGGCAGCCTTTTATAGCGGCTGCAGCGGCTGTCAGCCAATCAGAGTGCAGGGTTTTCCCACTTTTACAACCATGAATTCAAACACTTTACAACACAACCAGTCATTTTGAACTCTGCATACATAACAGTTACTAATAAAATTCGGAAGTTAACAAATAGGCAACAGCCTGAGCCTTGGTGCTCAGGCTGTAAATGCTGCTAAGATCCAGCTGTCTACAATTACAGGCTCGAAGGCTCAAGGTTGACTCAGCCTTCCATCCTCTCAGGGTAGGTAAATTGAGGACCCAAGATTGTTGGGGGCAATAAGCTGACTTTGTAAAATGCCTTAGTAATAAGCAGGCATATACAATGGAATGAAGGCTATTGCTGAGCACATTGGGTTGTATCCCAAAAATTGTAAGCGCCCTGAGTCTAGAACGGCATATAAATGTAATTAAAAAAAATACTTGGGTGGGATGGAATGGAGTATCCAGGAAGGTCAAGCCCAGCTGGCTAGAACCCAAAACAGAAATATTTTTTCTAGTTAGTTTTTGCTACTGTGTATTCCTGAGATACATAATTCTGGGCTGTTTTCGTTTATCTTCCAACTCAGAGAAATTCATCATCAGGCAAAATGTCATGGTGTGTATTCCCTAAACACACAAATTCTGAAAAAGATTTCCAGGTGGAACTAAAGGAATTATCTGGACTTAAAACTTGGAATAAGCTCTGTTGAATTTAGTAGGTTTGGCAGATTCTCACACTACTGCACTAGGTGAACATAATTGGGAGGTAAAGAAGACATTGTCTTTCATGCTTGAGTTTTGGGAAAGAACAACTAGATATAAAAACCATCACTTTACTAAAAACATAAGAAAAAAGCCTATATAAGGCAAAACTTTCTGGTGGTAAGATATGTATTGTAGTAGAATAGTGTGCTTATGAAGTTTGTGGATTTTCCATTTTTGGAAGTTTATTTATTTATTTATTAGACTTGTACGCCGCCCTCTCTCCCTAGGGACTCAGGGTGGCTCACAGTATAAAATCACAATACAAAAATAAGTTAATGAAAAATAATTAAATTACAATCCCAATAAATCTAAAAACCAGTAAAATTTATTTATAATTCTTAAGTTCTTAAGAAGAGACTGGGCAGTCACCTCTCGTGAATGCTTTCATTGATTTTCCTGCACATTGAAGAGGGTTAAGCTTGATCATTGTAATTCATTATATCTCTAGAATTCTATGATTTTATAATCTATATTTTAAAAGTGTAACCCACAGCCTTTGTATGTTTGCAAACAAATGGTAGTAAATGATCATGTAATTCATCCAAGAAATATATCATATGTTGTTCATAATAATTGTATGTCTCTATTTTGGAACAGCTGTACAATTTCTACATTCAAATTTACAAAATACAAAGGCTTAAGTATTGTTATTCAGTTTCCATAAGAGCAATTGTAATTAAACTATATACTGATTTTGTAAATATCTTAAACTCAAATGGATTCAGGCTGGGTAGAAATAATTAAAGCTGACTCAATAAATATGCCTTTCACTTTATATTATTTATCATTTTATGAAATGCTATAGTAGAAAAGCATATATTGAATAAGCAAACTCTTATTGCTTAGTTACCCTATAATCCAAGTTCAACCACAAAAGGCACCTCTGTTGAAATCAAAATTATTTTCCCCAACTGTTGGCAAAACGAATGCTTGTTTACTGGAAGCAACACATGCCATATTATTCACGGAATGATTCCACAGCTCCCTGCTGCTTTTCAATTTAATTAATCAGTTTACATAATGAAATTCAGGACATTGAATTTGCTTTCTGAAAAATGCCCCCATATTTTATGAAATAGACGAACAAGCCAAGCAGAAATCCATACAAATTTCAGGGATCTTTCAATCATATCAGTAAGGGATAGTGGGATCATAAGTTCACTGGCCTAGGATACCTGTGTTCACATTATGTCTTCTCTGGGAGAAAAATGGTCTGAATGCAAAAAAAGGCATGGAAATTATATTTGTTCATTCAGCATGTCCCGGGTTCAGTCTTGTTATCTCTCTCTATGATGAGAAAGTGCTTGAAATTTTGCAGTGCCAATGACAGTGTCAACAGTACAGGGCTAAAATGAATTAATGGTCTGACCTGGTGCAAGACTCCTTTTGTGTTATGTCCACACATAGCCACACCACAGATGTGTTACCTGTTGTAACACCTAAAGAAATATTATTATTATTATTATTATTATTATTATTATTTGGTCTTATATGCCGCCCTCTCTCCCGAAGGACTCAGGGTGGCTCGCATAAAAACAACCATACAAATACAAAAGTTAAAATGGAATTAAACCAAATTCGACCAAATAATCATTAAAACCCATTTACAAACATTTAAAATTAAAACACCACCCCCTTTGTCCAGGCCGGCCTGTTCAAATAACCAAGTCTTTAGGCCATGACGAAAGGAGAAGCAAATGAGAAACTCTATAGCAAACTAACAAGTTTTAAGAACTAGAACATCTAAGAAACTCTAACCAACTAACATTATGTCAGAGAACCAGTCTAGATTAATGGTTAAGGCACCAGGCTAGAAACTGGATGGTGAGTTCTAGTCCCTGTCTAAGTCAGTTGGATGATTTTGGGTCAGACACTCTCTCTCACCTTACAGGGTTGTTATTTTGGGAAAATAGGAGGAAAACATGTCAGATATGTTCACCTCTTTGAATTGGTTATAAAAATAATAAAGGAGGATATAAACAAACTGTCAGACCAGCCACGTCGCAGATCAAGAGCCACTGTGGCACAGTGGTTAGAATGCAATACTGCAGGCTATTTCTGCTGCCTGCTGGCTGCCTGCAATTTGGCAGTTCAAATCTCAACAGGCTCAAGGTTGACTCAGCCTTCCATCCTTCCGAGGTCAGTAAAATGAAGACCCGTATTGTTGGGGGCAATAGGCTGACTCTGTAAACTGCATAGAGAGGGCTGTAAAGCACTGTGAAGTGGTATATAAGTCTAAGTGCTATTGCTATTGCTATAGGCCTTGCTTAGCTAGATGCTAGGCTGTCATAAGTAATAAGTGGGGGAAGGGCAAATGGGGGGGTGGAGAAGAAATGAGGAAAGGAAAGTGGAAGTTTATGCACTGTTCCTGTGGAAGCTGAAGCCTGTTCCAAGGTCACTCAAATGGAATGCAACACCTTCATGCAGCTGGGGACTGTTACCAAAACAATTTATTTGAAAGTGATTGGTCACTCAATGATAAGAGGGGAGATGAATGAATCCCAGGGGGTTTCATGGTTTGGGCATGCAAAACTAGATCTGGCTTGGCTCCTCTGTATCCATTTGGCCTCAGTAAAATATATCTTCATTGCTACGGCTGTGAGAGTCTTTCTTTCTGATTGACCAAGTTGGATTGGCTGACATAAAGAAAGAAAGAAACAAACAAAATGTCCTATGGGCATTCTGGCAACCTTATTAAGGGTCTTGTTTTTTTTCCTCCTGCCGCTGTTTACATGGTTGTCAATTCCTGCTTAAATAACAGTGATGATGGAATCAATAGAATCCTCATGACTCATTTGACCTCTAGTTAAACTTTTTCCTAATGTGCCATTAAAATTATCAGGTTAACGAATACACAAAATAGTAAAAATTTAGTCAAGGGCAGGTGGAGGTTAAGGGCATGTTATTCTATTCTATGAATTTTCTTTTTAAAGAAAATCAGTAAATAGAAACAAGCAAGAAAATATTCATTTGTTGTATTATGGGTGGTGTACATACTATCTTTTTTTCTTTGCAAATTCAGGTGTGTTTCCCTTGCTCAGTTTGGAAAACTGCTCCTGATCCTTTTTTCAGTATTTGATATGAACAGCCCTGGACTATTCTGTTTAATGCAGTCTGTCCTACTGCATGCTTTTTGCTAGTTCTCCTATGTACACTTAAATGGACCTTCATCTTTAACGAAATATTTAAATGCAACAGTGTCGTGCAGCATATTCTGAGGTTTGATCCATTTTCCTACGTAGAATTTCTAGCTGATCAACAGTGGGGAGAGTTGTGAAGTTGCTTTGCTGCCATTTGTGCTACGGTGGAGTTCACTTTATCCATGATATTATTCTGCTCTGAATGAAAGCTCTGTTCCAAAGCTCTTCTAACTCTTTTATGCAATTGTTCAATGACAAAGAGCAAGGGTCCCTAACCCCCTGGCTGTGACCTGGTACCAGGGGTGGGCTTCAAAATTTTTAGCAAGGGGTTCTCTGCCCAGTTGCTGGGTGAGCATGGCCATGATGGGCGTGGCCCAGTCAGCCTCCTGTACCATGGCAAGGGGGGGCATGTTTGCCCTCCCCGGGCTCTGGAGGCTTTCCATGAGCCTCGGGGAGGGCAAAAATGGCTACCCTGGGCTCCAGAGGCCAGAAACAGGCCCATTTCTGGCCTTTCCAAACTACTGGGAGGTTGTTTTTGCTCTCCCTGAGCCTCCACACATGCCCTGCACTTACCTGCATCTAAAATGGGCCACGTGGGCACTCCTTGGAGGGGCAGGGTGGGGTGGGTGAGGCCAGCCATGAGTGGGATTTGGGGGTTCTCCAAACTGTGCAAAATCTTAGCTGGGGGTTCTCCTGAACCCCCGCGAACCCCCAGCAGCCCACCCCTGCCTGGTACTATTTGGAACTGGGCTGCACAAGCAACAGGCAAGAGAGAGTTTGCATGCAACTCCACTTGTGTAAATAGAGCTGCTTGCCTGGAACCATCCCCTCTGCCACACCCCCACTGCCACCACCACTGCTCCAGAAAGCTGGAAAAGTTGGGGACTGCAGGCATAGAGGACAAATAAGGCCTTGTCATGTATCATTAAAGATAACCAATGTGTCAATAATAAGCTCATCAGTGCTGTGTTCCATAAGAATCCCAACCAGAAAGACCAAAAAAAAAACCCTACATAATGATCCCTTCAAGGCCCAGGTCCAGCCCAGCAGATTATCCAGGAGGATACTATTGTCAAAGGTAAGAAAAGCCATGCAAGTTTCAGAAAAAATAGTATTTATTTGTTTAACTTGCATGCTGCCCATTCCTGAAGGCTTTAGGCAGTGGTAGGGTTCAAATAATTTAACAACCAGTTCTCTGCCCTAAATGATTAACTGGGTAGGTGTGGCCTGGTGGTCATGTGATTGGGTGGGTGTGGCCAACTTGATGTCACTTATCACACCCAGCCCCGCCTCCCAGCCAGTCTCCTTTTCCCCAGGCCTTGGGCCTATACTCAACACCTCCAGAAATGAAAGGGTTACCAACCCTCAGTTACCTGGTGCAAATGCCCCTCTTTCCTTCCTTCCTTCCTTCCTTCCTTCCTTCCTTCCTTCCTTCCTTCCTTCCTTCTTGTTTTTTTGGCCATTTTTGGCCCATTTTTCTGGCTTTTTTGGGGCCGTTTCACCCAAAGAACAGCTGAAAATGCCCCAGAAAATGCCTCAGAAAATGGCCCAGAAAACAGCCCAAAAATGGCTATTTTGGGACCATTTTTTGGCTGTTTTTCAGATTGTTTTCCAGGCCATTTTTGGGCTGTTTTTGCCCCCAAATCAGCCAAAACCAGGCTGAAAAAGGAAGGGGGTGGGGCCAGCCAGTGGTGGGATTAGCTGGTTCACCGAACTGGGCAGAATTTTAACAGCCGGTTCACCTAAATTGATCCAAACTGGTTGAATCCCACCTCTGGCTTTAGGTCACTAAACCATCAACTATCTCCAAATATATACAGAAACACTCTGGTTTCCCTCCAGATTGTATAAATCTTTAATGCAGAAACAATTCTCTATAAATAGTCCATGTCCACATTTCCAGGAGTCCGTTTGCATATTTTAAAGCCTCTTCTTCCTGTACCAGCCAGAAGAGAAAAAGTTTTACAAGTTTTCTAATGCACAGGAGGAGAAATTAGATTGAAACTCTAGGGAGGGAGTTCCAAACAATGGAGGTGATGATGTAAAAGATCTGCCTCCAGCAGGGATGACACCTGAAGATCACTGACTCTTGAGATCTAGTTTGGATAGATAGATGTGTATCAGAGGATATAGTCTATTAAATAATGAAGGCCAGAGCCCTTCTGGGCCTTAAATGTGACAACTAGCACCTTGAATTGCATCCTGAATCCCATTGGCAATCAATGAAAGTCCCAAAGTAGACAGTATCAGGGTATGCCCATCACTGCCTAGGCTGCTTATTTCTGTATCAGCTATAGCTTATAGATGTTCTTCAAGGGCAGCCCCAGGTAGAGCCTATTATAGTAATCCAACTGGGTATTGACTAGGACATGAATGTTCAAGAGCAGTGTCTCCTTATTTAAGGATTCTCACAACTGATGCACCAAAGTTCACTGCAAAAGCCCAGCTATAAGTACCATCTGTTTTTCAATCAGGAGCAGTGAATTTAGGAGATTCCCCAAACTTTGGACCATCACTGCACAGAGAAGTACAATCCTAGTCAGAAACAAAGTTAGAATTTCCCTGAAATTGTGATGCACACAAAATCAAAATTCATCCATCTTTGAGGAACTTGAGTCATTCCTCCCTATCCAGATATTTGGTCAGCACTTCCAACAATTCTCCCCATCCTCCAGGCTTAGTTTTCCATTTAGTTGTTCCACCCTCTACTTCCCAATATGGTTCATGGTGATCAAAGAACAAAGTTCACAACTGTCTCAACATGATGATCTCAGTAACTTATCCCATGTAAAACACCTATTGAAATGGGTACTTATAAACTATGCTTATGGGTACACAGATATGGGTATATATAAACCATGCCTAATGTCTAATATGTGCTGAGGTATAAAATATATTATCTCAAGTGTGACACTTAGATGCATAATATATTAAATTATAAAATAAATGCATTAATACAGTACATAAAGTTTTGAAGTAGATTGTGGACCAATGTGACTTTGTAACAGAAGAGAAATGAGCACTCAGATTATGGACGTTTTAATCAGTTAAAACTCAACACGAAAATCTTCTTTGTTCTGAAGATAAATGAACCGAGCCTTACTGAAGTTACCACAAAATCAAAATGTAGGCAAAAGGAGTCAATTTTTAAAAACCAGGAGTCCGTTTTTATAGCTCTCTTAGTTGTTCAAAGCTGCATAAAGAATTGTTAAACAGTCTGATTAATTCATCACCATCTTTTGAAGTGTCATGTCAAGAATTATGTTTCAAGATTTATCTTCTAATTATCTGCTAATCTCTGTCCATTAACTATAAAGCTAAAATAAAATGGATTTATCTTTAATTTAAATGTTCTAGTTCCCATTGAGAGAAACAGGAAGGGTATACATGATTTCTAATCAAAGAAGAATAAATGCATTTTTTTCCAATAGAAACTCCTTTTCAGTTAAAAATGTCTGTTCTGGAATAACAAGTGAAGGTAGGATTTTTTTTCCCTTTGTGTCAGTGTATATAAAATACTACTTTGGTACTTTAACGACCAATTTTTGGTTAATCTGAACTTCTGACCTTTGCACCACAATGGCCTTTTTAGCTTGATTTCTCACTTACCCAGAACACTTTATTTATTATGTAAACCTTTTAAAAAACTAATACAAACCTTTTCATCATTGACATGCACATGTTTGCAGAAACTACAAACCAGTTCAGTGTTTCAGGTCTACAGTTGTTTGTAGGACACTTACTACACTTCTGAAAAATTAGAGAAAATATTTTCCTCTTTAGTAACAAATTATGAATGAGTCATTGATATTTGTATGGCCCGCTTTGGAGAATCCTGCTATCACTAATATTCAGAGGGGGTATTCAGCAGGTTCTGACCAGTTCTGGAGAACTGGTAGGGAAACTTTGAGTAATTTGGAGAACCTGGAAATACCACCTCTGACTGGCCCCGCCCCATCTATTCTCTGCCTCCCGAGTCCCAGTTGATTGGCTGGGTCTTCTTTGGTTGCCCAGCACAGGAGAATGGAGCTGGAAAGCAGGTTAGTGAGGTGAGGAGGGAATGGGATTTTGCAGTATCCTTCCCCTGCCATGCCCACCAAGCCACACTCACCAAGCCACGTCATGCCCACCAAGCCATGTCCACAGAACCAGTAGTAGAATTTTTTGAATCCCACCACTGCCAACATTTCCTTTGAAAGGACATGTTAGTTTACACATCAAAACAGAAATGCATGCAGAGGAATTCAGATATAATTTTAAATTTATTATTAGACTCTGGGCAGCTTAATAACAACTTCTCTGACATTTCCAAAGAGTAATAATGTGTCATTATATCAACACCTGGCTCTTAAAGAAGGGTCTAAGATTGGGAAAGGTAGAAGGAAAGAGAAGAATAGTATGACCAGTAGGAAGATGGATGGATTGTATTATGATCATCATTGGAAGACCTGAAAGACCAGGTTAGCGACAGATTGTCATGAACAAAATATACTGATGTTGTTGCTAAGAGCTGACAATAATTTCCTGGCATAAAATCACTCAATGAAAGCATGACACGAGGTATGCTACTCAAAAGTAAAAAATGTTTCAGCCTTCTGTCATGCATATTGCATATACCAATATTTAATATTATGTGTTTATCCAAATATACATTTTACAACTATTCATATATGCTTCACTCAGATGATGGAAATTTCATGAGCAAAGTGAAAGTGGTAAAAATCCAGGGTGCCATCTCAGCATTTCATGAAAAATGGATAATTCAGGCACCGCAAATATATTAAATGCTAATCTTTGATTTGTTTTCCCAATCGCTTAAAAATTACTCATAATAGTAACAATTATTTATAATAACTCTATCCAGCAGCATTTGACTGTTTCAAAACTCATCAAAGTTGGTATTCAACATGTTTTGTAGCAGAAATCTTGTCCCAGCCCTTGTCTTTCTCCTGGTAATCGATGTCCAAAGAAGAATTTGCTGACGTCGGCTGCCTTGTTCATTCAGCTGAAATAACAGGTTATGTGGTAAGTTACATGGTTTTCTCAGCACCCATCAGTTTTAGTATTCATCGATTGTTCTGGAACAAATTACTGATGAGTACCGAGGTATCACTGTAGTTACTTCTGTGGACCGAGGTACACTGTACACTGTAGTTACTTCTGTCCTTCTCCCTCCTTGATTTTCTGACAAAAACTCCAAGACAATACATGTCCAGATGATGTTAGAGAAGATTCTGTAATTTTTAAGACCCGTGGTAGCCCAGTGCTTAGAATTCAGTATTGCAGGCTAACTCTGCCAACTACCAGCAGTTCAACCTTGACCACTCAAGGTTGACTTAGCTTTTGCATCCTTCTCAGATCAATAAAATGAGGATCCAGATTATTGGGGCGCAGTATGCTGACTCTGCAAACCACTTAGCGAGGGCTGCAAAGCACTACGAAGCAATAGAAGTCTAAGTGCTATTGCTATTAAAATCTTGAGGAATTAGATGGAACTGGGGAAATCCACAGAATGTGGTTAAAAAAAATTAAAGATGTAACAAAACTACCAAATTTTTATGATGCTTGATCTTCTTTACCATAAGACCATCTGTCCTCCCAAAATAAAGAATAGGTGAAATCTGTTGAACATGGGTTAGGACTGCCAATTCTTGCAATAGCACCTTATGTCTACAGCGGCAAGCATAAAACATTCTCCTTTATCTCCGGCATGATGACCACAGCTCCATTCAGGGTCAAGATCAGCTGATCATGTGTTCCTGATCATGTGAGTGATCTATGGAATACGATTAAGGATATTTTTTTAAATGTGATATGCTTTGACAATACACATGCAATTTTGAATTCTTTTTCTTCATGATAGGAATGCAGTGGCTCAGTGGCTAAGACGCTGAACTTGTAGATCAGAAAGGGTGGCACTTCAGTGGTTCAAATCCCTAGCACCACATAACAGAGTGAGCTCCTGTTACTTGTCTCAGTTTCTGCCAATCTAGCAGTTGGAAAGCATGTAAAAAATGCAAGTAGAAAAATAGGAACCACTTTGGTGGGAAGGTAACAGCATTCCATGCGCCTTCGGCATTTAATCATGCTGGCCACATGACCACAGAGATGTCTTTGGACAGCGCTGGCTCTTTGGCTTTGTAACGGAAATGAGCACAGCCACCTAGAGCCAGAAATGACTAGCATGTATGTGTGAGGGGAACCTTTACTTTTTACCTTTTCTTCATACGCTTTTTAAAAGCTTTGCTTTTGATGTGAATAATGCCCTCATTATACGTCCTGAGATTGATAAGCCCCAGGACATTGCTGTTCAATTTCAGAACCTGCAGGAACCTGGAATCTTCAAATCCTTTCTATTATGTATGTAGGTTTGAAGTCATTGGTTTAGTTTGAACTGTTCTTGTAAAATGTTGGAAATGATTGGATTAAAAAGTGCGGGAAAACCCTGCACTCTGATTGGCTGGCAACTGCGGCTGCTGGCTATAAGTAGCAGCCACAGCCCAGCCAAATTGGGTCCGTTCTGAGCTGTAGTCACTAATAAACTAAGAGCTTGAAGCACTCCGCGTCTGTCTCTTCATGCAAACTTAACACTGGCGACGAAGGTGGGATTCCCCTGAAGAAGACGGCAACGCGGAACAGAAGAAGAGAGAGATGGCTGCACTGAACACCCCCCAGCCCCGTTCGATCCGATGACAGAAGACTGGGAGTCATATACAGATCGTTTCCAAATGTATCTGGAGGGAAACAATCTTGCCGACATTTACGAGAAGCGGAAGAGGGCGGTCTTTCTCACGCACTGCGGTCCGGCAGTTTTCAAGATGGCGAAGGCATTGGCGGGAGCTGCAGACGTGAAGGTAATGGAATGGCCTGACTTAGAAAAACTGTTAAGAGCCCATTACGCCCACAAGTATCGTGCCGCATTAAGAGACATGAGTTTTACCGTCGGGATCAAGGGAAAAGTGAAAACGTAAATGACTTCGTGGCAAGTTTAAGAGACATTGGGGGTGCATGCGAATTTAACAATTTAGAAGAGGCCATGCACGATCAATTTGTTCTGGGCCTTAAAGACAAGGTATTACAGAGCAAGTCATTACTGAAACCTAAGATCACGCTGAAGGAAGCAATAGAAGAGGCCTCTTCAGCAGAAGCTACCAAGTCCTCAGCAGCAGCCATGAAGAAAATCAACAAGGCCACAAGCCATTCTGATGTGGAAAAGTCCACAACAACTCATTGTGAGCAAATAGATTCTGAGTCAGACTGTAGTGAGGTGGAGGAAGGAATTTATAGACTCAGAATGGAGCGGAAAAAGAAAGACCTGGGAAGAAAGAGGCAAGATTTCTACTGCAGAGGTTGTGGGGGAAGCCACCCCCACACTGAATGCAAGTTTTTAGACACCATTTGCCTCCGTTGTGATAAAAGAGGACACCTAGCAAGAGTCTGCAAATCATCCAGAACTCCACCCAACAGAAGGAAGTTTCCTGACAAAGAATTCAAGCCCAACAATCTCAGTGAGAAAATGCACAAAAGCAAAGGGGAAGAATGAAACTCATCAAACAGTAACTATTGGTCATTCATCACCTTTAAGAAGCAGAAAAGTGCATGTCAAGGTACTTATTGAAGGAAGGCCTTGCCAAATGGAAGTGGACTCAGGCTCCTATTTATCTATGGTGTCATGGGACACTCTTCACAGACTTCTTCCCAACAACCAGAAGAAGCACTTCAAGAAGCAAGCATTGACTCTTAAAGACTACCAAGGGAACAAGATTCCAGTAGTTGGAACAAGAGAATTCAATGTGAAATTCGAGGGCCACACCAAACGCCTACCACTGACCATCATGGACAAGGACCACCCAAGTCTGCTGGGCCTTGAGTGGTTCAACCCGTTGGGCATCGAGGTGACTGGCATCAATCACGTGAGCAACACTGAGTGGGAAGAGGCCTTGAAGTCTAAGTTTCCAGAGGTCTTCAGCGACGGATTAGGCAAGTACTTGGGACCCCCATCACATTTAACCTAGATCCCAAGGTACAACCAATCCGTTTAAAGAACAGAAGGGTCCCATTTGCCTTAAAGGAAAAAATTGATGCACAATTAGATAAACTAATAGCCCAAGGGGTTTTAGAGCCTACTGATCACTCCAGGTGGGAGACACCCATAGTCACACCAGTCAAGGCTGATGGGTCTGTGAGAATCTGCGGAGACTACAAGGGGACATTGAACCATGCGCTACAACAGAGCGCATATCCAGTTCCAGTAGTGCATCATTTATTACACTCTCTTGGAGGGGCACAGTTTTGCCAAGTTGGACCTGGCACAGGCATATCAACAATTAACAGTTGATGATGCCACTGCTGAAGCCCAAACCATTGTGACCCATAGAGGTGCCTTCAAATGCAAAAGATTGCAATTTGGAGTAAGCATGGCACCAGGCATCTTCCAAAGCCTTATGGAAAGAATGTTACAAGGGTTGCCAGGGTGGTGCCCTATTTTGATGATGTTTTAATTTCTGCTGAAAATGACACTCAATTACACGAGAGACTCAGGGAAGTCTTAACTAGATTTTAAAAAGCAGGGTTAAAAGTCAAAGAAGAAAAATGCACACTTAGAACAGATAAAGTGGAATTCTTGGGTTACATGATTGATAAACATGGCATCCACCCCACAGAGGCAAAGGTTCAGGCAATCAAAGAAGCCAAAATTTGGCCAAAATGCAAAACAGATTTGCAAGCATTCTTGGGACTCATTAACTTTTATCATATGTTTCTACCTCAGAAGGCAACCATTGCAGAACCCCTACATAGGTTGCTGGACAAAAAATCTGCTTGGGTCTGGGGAGGAAGGAACAAGCTGCATTTAACAATATCAAGAGACTAATCACGTCTGATGCTGTGCTGATACAGTTCTCTGAAACTTTCCTGTTGTTCTGACTTGTGATGCCTCCCCTTTTGTGGGGGGTTTGAGCCACATGCTTCCCAGCGGGAGGGAAGCCCCTATTGCATTTTACTCTCGCACTTTGACCAAAGCAGAGAGGAATTACAGCCAATTGGACAAGGAAGCATTGGCAATTGTTGCAGCTGTCAAGAAATTCCATGAGTATTTATATGGGAGAACATTTACTATTGTCACAGATCACAAACCTCTGTTAGGCATTGTGGCAGGGGACAAACCAACGCCCATGATCCTGTCACCAAGAATGCTGAGATGGACTGAATTTCTTGCTGCTTATTCATACAAACTGATCCACAGACCTGGTAAAGACATTGGGCATGCAGATGCTTTGAGTTGCTGCCCACTTCCTTCACACATTGAGGACCCTGTTCCTGAGACTCACACCTTTTTTCTAGAAACTGTTGCCAAACTTCCAGTACATGCTGCTGAAATTGCCAGAGAGACTGCCAAAGACACTTTATTGGCTCCTGTCATAGACTGGATTAAGAAAGGTTGGCCACTTCAAGATCTACCTCAACTCGCCAACCTTTTAAATCCAGGCAAACTGAATTATCTGTATTAAGAGGATGTATTTTGTGGGGTAACAGGGTGGTTATTCCTGCAAAACTACAAAAGAGGTTTTGGAAATGTTACATGAGGGTCATCCGGGAATTGTCAGAATGAAGGGATTGGCCAGGAGTTATGTATGGTGGCCAGGTATTGACAAAATGGTTGAAAACTGGGTTGCATCTTGTCCCAAGTGTCAGGTAGTCAGGCCTGCCCCACCTCTCGCCCCCCCCACAGGAATGGGAATGTCCTAGGGGCCCATTATCCAGGATTCACATTGATTTTGCTGGCCCTACCAGAGGGCACACTTTCCTTATTATAGTTGATGCATATTCCAAATGGCTGGAGGTTATCCCTATGGCATCCACCACAAATGAAGCTGTCATCAAACAGCTTAAAAGCTTTTGTAACTCACGGGTTACCTGATGTGCTTGTTTCTGACAATGGCCCTCAATTTACATCCAACCTTTTTGAATCATATCTAACACAGCTGCGTATCAGACATGCCCTGACAGCCCCTGGGCATCCTTCGGCTAACGGCCGGGCTGAATGTATGGTATGATTTACCAAGGAAAAACTTCAGCAATTGGGTCCAGGGGATATCACTGAGAGAGTTGAAAAACTTCTCAATGTTCAGCATATCACTCCCAACCCCTCAACTAATTTAACCCCAGCTGAATTGTTGATGGGTAGGAAACTCAGGTCTCCCCTTGACCGCCTCCATCCCACTTACACACCCAACGCACCACTAGATTCCACTAGTAAAATTCGCACTTTCACTGTGGGTGATTCTGTTTGTGCTAAGAACCTTATGGGTGAACCATTATGGATTCCTGCTGAGATAACCCAAATCACAGGCCCCAGGTCTTACAGGGTACAAACAGAGGATGGTGTCCTCTGGAGCAGGCACATTGATCAGTTAAGATCCAGATTGCCTCAGGAGCATTGCTTTTGCTCCTCTCTGGTTCCCATACCTACTGCCTCTTCTAGGGTGGAAGGGGAGGATTATGAGAGTAATCAGCAAGCAAGAATCAACCCCATGTGTAATGAGCTAACATGACAGGAACCATCCCAAAACCTGTCACAATACCAACAACCATTTTCACAAATGGAAGATTGCACATCACTACCTGATTTAGGTGCTGACATTGGGTTGGAGATGGATTGGGAGGAGAGACCAGGTTGTAGTAACCAAACAGGTTCTACCATTACTACAAGTCCAAGTAAGGAAATGTCAGCAGACACATTTCCTCACTCACAAGGTGAGAACCTTAAAACATCTGAACTACGTAGGTCTCAACGTACACGTAAGAGCCCCACCTATTTAAAAGAATACATTAGATAGGTTGGGGTTTGAGTATGGACTGAACCTAGTGGGGAGGGGTGTTATGTATGTAGGTTTGAAGTCATTGGTTTAGTTTGAACTGTTCTTGTAAAATGTTGGAAATGATTGGTTTAAAAAGTGCAGGAAAACCCTGCACTCTGATTGACTGGCAACTGCGGCTGCTGGCTATAAGTAGCAGCCACAGCCCAGCCAAATTGGGTCCGTTCTGAGCTGTAGTCACTAATAAACTAAGAGCTTGAAGCACTCTGCGTCTGTCTCTTCATGCAACCTTAACACTTTCCTTTAGCTCTCTTCAAAAGTTTAAGATAGAACATGAAGATAGAATTTAATTAAATACCCCAAGAAGCTTACTAGTTACCCAAGAGGTTTAGCAAAAAACCAACTATCTGAAGAGTAAGGTAGCCTTGTCTGTAAAGAGTCAGGAAGAATCTAGTGGCACCTTTTCACACATTTTACTGAAAGGCTGCAGATCACCTCATAATTCATACTGTCAGGTTGACTGGGCTACAAAAGAAAGATGTGCAAACAAAATTTAGAGTATCATCTACTTTGCATCTGAATTTCCTGAATCAAATGGAGTTTGGACAAGTTGACTTAGCCATTCAAATGAATGGCAATGATTCTACAAGAAAGATGCTTTCAACATGTTTGGAAACTAAGAATTGTTAGAGGCAATGCTAGGTCGCTTGGGAAAGAAGCATTTTGCAAAACCTACTTCTGAACAGTTGCTTGGTAACAGAATGTTTCATATAGGTCCAGCAAAAAGGTAACAATGGTTGCCTTGATTGTAATCTATTGCTTTATAACTTTATAACTTATTACAATGTCTCAAAGAGCTTAGGTTGGATTTGACTCACTCTAAACTCTTCAGCATTTTTATAAAAGCACTTTCCTATGGAAAATAACAGTTTTGACTGATTCATTGGAGCAGAGAAAAGGGAATCGGTCCTTTCATGCTTGATGTTTGAGGATTCTGTCAAGAAAGCTTTCAGCTGACCAGCTTTTCTATGTGCTGGATGTTCTTTTAAAAATAATACTAATAATTTCTGATGTAGAGCTAGTTCGCCTCTTGTGGTGCATCCTAGATAGATGGTGAGCCTGAACTAAACCGACTAGCACTCTTCAACAACCAAATAACTATGTTGTACTAACTCTGTAGTCTTCTGGCTAAATTGTAACATCACCATATGGTAATATATGCTGCTGTAGAGCATTGCATGCCAAAAGAACCAGACATAAAGTTTTTCTCCCATGCTATCACTCTGCTGAACACTTAATTCCCACAACACCGTCTCATTTCTCATACTGTCTCATCGTCTCATCTTTCCTACTGGTTTTTTTTTATGATTTATCAATTGTTGTTTCTAACTTATGATTAATGATTGCAACTATGATTATGACCTATGACCTATTACTTGCTGTTTATATGTACACTGAGAGTTTATGCACCGAAGACAAAATTCCTTGTGTGTCCAATCACACTTGGCCAATAAAGAATTCTATTCTATTCTATTCTATTCTATTCTATTCTATTCTATTCTATTCTATTCTATTCTATTCTATTCCATTCCATTCCATTCCATTCCATTCCATCCACTCCACTCCACTCCACTCTATTCCTATTCCTATTCCTATTCCTATTCTATTTCCATCCCACCCCATCATATCACATCCATATTATATACATATACATACATACATTACACACACACACGTAAGTCAATCTAATTATCCTTGTTCTTCACAGTGAATACAATATTACTTTTGAAAAAAAAAGATTGGATTGGCAAGAATACTATCAACGGAGACTGAGTGCCTCTAGTGGACTTTAAATAAATAGGTCCAACTCTATAAGAAACATTAACTTGTAGGTTGGTGGTTGCTGTGTGGCAACAGATTGCCTTCTTGCTAGTGGAGCAGTAGATGCCAAGTTAGGTAACACATACTCAGTGAAACAAGACAAAATAGTATCCTCTCAGGATTTGAAGCTGGTGGAGTTGTTTTCCAAAGATGGTGAAAACCTAAACAAATCACCACATCCGACAGCCTCCTTCTCTATTAGCATTTGCAAGGCACCAGCTGCAGCAGTCCCAGGGACCTTGGCCTAAATGCTATCTTCACAGTCTTGTGAAACAAACTACTTCTCATTAGTGAGCAGCTGTAGGGGTCCTGCTGCCCTGTTGGGCAATGCAAGAGGAAGCAGCTGACATAAATCCAAATTAATATTACATTTGCCAAAGTGAAATAATAATTAACAGACTGTTCACTTGAAAAGAATCAAGAGACAATGAAAGTCAACACAAATCTTACAGAAAATTGTTCAGAGTGAAAGATCAGTGTCATAAGTTCTAGTTCAGAAGAATATTCACTGCTCCAGTCTATACCTATAGACTATAATCTAATAAATTAATGTTCAATATTAAATTGGTGCTAGATAAGAGTCAATAGAATTCAAGGAGAATTGGACTTAGACAATTTGTGGGAACATAATGATTCTAGGTTGATGACTCATTTAACACCATCACCACCACTACCCACTTTGCCTGGTCTTCTACATAAATTATCATATTTCTGCTGAATTTATGGTGAGGAAAAGCATTTGTGCTTGTATAGCTTATCCTCCAGAATGATCCAGGATGGGATAGCATATGGCTAAAATTAAGCAAGGGATGAAAGAATACTTCTGTATTCTGTAAGAATTTTCTGGATTGTGGTGTAGTTCCAACTGTTGTACTGTGGGGGTTCCATCTGGCTACCTCCAAAAATATTGTGGAATTCAGGGTATAGTGTTAACTGAAGCTCAAGCTTAGTAATATTAGATATTGAGCAATAGACTCTACTCAGCTTTTCAGCTCATTGTTTCTTTTATTCTTCAGAATAAGATAAGATAAATCTTAAATAAGATTTATATATTAAAAATTTATTCCATTACATAACCAAGGAAGACATTTCTGTTTTAAATGTACATTGTTTAGGGGGGAAAAAACTAATTTTTGTTTCCAAGAATACATTCATTAATAATTCAGCCCAAAGAGTATTTTCTGTTACTTTCTCATTATTAAAAAAAAAGAAAACAAAACCCTTTTTGAAACATTTGGCTAAATGTTACAGTGAATTTTGCAACTCATTAATATAGTGGAAAATTATGCTTGAAATAATTTTATGGAGGGAAGACAATTGGATAAATTTGCATTCCTAAAAATAGAATTCTATATTTTTCTTCAAACTATTAAATTTTATAGCTGTGAATCTATGGGTATAAATATGAAGGAAGTTGTTCGATATCTGGTCAGGTCACTGTTCAGTATTAATTATAATTTTTCATGGTTGTTATATTTAGGATATTTTATGAATTTGAAGGAGACTTTCAATTGCTACAAGAATTTACAAATTATACTAGTGATTGAACAGCCCATTTATTCAATTTGAGTCAGCATGGGGTGAATCAGCATGGGAGTTTGAAGATATTATTCTTTTGGATGTCAGAGTCAGAAAGAATAACTCTGGACTAATAGAAAACTATATTAACCAAAAGTTAGGAAATATTATGTTTTTAATAGCTTCCGGCCTTAATATCTTAATATAATATCTCAGATAATCCATTTCTAAGCCTTAAATACTTCACAAACTAATAAGAAAATGATTTTCAGCTTAATGCAAAAGTGTTGAATTTTAATGGTTATAGAGATTTTTCATCAAGAATTATTCAACAGTCTAGACATAACATCAATTGAATTGATAGAAAGGACTTATTTCAAAGAAATAGTTAGATTTGTTGTGTGCAAAACCTTAAGATCCAATAATGAAACAGTACACTGTTCCTCAAATCATTCTGGCTTTTCCCACAAAAAACATACTCTTTCAGATTAATAATTAATAATAATAAAAATAGTTAGTTGTAAATTATTATTATTATTATGGGATTTATATGCCGCCTTCTCTCCTGAAGGACTCAGGGCGGCTCACAACTATAAAAAGACATAGAATACAAAAATTAAAATTATTAAAAATATTAAATCCCAACAATAATGTAAAACTCACAATAAACAATAAAATCAGTAAAAGCCAATAAGACCCCCCCCTCTCAGTCCAGGTCCAGGTCGGCCTGCTGGAAGAGCCACGTCTTCAGGTCACGACAGAAGGATCGAAGGTCCTTCCAACTGTGAGGACCACCAACTGCAACTCCACGGGCAGCTGGTTCCACAGGGTGGGCACTCCCACAGAGAAGGCTCTCCCCCTGGGGGCCACCAGCCAACACTGTCTGGCCGATGGCACCCTAAGGAGGCCCTGTCTGTGGGAGCACACTGGGCGCTGGGAAATCGCTGCCCGCAGTAGATGGTCCCGTAAATAAATGGGTACAGACTGCATATGGAACAGCCAGATGGGAAACAGCATAACATTTTTCTTTTTTTTGGTTTTACTGATTAATAAAATTTTTATTGTATAATGACACATAAACAGACATAAACGTAAGCAACACATAACCAAACATAAAACATACATTAAGTCTGAACAGGTATTGCTGAGCTCGTGTCACTCATTGTCCATTGTTTATCAAGTCCAATTCAGAAAGAGCTATTGGATCTTTCTCCTATCAGGCCATATGTTCCATATTTTATAATAATCCGTTTCTTCCTTGTTTTTAATTTCCATAGTCAATTTGTCCATCTCTGCGCACGCAGTAATTTTCCTTATTAGTTCTGCTTCTGTTGGAGTTTCGGTGTTTTTCCAGTTTTGTGCAAAAGCCATCCTTGCCGCTGTAACAGTATGAGTCATTAAATAAAAGTGTCTTTCGGTATTTCTTATTTGTGATTCCAAGTAAAAAAAATTCTGGTGTAAAATATATCTCCTCGTCACAAAATTCTTGTAGCCATTTATGTATTTGATTCCAAAATTCCTGGGCCTTTCTGCAACGCCACCACATATGATAGTAAGTGCCTTTTTCTTTGTTACATTTCCAACAAGTAGGTGAAAATTTGTTGTTTATTTTAGCTAGTCTTGTTGGTATTATGTGCCACCTATAAAATAATTTATATAGATTTTCCTTGTATGGAATTGCTAGAGTTATTTTTTATTTCTAATCCAGAAGTTTAATCGTCCAAATTTATGTTATAACCAAAATCTCTCATCCATAGTATCATTGTTTCTTTTACCATTTCTTCTTCTAATTTGGCTTCTAATAATACCTGATAATTTTTTTTGATCATCTTTTCATCCGGTCCTAACAAAATTTTGTCTAATTCAGTCCTAGTTTTACTAATGCCCAATTCCTTTTTGTCTTTTGCATATTTAGATTGAAATTGCAGATAGGCCCACCATTCCAATTCTATTCCTTGTGCAGTCAGCTGTTGTCTAGTTTGTAAATCACCTTTTGCGTCTAATAATTCTTCATAAGTAATAATTTTGTCGTATCTTAATAAATGAGGATGCATCAGGGCTTCTAATGTCGATAGCCAAATTGGGGTTTGGATATACATTTGTTTCTTAATTTTAAACCAAGTATATAAAAGTATCTGTCTGACTTTATGTTTTTGCACGTAGCTATGTCCCTTTTATGTTGTCTTGTCTGAGAAAGGCGTGCCACCCTGACTGGAGGTTGTATCCTTCTAGTGTTAATATTCTTGTGTTTGTGTGGTTGATCCAATCTTTTACCCAGGTCATTATTGCAGCGCTATGATACAGTTCCCAGTCTGGTAGGCCGAACCCCTCTCTCTCCGTGGCGTCCTGTAGTAATTTTAATTTAATCCTCGGCCTTTTCTTTTGCCAGATAAAATTTGATATTATTTTATTCAACCCGCCAAAAATTTTTTTTTTTAAGTATTATAGGGGCATTTTGGAAGAGAAATAAAATTTTAGGTAGGATATTCATTTTTATCGTGGCTATCCTGCCCATTAAGGATAAGTTTAAATTGTTCCATCTTCTTAAATCTTCCGTTATTCATTTAATAAGGGGGTCATAGTTATCTTTCTTAAGTGTAGTATGTCTGGTTGATATGATAATTCCTAGGTATTTTATTTTTTCAACAATCTCAATGCCCATTATTGTGGCCAGTAATTCTTTCTGTTTGCTTGTCATATTCTTTGTGATCATTTTAGTTTTATTTTTGTTAATTTTTAGTCCCGCTACAAGACCAAATTTTTTTCTATTGGACCATGAAGTCTTCCACATTCCTGGGGCAAGAAGCTTTGGCAACACTCACAAAACCTCTAGATTGGATTACTGCAGCATGTCATACCTGGGGTTGTCCTTGAATAGTATCTAGAATTAGTAGAAGCCCACGTGCTGATGGGTAAAAGCTGATGAAACAAATAACAACTACATTTGGGGTGCTTCATTTGCTTCCAATAGGTTTTCAAGACCATTTAAGAGGGTGGTATCAGACCACAAAGCTCTAGAAGGTACCTCAGGACCTGTGATGACCCAGGGTGGGAATACAAAAGCAACAATGTCACAAAAACAGGTGAAGTCCCTTTAATTCCTTCAACTTGGTTTCAAAGGTCCAATTATCATTGATTGGAGAAAAAACTCCCCCACAAACAATCGTGAAAAGGAAGAGCTTCCGTTCAAACTCAAAATACATATAAATTATAAATAGAAAAAAAACAGCACAAACCACACTGAAGCAATTAATGAGACAAGGCAGGATAAGGGCTTGAAGATGTCCACAGATATCGAAATACACACACTGGGAAGGATGACAGAACTCAGATAAGAACTGACAAACTAGAAATATTTTCAGGCTTTGCTTCCAGCATAGTTTGTCCTTTTAAATAGACCTCACAGCTGTAGCCCATGAAGGGGATCAAGTCCCTTTCCTCCCCTGTAGACCATGCCATTCACATTTCTCCCTTATCTGCTCCTCCCTGCGTGCCCTAGGATGAAGAGGGGATGGGCCTGGGTCTTCCTCTGAATGCCCAGCTGGCCTGTGCCCTTCCTCAGTTTCCTCCACATTTCTGGAGCCACACTCTCACTCCCTGTCAGCTATTCCTCTTCTCCCTTGGAGTCAGATTCTAACAGGGGCATGACAGGACCACTTCTAAAAACTCTATCCAGCCTATGTGTTTAAATCATGAGGAGGTGGTGTACATTTCTTCAGCTCCAGAAAGTGAGAGCACAAGATTCCAAAGCAAAGTTCTTGCATACTTATCTTGGCCTTCTGGAATACGTTCCTCCTGAGATCTGGGTGGCCTCCACACTGGCCTTTTTAAATCCTGTTTTCCCAGCTGCAGCTAATGAAGGGAATCAGGGCCCTTTTCTACCCCATAACCTACGTAACTCACGTTGCTCCCTTCTCTGTTCCTCCTTGCATGCCCTAGGATGAAGAGGTGGTGGCCCTGGGTCTTCCTCTGAATGCCCAGCTGGACTGTGCCCTCAGGAATAAATCTTGCAACAAAACACTGTGAAAAACATTTGTGCCCCTCAGATCAAAGAAACTCAAGAGCTACTTTGAGAAAGAAGAGGCATGACATACTGTTGGAGGATATTGCAGGAAGTGTATTATCTTCCAATGTTCATATTGAGCATGGGATAGAGAGATTAGCAAGTCTATTCAAACCTACTGAGAACTGTTCTTTCCTCTTGATGAGGGAAGAATCACACTTCTAGAACACGTCTTACACGAACCACAGACGACTATGAAACTGTGGGCAGGAAGGTTAAAGAACTGGGAATATTTGGTAGGTGCTTCATCATTGGTCTCATTTGGACTGGACCCAAGAAAGCAGATCACAAAACTGGAATTAGGATGCCCGGATGTAGTTTCACAAGACATCATAACCACAAGACCACTAGATGGTGCCATCCAAATCTTCTGATATTTACATGCCATAGCAAAGAATATAGAAAATAAATAGGGAAACTAGCGATTCTAATTAGGGAAGAAAAATGTGATGTGAATTGAAGATATGAATCCACCAGCATTATTTCTTTAGCACCTTGAAATCTACTGACTACAAGTAAGGAGTATTATAGATTTACCCCGTTTTATCTATCTCCTCTTTGTCTCAGAAATCTTGAAGTTTGAAGTCTTTATGAATGATCTTGTCTAACTTTTGTCATTGTCTCTCTCCCTGGGATTAATTTCCAGCATACTTTCCAGATTGATTTATCCTTCAGCCTAATAAAACAAGTATCTAGAATTTTCTCTTCTCTTAACTCTGTGTTGAGAATGCTGCTGACATTATTTTGAGGGGGTGGGAGGAAGCGTAAGAGAGACAGATAAAGAGGTTTCCTAATTTCTAGACTGGGCAATTCATTATATATTTGTTTACATATGGATCTAAGTATTTAATTGCCTCCTCTACAGTTTCAAATACTTCATTGAGATTTTAATCTCTGTCTGATGTTTTACTATTTGACAATAGATCTATTGCTCTTGTATATCATTTCCTAGTGGAATTGGTTCCTGGGCATATCCTTGGTTTACAAATGTTTCTGGAGTTCTGCAACCTGAAATGTCAATTCCTGTTTCATCGTAGTCATTCCATCTGGCTTTCATCTTATTTGCCTCTATCAGACCTCTTCTATGATTATTTTTGAGTAGTCATATTTTAGCGACAAACATTCTTGTACTCTGTCTAAGAAATATTTTTTCATTATCTTATTATTTTCTTGTATTTGTTGATATTTTGTTGAGATATTTTTCCTTTTTTTCCTTGCTTGATGTTGGAGGTCCATGTTCACATTTCTTATGCTAAAACTTTCACCTTCTTTTTTTCTTCATGGTAACGTATTCTGAAAGACTCTCAAATCTTCTTTTTTTTAATGTTAAGATTTTTTTTGTTTTCGTATTTTAGAGTTTCTAACCTCTCCCTGTAGCATAAGAAATACTTTTTTGTGTAAATTAAGTGTACTGAATCAATACCTCATATTTATCTTATATTCTCAAATCCTGATGAAACTTCTCTGTTTAATTCTCTAAATTTGTACAACTTAATCTATAATTCATGATCTGTTTCATAATCTGCACCTAGTTTACTGCATGTAATTTCTGGTTTAATTTCATGGTTAATTTCTCCAACTTCTGCTTCCTCTTATTTGTTTGTTGATGTTCAGGTGTAGTCTGGGTTTATATTGTTTAAAATAATTGTTGGCAGTGAACAAGGAATCACTTTGCTGAACCTTATTAATTTACCTTCTGTGTTTTGTGTTTACCTAGTACATATCTTCTTGTAATTGCAGGATCCAAAAAAAATTGGCATTCTAATCACCAATTAGTTGTACTACACGCCCTTTCTAGATGCTGTGTTTAGCATCCTTCTGTATCTTTCCCTATTATACAGTATTTGTAGTAACTATGTGTACTTTTCTAATATAGATCCCATCTCATCTTCCAATCTATTTGTATAAATTTGAGTATTTTCAATAGCAAGAGGCATGCCTTTCAATGTAAGGATTTAATAAGCTGGCACTCAAATTTGGCTAATGTTACAACCATGTCTGTTCCATTTTTTTTGCAACAATATAGAAGTTATTTGCTATTGCTTTCTTCCAGAGTTGATTTTGGATTTTGTTCTCCTAAGTAAGTTGGTTTCACTCATACCTTCCATGTGGTTTCGTCCTAGCTTCACTTCTTCACTTTCAACCTCATGGACAACAGCCCCTGCTTTGTGGAGGTCCTTGGTGCTCTATGTGTTTGGTTGTTTTCTTGCAAGTGTTTCATTACCAACTAGGTAACATTATCAGTGGTTGAAGATAGTTCAGTTTCCTTTCTGTTTATATACCAATGGCTTGCTCTGCCATTGTTGGTGGGAGTGTTCTTGGTTAGGCTGTGGTATACTGTTAGCTTGTACCATCTCAGACAAAGAAATCAAAACTGATTAAGAAAGTGAGTTTGGTTGAACTTAATATCCTTTAAAAGGATGTGTTTGTGTGTATGAGCAAGCTACTGTTATGTATGCAGGTTTGAATGTCATTGGTTAAGTTTGAACTGTTATTGTAAAATGTCAGAAATGATTGGTTTAAAAAGTGCGGGAAAACCCTGCACTCTGATTGGCTGGCAACTGCAGCTGCTGGCTATAAGTAGCAGCCGCAGCCCAGCCAAATCGGGTCTGTTATGAGCTGTAGTCACTATTAAACTCTTCATTGAAGCACTCCGCGTCTGACTCTTCATGCAAATCTAACAGCTACCATATTTTTGCTCCATAAGACATACTTTTTGCCCCCGAAACTCCTTTGTGGTCCTTTGTTGAATAGCAGTCGGACTGTGGCCGCCGAATCCTTTTATAGTGCTGAACCTCGCCTCTTCTGTCTCTTTTCTGTAGTGAAGGAGTCAATAGGCAGAGTTGGCACATGAGAGGGCACCTTCTGTGGTCCTCTTAGGCTCCGGTTCAGAATATTTTTTTGCTCATTTTCCTCCTCTAAACCTAGGTGCATCTTATGGTCCGGTGTATTTTATGAAGTGAAAAATACAGTATTTCTCCATTGATCCTCTGCATTCTACTCACTTCTATCCTATGGTTTCGACACAAGAACCAGCAGCCTGGGCCATAAGTGGGTGAACTCTTGGCCTCTCTTTCATCCAGAAAGACTCCACCATTCACTGCTGCAGTGCCATTTCTATTCCTCCTCAGACACCTTGTCCACAGCACAACCTTATTTGGAAGCCCTCAATCATCCCCATCTCTCCATGAAGATAAGATAAGAATTCTAAATCTATCCCACATACTTTATGATGGATTCAGCTGAGTTTGAGAGTGGTCATTTGTAATGTTTTTTTTAATTGAAGTGCTACCTTGGAGACAGGTCTGCCAGTATTTGCCCACTTCTAATTTCCTAACTGTAGAAAAAATGAATAGGGTAAGTTTAAAAAAAAAAACCCAGGACAATATTTTTAAATGCAATATTGTAATTATGGAAGAAATGGAAGAAACTGAATACCTCGTCTCCTTTGTTTTTTTCAGTGATGTAACTCAAGTACATCAATGCTTAGAACTAAGAATTTTGGATATCTTCACTTTATAGTTGGTCACTGAATTTTTCATACTAATGTCTTTTAAAGAAAAATCCAATGCAAAATCCCAGGACTATACCAAATAGCAATATTTCTTTCAAAATAAAAGTTCTCCTTTACTGTTCTAAAGAAATGTTTCTATGTTTCTCTCCCTTTCTGTGGAAACATTAACAACATGTGAGCCACCGTGGGGAGATGAAAAGGTAATTCTGAAATATAAAAATGATAATAAGATCCTAATGTGCTTAATAAGCAATGAATAAAATATGGCTTTGTTTTCAAATCCATCAAAGATGAAGGAACTATTTATTTAGTTTGTTTCCCCAGGAGATCGGAGAATAAGAAACAATCAAACAATTTCTGCATCCTTTGATGATAAGTAGACTCACCCATCATCGTTACTGGATAGAGTCCAATAAGTCATAACTTGCCTGGCTGAAGCAGTCTGTCACCCCAGTTTAAAAAGCTGGATGTTTTCTGGCAAAAGCTGATTCAGAATTATATATCTGGTGCTCAGAGAGAGTCTGCTTGTATCAAATAAAACCTTCATTATGGTCGTAGACCAGCAGAAAAGTTGTTTGTATATGAACTTCATATCCACTCATTAGATTTCTCCAACTTTTTGGAGGGTTTCTGCTCACCCCTGAGTACTTTGTCTTATGGCAGGGGTGTGAAACTCAATTTCATTGAGGGCCATATCATGGTTGTGTTTAACCTTGGGGAACTGGGGGGGGCCAGGGTGGGTGTGGCCAGCTTGATGTCACTCATCGAGGCTCCATTTTTGGCTGCTATGGCCTCCTGCAGCCCTCTGCCAGTGAAAACAGAGCCTGGGCTCTGTTTTTACTGGAAAAGGGCTGCAGGAGGCCATCACAGCTGAAAACAGAGTCCAGGAGAGCCATGTGCAGCCTCCCTGAGCTCCATTTTCACTGGCAAAGAGCTGCAGGAGGCCATTGCAACCAAAAATGGAACCCAGGAGGGTGGTGTGCAGCTTCCCCAAGGTCTGTTATTTGCTGGCAGAAGGCTGCAACAGACCATTGCAGCCGAAAACAGAGCCCGGGAGTGCCAAACATGGCCTTCCCCGACCTTGCAGATTTCTCTGCCAGAAGGACTGCGGGCCAGATCTAAGCACCCTGTGGCCAGATCCATCCCAGGGGGCTTGAGTTTGAGTTTGATCCACAAGGATTTCAATTTATCTTCCATGCTATAAAACATTCCATTAGATCCTGTATGAAGTACTAGATGAGATGCTCTGGAGCAGAGCTGTCAAACTTGTGGTGTCACATTGTCATCATGTGACATATCATGACTTTTCCCCCCTTCGCTAAACCAGGGGTGGGCATGGCCAGCATGTGACGCATATAGCTGATGGGCCACGAGTTTGATACCCCTCTTTAGAGCATAGTCCTCAACCTTTTCTTCACCAGGGATCTCTTTTAAATACCTGTTGTGGCCATGGACCATGACCACAGACTGCCATGACTTAACTCAAGATTTAAAGCACTAGACTGCATCAAGCCTTTGCAGACCTCCTGTGGCAACATTGTGGCCTCGCAGGGGTCTGCAGACTACAGGTTGGGAATAATTGCCCTAGAGAGTTGAAGTGGGTGACCTTGAGTAGTCATTATCTGTCAGCCCAATCCCCCTTACAGGATTGTTATTGTGTTGGGGAAAGGTAGGAGGAGGAAGGTATGTTTGGTAGGTTTGCTGTCTTTGTTATTTATTGATTGTCAGGAGTTATTTGTCAAAATAATAAAGATGGGATACAAATAAATAATATATAAAGAATGAGTCTGTGAATACTTATAGAGGTGCAATATAACAGTTGTGGTTTCAATGGCCCTTGTCCACAGGGGAACAATATTAGCTCATATGGGACTTTTTTGTATCAGCACTGCTGATCTTTTGTATCAGAACTGCTATGGGGAGAGAACTGCAATGCACTAGAGTTAGTGTCCTCCAAAAGTTAGAGACAATTATTTGTTATAAACAGGGGTGGGATTCTACCAGTTCTGTCTGGTTCTATAGAACCCCTTGTTAACTTTCTAAGCAGTTTGGAGAACCGGTAGTTAGAAGAAATCTCCTTTTGTTTTTTTCTACCCTTATTACATTCTTGCTAATACGCTTAGACTTCCTGTCTCCGGAGCTTCTGGAGCTTGACTTTCTTAAAGGGGAAGAGTTGTTTTAAGCTTTTTACACTGCTGTTGGGAGGAAATACTTCCCTGGACAATCAGCACTTTGAAGAAATAATTGAATAATGAAGCAAGATGAGTGACATTCAGCAAGGCTTCTTGGCTAGCTAGAAAGATTGAATTCAAATGTGAGTTTACATACCCTTTCTGAGTTTTGGTCTAAAACTGGTTTTTGGTGAAGGTTAATTATGTGCTTGGTGACGTTTAATCCTGTGTTTATTGATGGGATAATTTTCCCTATTCAGCTTCAACAAGCAACAGCTACTATTGTGATTTAATTATTTGTATTGTGCTTCATTTTTTTCCTGCTCATGTTTATTTTTCTATCTGGGGAGGGGATTTTCCTTCACTGCTTTAGTACTATCTGGCACTGTCCTTTTGGATACACTTCCAAGAGGCAGGATGCAAGCTTGGCACTGATTTTTTTTTACTGCCTTTCTGGGGGGCATGTGACCTTTCCTTAAATCTGGATGATTTCCTTAGGGTACCTTGTGAGGTGAGTGAGACCAGCTGGTATCTTTAAGTGGTGCAAATGGATCTAAGGATTGCTTTTTCTGGGTGTGTTTTTTCTGGAGAGCTTAAATGACCTCTCTGCTAAAGGGTTTCACTTTATGAGCAAGAGTTGGCTGTTTGATAGTTATTGCTGCATTTTAACTATTTTCATTCCTCAAGGTGTTCTGGCACCCTGCCTGATTTGTAACTCCAGCTTGCAGGTATTTTTAATCTAATGATTGGTATTTAGGGCAGCTTTTTGCCAGCAAAGAAGGTTTGTATTTTTGTACAAGTAATCCTTGATTTACAACAGTTCACTTAGTGACCATTCAAAGTTACAATGGCACTGAAAAAAGTGACTTATGACCATTTTTCATACTTATGATGGTTGCAGCATCCCCACTGTCATGAGAGGCCAGGCAAGGAGAAGCGCCCCTTGACATGAGTGATGTTGAGTTGGCCACGCCCACCCAGTCACATGACTACCAAGCCATACCCACCAACTAAGCCACGCCCACAGAACCGGTTGTTAAAAAAACTGAATCCCACCCCTGGTTATAAATATCTTTTTGGTTTGTGAAGGGAGGCCTGACTTCTCAAGAAAAATTCTGTTGGACTTCTTGAACATTATTTAATATGTTGTTTAAACGTACTGAGTGCACACTTGTAGCCCATCAGTAGGCATTCCTCCTTGGAGAGACCAAATCTGGGATTGATAGATTCCAGTGGTGGGATTAAAAAAGTTTTACCACTGGTTTGGTGGGCGTGCTTTGCGTGCATGCACACACTTTGTCTGCATGCATCAAATGCACATTTTGCGCAGGCGCAGAGGCTTTCCAACTCACCTCCTACAAACCTGCACTGTCCTGGTCACTTCAGCAGCTGCCTCACAACCCTCTGCTGTGACGTGCAAAGCAGCTGCACTTCAAAACCAGAGGATAAAGATGAGTATGGCAGTCCTGGGCGGGCAGGTAGGCCCAACAGCAGAGCACTGGAGAGAACCAGTTCGGTCTCCATTGCTCATCGCTGCTACCGGCTACCACCACTGATTTCCTGAATCCCTTGATGGATAGATTTAAGGGGGCCAGTGTTCTGGGAATTTGGATGGGGAAAAAGGTAACTGGAACTTATTTTTCACCAATCATTAACTCAGTTTTTTTCAAACTTGGCAATTTTAAGATGTGTGGACTTCCCACAATTCCTAAGCCAGCAGTCTTGCTCCAATGAAGGCTTTGCTTTTCATTCAACCAGGAATATAAGCAATAAGTAATTTATGGCCTTTAAACTCGCAACAATATTTGGGAAAAGTAAAAACAGATTAGAGTTTGTTGTATGAAGTATCTTTTTCATTGAAAACATATAGTCAATAATAACCAATAGATTTTGGATTTTATGGGTCCCTTTGTACCTCAATATCCATACAAGCTATTAAACCTACAGTTGTAGAAACCTAGGATCAGTGTGTTTGCTCTTCATTAAGTCTGACTTCCTTCTTTGCCTCTTCTTCTGAACTTTCCTATCTATCAAATTTATTGACAGTCTTGTTTTACTGGATTAATGAATATATATTATCATATTTATTTTTAAACTATTTTGATATCTGTGTTTGAGCATAATTGGTTTCCTTTGTGTGTGTGTGTGTGTGTGTGCGTGCATGTGCACACACATATATATTTCTTTCTGGGAAGATTTCACCACTTGCTTGCAAAGGGATCTATGGCACAAAAAGGATAATATGCCAAGATGGCAGCTAAGAGATAGAACTTTGCTGACACCTAATGGTCATCTGGAAGTTTGCAGCCCAGATACATTAGTCCTAGGCTATTATATAAATTCAAACTCCACCGAACAAGGATCCCTTTTTAAAGTACTTCTACCTAGGATTTCTTGGCTATAAATTTAAACTAATAAATACAATAAATCATACTTGTTTTGTTCCTTTCTTGTCTTTTACTACTAATCTCAAGAAACTATTTTATACTGACTCTAATTTTAAATCTTCCAGATCTGCTCTGCATTTTATTGTCAGTGAATACCAGCTAAAGAAAACCAGAAAAGTTTCAGAAAGCTCATAAAAGCAGCAATATACACATACTGTTTTTGAACTTTTGTGAGCAGGTTGTCATAAATTATCTGTCAATCTCATGAGTGAATGCATATTAACTATTACACAAAGAGGCAACATTGTTACATTGTTGTAAAGAACCTCCAATTTTCACTTCTTTGTGAGAAAAGGAAAATGGGGTTGATAATCAGGTCCATTGGATGGGTTTCATTATGTTTTGCACTCTGATCCAGAATGAATGCGCTCCAAAGTGGAATAGCAATTACAGCAAATTAGGCTTGTTTGCCATTTATGAGAAAAATGCAAAGCTGCAAAAAGAATTAATAAGCCAGAGATTGGAGAGGCAGTTCCAGACACGTCATTCACACTGAGATACAAACAAGTAAAAGAAGAGTGGAGAATGTTAGACACTGGACCAGGCCTGGGCATTTTATGATCCCTAGACCCATGATGGCAAACCTATGGAATGCGTGCCAGAAGTGGCATGCAGAGCCATCTCTCCAGGCACACCAGCCATCACCCGTTGCTCTTCTGAGTTCCAGCATGCGCATGAGCACCAGCCAGCTGGTCTTTGTGCACATGCACGCCAGAAACCGAAAGTCCAGGCATGCACGCGCCGGCTACCTGGCCTTCTGGTTTCTGGTGTGCATGCATTCCCCCAACCCATAGTTGGAGCCTTTAAGGACCCCAGCTTCCTTCTCTAACCACTTTTGGAAATTGCTTCTTAATTGCTTTTTGGATATTAAGAATGTTGCCAGATCAAAGAACCAGGAATGACACGAGTAACTTCAGAGTAGTTTTTCTATTGTGTTCACCAGTTGACAGAATCTTGCCAGATTAAAGCACTTATCTGCATAACTACTAGATATACCCTGTGAATTGTCAGGGGGTCCTCCTTTGCCTTTTTGCTGCATACCAAAGATTCCAAGCTATATTGACTCTTTCCTCCTTGGGAAAGACTCCTTTTCCTTCTGTGACTCTGAACTATACTCTGCCACATCTTTGGATTAATACATATTTACAATACCAGATATGTCTCCTTCAATCCAGTGACTACTTGTTGTGAGCTCCTGGATGACTTGATACAATGACTATTCATTATTTATTTATTTTTATTTATTTATTTGATTTGTCAATTGCTTACAAAATAATAGGTATAAATATAAACATGAGTAAGAATACAGAAAATGGGTACAATTAAATGGGGACAATAGGACAGGGACAGGAGGCACAATGGTGCACTTATGCACGCCCCTTGCAGACCTCTTAGGAATGGGGTGAGGTCAATAGTGGATAGTTTGAGGTTAAAGGAGTGAGGGTTAGAGGATGTAACAACAGAGTCAGGTAATGCATTCCAGGCATTGACCACTCTGTTGCTGAAGTCGTACTTTCTGCAATCAAGTTTGGAGTGGTTAACATTGAGTTTGTATCTGTTGTGTGCTCTTGTATTGTTGCCCATTGAATCTGAAGTAGTCATTGACTGGTAGGACATTGTAGCAGATAATTTTGTGTACTATGCTTAAGTCCAACTGTAGGCGGCATAGTTCAAGATTGTCCAAATTTCAAGTCTGGTGATATAGGGTATTCTGTTACGTGCAGAGGAGTGTAGTATTCTTCTTGTGAAATACTTCTGGACTCACTCAATTTTATTAATGTCTGATATACAGTGCGGATTTCAGACAAATGAACTATATTCGAGTATTGGTCTAGCAAAGGTTTTGTATGCTCTAGTTAGCAATTCAATATTTCCAGAGGAGAAGCTTTGTAAGATTAGATCTACAACTCTTAATGCCTTTTTGGCAATGCTGTTACAGTGAGCTTTGGTGCTTAGGTCATTAGATATGAGTACTCCGAGGTCCTTGACAGAGTGGATAACTGGATAACTTGCGACAATGGTTATTCAATGTTGGCTTAACCTTTTGTAAAAGACCATTATGGGGGTTGTGAGAACCAGAGGAAGGAAGTGTTATGTATGCAGAATAGAAAGTTAATACATTTCTGTTCTGTGAGCCTTGGTGGGACTTAAGCAGAATTCTCTGAAATGCAACACAAATTTCTCTACCTCTTCACCTGGTGAGAGGGCTCCAGCACTGAGCTTGAAACAACCATGAGTGGGCAGGAAAAAGAGAAGTAGAGGCTTCTGGAATTTCTTTCTTGCTCTGGAGGAGTCCAAGTTTTTTCCATTATCCTATTTCTTGTCCTCTCCCATTCAGAATGCAACTCTACTTTATGCAGTACTCACAATAACTGACTTCCTATTCAGAAAACCTTCCTATTCTAGGCATATCGAATGTGGACTGCAGCCATCTAGATGGCAGAAAAAGTTTTGGGATATCTTTGCTACTGTCTAATGATAGTTCCAGTTTTACAGATCAGACACAGAGTGCCTATTGCCTGTCCCTTTGTTCTTTCACAAGTAGGAAGGAGATGTCTTAGCGTATAATGTGCATATACATACAGGTGAAACTCAAAAAATTAGAATATGCAAAAGTTCATTTATTTCCATAATGCAACTTAAAAGGTGAAACTAATATATGAGATAGACTCATTACATGCAAAGCAAGATAGGTCAAGCCATGATTTGCCATAATTGTGATGATTATGGCTTACAGCTCATGAAAACCCCAAATCCACAATCTCAGAAAATTAGAATATTGTGAAAAGGTGCAATATTCTAGGCTCAAAGTGTCCCACTCTAATCAGCTAATTATAACACCTGCAAAGGGTTCCTGAGCCTTTAAATGGTCTCTCAGTCTGGTTCAGTAGGAATCACAATCATGGGAAAGACTGCTGACCTGACAGTTGTGCAGAAAACCATCATTGACACCCTCTATAAGGAGGGAAAGCCTCAAAAGGTAATTGCAAAAGAAGTTGATGTTCCCAAAGTGCTGTATCAAAGCACATTAATAGAAAGTTATGTGGAAGGAAAAGTGTGGAAGAAAAGGTGCACAAGCAGCAGGGATGACCGCAGCCTGGAGAGGATTGTCAGGAAAAGGCCATTCAAAAGTGTTGGGAACTTTCACAAGGAGTGGACTGAGGCTGGAGTCAGTGCATCAAGAGCCACACACACAGACGGATCCTGGACATGGGCTTCAAATGTATTCCTCTTGTCAAGCGCTCTGAACAACAAACAACATCTGAAGTGTCTTACCTGGCTAAAGAAAAACAGACCTGGTCTGTTGCTCAGTGGTCCAAAGTCCTCTGATGAGAGCAACTTTTGCATCTCATTTGGAAACCAAGGACCCAGAGTCTGGAGGAAGAATGGAGAGGCACACACTGCAAGATGCTTGAAGTCCAGTGTGAAGTTTCCACAGTCTGTGTTGATTTGGGGAGCCATGTCATCTGCTGGTGTTGGTCCACTGTGCTTCATTAAGTCCAGGGTCAATGCAGCTGTCTACCAGGAGATTTTGGAGCACTTCATGCTTCCTTCTGCAGACGAGCTTTATGAGGATGCTGACTTCATTTTCCAGAAGGACTTGGCACCTGCCCACATGCCAAAAACACCAAAATCTGGTTCAATGACTGTGGGATTACTGTGCTTGATTGGCTAGCAAACTTGCCTGACCTGAACCGCATAGAAAATCTATGGGGCATTGCCAAGAGAAAGATGAGAGACATGAGACTGAACAATGCAGAAGAGCTGAAGGCCGCTATTGAAGCATCCTGGTCTTCTATAACACCTCAGCAGTGCCACAGGCTGATAGCTTCCATGCCACGCTGCATTGAGGCAGTAATTGCTGCAAAAGGGTCCCAAACCAAGTACTGAGTGCATGCTTATACTTTTCAGAGGTCCGACATTGTTCTATGTACAATCCTTGTTTTATTGATTGCATGTAATATTCTAATTTTCTGAGATTGTGGATTTGCGGTTTTCATGAGCTGTAAGCCATAATCATCACAATTATGACAAATCACAGCTTGAACTATCTTGCTTTGCATGTAATGAGTCTATCTCATATATTAGTTTCACCTTTTAAGTTGCATTACTTAAATAAATGAACTTTTGCACAATATTCTAATTTTTCGAGTTTCACCTGTATACTTTCTGTGTGCACACATATCTTACTGTCCTCTAGTGGACATCTAAATGTTTGCAGCTCAGATATGGTAGTCCTGTCTCGCATGATGAAAATGTGGGCAAGGAAAGACTAGCAAGGGGGAACTTGGTGTAGAGAGTAAGGAAGGTGGTCTTGATGGAGATACATGAGTTCCATTAGCAAAGCAATGTGGAATAAATGTATATTAAGTCTACCATTCAAAGGCAGCTGAGGAAGACCTCCCTAAGTCACTAAATTATAAGAAGTGTGCAAAGGTACAGCACAATCAATTTTCTAAGATTCTGTTATTGTAGCCCATCTCAATAAAAGTAGTTTTGGCTTATCTCAGGTCTACCTGGTGGGGCTGACATCTCAAAAGCTCTTCATGCCTATGAGGCCCAAGGCATCTGCCTCCCTTGTCTTCATAGCATTGGCACTACTGGTCCCTGATACTACCTTCCAACTACAATTGTTAGGAAATGGGAGCACAGTTTTCTGCAAGGGGTGGGATGCTACCGGCATAACAACTGGTTCAGTGATCAGGTGCGTGCGCACCAAACATGCGCTACATGTGCCTGTCCTAAGACTAAAGTAAAACCCCTGCACCTTTCAGCTGGTTAGCCAGGCCATCTGCTCTGTTGGGCCAAACAGCTGAGAGGATAAAATGGACCTAGGAGCACGGGCAGGTGGGAGGTCCCAACTGAAGATCCTCAGAGCAACCTGACTGAACTAGTTCTATGACAGCTGCTCTTTGGAGCTACTGATATGCCCAAACCAGTCCGAACCAGTAGCATCCCACCCCTGCCTTGTGGTTGTGGAAAGCCCTAACACGAATGAAAATCTTAAAATAGGTTTTCTTTTAAGACAAAAGAGAATCTCCTGTCTCCAATTTCAAGTCAATTCAGGCCATGCCCAGATGTCGATTCAATGGGTCAACTTCACTCCAATTCATCTGCCTTTGCAGGTCTCCACCCCCAACTGACCCACCTGTGAAGTAAGCACATTTTCAGAGTAGTGGCCTAACTAGATGCAAGCTGACTGAATTGCTTGTAATTCTGTCCAGCAAAGGGGCTTCGGCCATGATTAAAATTCCAATCTTGTTCCCCAGAAATAAACCTTTGGGAGCTGAATGGCTCTTGAAAAGCTTTGATATATATTGCTTTGATATATATTGGACTATCTTGTAACTTGTTTCATTAATTTCAACAAGATTTATGGGCTGGATTCACACAATGTAGTTAAACTAATCCTGTGGTAATAAAACATACCTGCTATGCTTGACCAAATAAATGACATTATGGTTTAATGCAATAGCTTGTGTGCCAAGATAATGGGTGGATTCCTACAGCAAGCAGAAGTACAAACTACATTACTTTAGCCTCGTTGAGCAAATGGTGCAAATCAGCCATAGTAAACCCCTTCAGTTCACATCCCCAAATATATCTCATGGAAAACAATTCCCATTTGCTTTTAAGTGCACATGCACAAGATTCCCCTGTTTAGATGCAGCTGAAAGGCTTCCAATACACACACACACACACACACACACACTTGCTCATAGCAACTTTAGGTGGCTTACAAACAGTAATAACCCAGTATAGAAAAACAATTAGAAACAATCAAAATAAAATAAAAAACAATACCCCCTACTCACTCCTGGTGACAACACACAGTCAAGTAAGCCATTTGATGGCCTCCATCCCATTTTGGCTTCCCCAGCCCCACTGGCAAAACTAAGTCTCTTCAGGGCCTTAAGAAAGAGTGTAAAAGTGGGGGCGAATCTAATTTCTTATTTAAGCTTAGATTAATTAGGGGTCTTCAGATTTGACAGCTTTAAGACTTGTGGACTTCAACTCCCAGAATTCCTCCTCCAGTCATGTTTGCTCAGGAATTCTGGGAGTTGAAGTACGCAAGACTTAAACTTGCCAAGTTTGAAGACCCTTGGATTAGATCTACATCGTAGAAGTAACCCTTCTAATTAGCAGAAGAGGTGAGGAAAACCTGTATCCATTTGTCCTCCAGAAAATATGGTGGTAGAGCACTTGATAGGCTGGTGATCGGAGTGGTGCCTCATTCTATTTCCTTTGGTCCTTGTAACTTGCCACCAGAGATCACTGAAGCTCACAAAATGAATTCTGGGCATATTTCAAGAACCCATATGGTTGCATTCACATCACCCTTGATCTCACCCAATACCCTTTTAGCATGTGTTTTAATGACAAAGTTGAACTATTTTAATGGTTTCTAATATTTTGTTTTGCCAGCCTACCACCCATTGCATTTAAAGCTTAATGAACCCTTCATTGGCATTCATTTTTCATAATGACTAGGACTTCAGCCCCATATAGGAAATATTTTATTTTATTCATTAATTCTCAGGTGGGTTACGCATGTTAAATATTAATAGTGTTCAATGCTATAAATAAACATAGCTGCAATTCCACTCAGATACTAATGAGAGAAATAGCTCTACGCCACCCACTAATCTATCTTTTTACAGTCACTTAATTTTCATTATATTATTCTTTTTCATGCTGGTACTCTTAATTCTGTTCTCAGACTCAACATTTCTCCCCGTATTTTCTCTCTGAGCTGTCTATGCCTTCTCCAGCCTAATCTTTTCAAATTTTGTTCCTTAAGATGCCATCAATTTTGGCTAAAATCTTTTTCCTTTTTCTTCTCTCCTGCTCTCCCTGTAGCATTCCTTCCTTTAATTCTCCTATGCTGATACTTGGTCCCTCATCTTAAATATTTTAATATTTTAACATATTTTAAATGCTTATATCATCAGTTTTGCTGACATTAATTGCATAAAAAAACAAGTCATCTAAACATATAGTGTAAAGACTGCAACAGCTACTACCTAGAACAAACAGGCAGAAGACTAGCAGAATGCATCTGGCAGCTTGCACTCACAGAAATCAGCCATCAACAGGCACAGAGAGATAAACATCTATTTACCATTCAAAAGGGAGAATCCAAAAGCCAAAAAGGAAACAAATAGACCACAACATCTCTTTGCCAGCAGTCAACACCCAGATAAGCAGAGATGAACATCAAAATTATCACTAGACTAATAATGAAACAAGCTTGATCAAGGAATAGAATTCTTTATTCTTTATTGGCCAAATGTGATTGGACACACAAGGAATTTGTCTTGGTTCAAATACTCTCAGTATACATAAAAAAAGATGCATTCATCAAGAGTCAAGAATCATAAGGTACAGCACTTAATAATATTCATAGGGTACAATAAGCAATCAAATCATACTAGGAAATGGTCAATATAAATCGTAAGGATACAAGTGACAAAGTTACAGTCATACACTCACAAGTGGGAGGGGATGGATGATAAGGAGTGATGAGAAGATTAATAGTAATAGTAGTGCCGACTTTGTAAATAGGTGGACAGTGTTGAGGGAATTATTGTTTAGCAGAGTGATGGTGTTCGGGAAAAACTGTCCTTGTATCTAGTTGTTCTGGTGTGCAGTGCTCTATAGCGTCATCTTGAGGGTAGGAGTTGAAACAGTTTATGTCCAGGATGTGAGGGTCTGTAAATATTTTCATAGCCCTCTTTTTGACTCATGCAGTATACAGGTCCTCGATTGAAGGCAGGTTGGTAGTAATTGTTTTTTCTGCAGTCCTAATTATCCTCTGAAGTCTGTGTCTCTCTTGTTGGGTTGCAGAACCAAACCAGACAGTTATAGAGGTGCAGATGACAAACTCAATAATTCCTCTGTAGAACTGTATCAGCAGCTCCTTGGGCAGTTTGAGCTTTCTGAGTTGGCGCAGAAAGAACATTCTTTGTTGTATTTTTTTGATGATGTTTTTGATGTTAGGTGTCCATTTTAGGTCTTGTGATATGATAGAACCTAGAAATTTGAAGGTCTCTACTGTTGATACTGTGAACTACCAACTTGGACCAACAATTAAAGTGTAAACAGCAGCCTAATCAAAAACCACCATGAACAGTTCCACCAAAACTGATAGGGTAAGCCACTTGTATATAAACAGAGAGTAAACCCCATTTTCTTCTAGCACAAATGATGGTAGCTAGTTGGGTAGTGAGATGCCTGTAAGAAAACAGCCAAGCTCAGAGAGCACCAAGGAGTCCTTTTTCTTATTTTTCTAACTGTTGCTTTTTTATATATTTTTATCTTATAATGAAAACTTAAAAAAAAGACTCATATTCTCACTGGTATAAGCAGTTAAAATCCAATGCTTTGAGGGTGGATTTAAATTTCAGAGTTTAGAACTAGATACAGTTGGTGGGATCATCTAATAACAGATTCAGTGAAAATCCTCTCCTTTGGAAAAATCAATTGCAATCTCCCCCAACTGAATGTCCTCCTGATGTGTTAAATTACAACCCTAAGACTTTCTGTACAATCTCAAAATTGCATACCCAGTATACCAGCCAGCCAGTGCCAAGCTAAGATACTTCTAAGTACACCAATTAGTACACCAAATACAGTTTACCTAATCCATTTCCATACAGAATAGAATAGAATAGAATAGAATAGAATAGAATACTTTATTGGCCAAGTGTGATTGGACACACAAGGAATTTGTCTTGATGTAAATACTCTCAGTATACATAAAAGAAAAGATACATTCATTAAGAATCAAGAATCATAACGTACAACACTTAATGATAGTCATAGGGTACAATCAGCAATCAAATACATCATTTATTAATCCATTAGTTTTAATTCCTGCCTTTTGTTGCATTCAGCAATAGAATACATAATAAATAATCCCTCCTCCAATTCCCCCACCCCCATAACAATCCTATGAGGTAGGTTGACCAGAGGTGCTCAATCTCAATGGCACGGGTATCAAACTTGCAGCACCACATTGCCGTCACACGATGCATTGCGACGTTTTTCCCCTTTGTGGAGCTGGGGTGGGCATGGATTGTGTGGGACTCATCTGGCCTGAGAGCTGCCAATCTGATTATGGTCAAACAAGGCATGTTTTTTTTTAATCCCACTTGTTCTACTACAGGGGTGTCAAACTCACGGCCCATGGATCGGATGCTTCATGTGCTGGCCCTGCCCCCACCCAGTTTAACAAAGGGGAAAAAAGTCCTGATAGGTCACATGATGCTGCCATGACAATGTGAGTTTGACATCCCTGTTCTACTATATCAATTTTTTTCAAGCTTTAACTAATTTTACCAAATTTCCTATGTTGCACATAACATTCTTAACATATAGACTGTGTATACATATCTTTTCCTTATACCTTTTTCTGTGTACAGCTTAATATAGGCATTTGTATGTTCTTTATTTTGTGCTCAGATGGTAGATTCAGCCTTGGCAAATTCTATAATTGCTCTTACTATAGGAGGAAAACTATGAAAGGCTTTTTTTACAATGTTAAAACTATCCCATGTCAATTATCATTCTGATCCAGATTCCTGTTCTCCACAGATGGCATGGATGGGGCCAGAAAAACATGAAATATCCATCTGATTTAGATATCAGTAAATTCTAGTAGAATTTACTAAAGGAAGAAACTTAATGGTTTTTTTTCTTTTTGCCATATTTGGAATTTTTTTCACAGGATCACTATTCTGACCTTCCGATAATATAGATTTGAAATCTGGAAACTCACTATTCTACAGCATTAACTCACATCATTCCAGGACTTTCTTATCATGTGAAATACATTCATTGTTTATAGCAATCTCAAGCTGAAGGCATTTCATTTACAGATACACTGGTAATGCAAATGAAGATGCTGTCAATTTGAAGCCGATGGCAATTGCAAAGATGAGATGGGGAAGTTGAGTTGTTGTTAAGAAATATAAAGACTGATGAGATAAAAAGAGCTCATGACTTAGATGGTACCAATAGTTGTTGATCCCGGTGATTACATTCTGATAATGGAGGATGCATAGCATTCTGACATCTCTTTAACTTAGGGTTCCCATTGTATGAGAGAAGGATCAGATATTGAATATGTTGGGGGTACTGAGACAGAGGAAACCATTCTGGGAATCTGGCAAAAGCTGACACATCTACCTTTCTTAGAAAATTATTATCATAAATGAAAGGTGTGAGGCGGTTGTGTGACTATTTTGAGAACTCTATTGCCTTACATGGACAACTGTTTATTCAATCTGCTGAACCGACACTGAAATATGGAAATAGGTGTGCACAAAAAATGGTGGAGCTTAACCTGTGGATGGAGTGGTTGAATATCGTATTGCAACCTTTTCTTTTAAACATTTGTGTTCTAGCATAGACATCTACAAATAGGCACTATCTCCTTATGGACTCAATTTACAAGGAGCAACCACTGGCCCTTTTCTTGTTGTTGAACTTAATAACTCCCATCCAACCTCACTCTTGGCTATGCTTTCTAAGGCTTTGGAGATACGAAGTACAACAGTCTCTGAGATATGGTTGCAAAGTGGGATATGAGTGCTTACTACTGATTGCAAAGTGGGATATGAGTGCTTACTTTAATTTGTTGGGTTTAGTAACTCAGCTATTTTGTCAGTGTGTCATTCAATCCATTAAGTCAGAGGTCTCCAAACTTGGCAACTTTAAGACTTGTGGACTTCAAATCCCAGAATTCTACAGCTAGCATAGCAGAATTCTGGGAGTTGAAATCCACAAGTCTTAAAGTTGCCAAGTTTGGGGACGCCTGCATTAAGTGAAGCCAGAAGGTGGCTTAAAAATATTGTGCAAATGTAGACCTGAAATGCCAGAGATAGCTCATTCCTAGGCTAGAGTAAATTCATATGTTGCTTCATATAATCATCCTTCGTTCATTTTTCCTTAAAAACTTATTCTCATGCCTTTTTCTAGAAATTTACTTGGTTACTAAGCAAGGGAAGAGAACATCTTTTAAAATTGTATTTATATCAAGTTGGTAGGGCAACAGTCAACCTTGTTAAATAGAACTTTTTTGACAGAGGGGAAAGGGAAAGTATGAAAATATTTTGTACTTTGCTGTGGGCAGAACATTACATGCCCAGGAGAACAATGCATAATCTTGAATTGGCATGATTTCTGAAGCCCATTTATTACATATTTTCAGATTATTTAAAACATTCACACCTCTGGAGACTTTTAGCACAGAAGTGTTGGATTTTGTGTCTCTGTGTGAAAGGACATTTTTAATATTTTCTTTTGATTAAATGTCATAGCAGCTGCAATGGTCAGGTTGTTCCTATTTAGTGGGATTTTTTGTACTGTTATTAGAAAATCATGCTGAAAGTCAGAGACAGCTGATTTCTTTGCTTTTTATTGATCATTTGGTTCATTTTCAGGGCTAAAATGGTGATCACCATAATTTGCAATAGGCATTAACTGATTATGTGCCATCAAGTTAATGTTGACTTTTAATGATCATAGAGATAGATTTTCTACACAACAATTAGTCCCTAATCTGGTTCTTCAAGTTTTCTAACATCCATCAATCCTATAAATATGTATATATACTCTGTGTGTGTGTGTGTGTGTGTGTGTGTGTGTACACACACACACACTATACCCGTGCTTCGCTATGAAACTATGTGATCGGGCTTAGTTTTTGGGGAGGAAAATAAGGGGAAAAAATTGGCTCTGCCTATCAGGATCCATCGGTATTGATCTGGCTAGTGTCCTGTCAGTGTGTGAGAGAGTTGAGGGCTGTTTGGAAACTGAAACAGTATTTGCTGTGTGAGCAAGAAGGAGACAGCAAGGAGCCTGGGCATAGCTTAGCTGAACTGCAGTTGGAAGATATTTCTTTTCAGGTGGGGAGGGGGAGTGGAACTCTTTAGCATCAGAGCGTGTTAATAATAATATATGAAATACTAATGCTCTGATGGTCATTTCAAAAAATCCTTTCTTAGTGAGCACCTAGAAGCCAAGAGGAGCATACGTGCCAAATTTCAAGTTTGTAGGCTTTACGGTTCTGAAGATTTTGTGATGACACATGAGTGGTATTTCGCTTTTATATATAGAGATATATATGTACACAAATATACATATGTCCTTTTCACACAGAGACACAAAATCCAACGCTTCTGTGCTAAAAGTCTCCAGAGGTCTGAATGTTTTAAATAATCTGATATCTCTGCAGTTTCTTTGGCAAGATTTCAGAAGTGGTTTGCCATTGCCCTAGCCCAAACTTTCCTAGCTGGCTTTATGATTAAGACCATTCCTTTATTTTATTTTTATTTTTTATTAAATTTCTACACCACCTATCTCATTTAAGTGACTCTGGGTAATTTACAGCACCTTGAAGACTTACAGTTTCTTGGTTTCTAGCCTAGTATCTTAAGCACAACATCAAACTGGCTCTTGCAGTATTATAAACAGTTGTTAATTATTATTCACAGTAACTCTTTTTCATTTTCCATGTATCTGTTTTCAAACCAAAGCAAGGCATTTCTGGTTCCATATCAAACTTCTATGAAAAGAATGATAGCTTAGAAAGTCCAATATCCATATTGTATTGTACTGCGCTTGATTAGTAGAAGTGTCGAAAATCATAATCTCCTCCTCCTCCTCCTCCTCCTCCTCCTCCTCCTCCTCCTTCTTCCTCCTCCTCTTCCTCCTCCTCCTCCTCTTCTTCCTCTTCTTCCTCCTCCTCCTCCCCTCCCCCTCCCCCCTCCTCTTCTACAGATAACAACTTACCTGACTTGTAGACAAAAATGCATGTGGCCAGAAAGTCCAGGAGGGCCATGAGATAATGGTAAGTTAGTCAAAGAAAGAAACACTTCAGAAAAATATTCTGAAAGAGGCGCTCCATTTCCAGTCTAACCACTTGATGTTGAATGATTTATTTTTTCCTGAAAAGCCAGTTATGAAGAAGGGCAATTGGAAGACTAATACTGAGGGTAAGAGGGAGAGATACACTATGATACTCTTCACTTCCTCTAGGTTTTGTGAATTAGTGTGCAATTACTTAAATTTAGTTCCTGTACTTACAAGATGGGGTAGTGGGGTCCTTTGTGTATGATTGCCTCTATATTGATATATCTTAAGCCTGCACTACTTAGATCATTAAGTAAGCCTAGTCCTCATTGCTAAAGTTGTTCTTTTTGTAACAAGCTGAAGTCCTTTCTTTTGATAGAGGGAGATAGAGGGAGCCTAGAATAATAATGAATTCATTAAATCTGATTTCCATTATCCTTTTGGTGTATAAAAGGCTGGCAGGAAATGAAAACACAATGGAAGCAACCCCCCCCCCTAAGTTGGCAATTAAGAAGTATGTAACAGGCAAAAAACAGTGAACAGTTATTATGGCATTTGGTTATTATCAGTTTAATTAGGCCTCATCGGAATCTGTTATCTTTGAAATGAAATTAGACAGGGAAATTATTTAAAAAGAAATTACAGAAAGAATAACTACTTAATCTGTCTGACTTAGTAAAAAATAAAATTTCTGCCAGCTTAATGTTTGTCATGAAGATTCACAAACAATAGATATGGAACAATCTGCCTCTGAAGAAAACTGTCATCTCTTGTAATTCTATTCTATAAAATTATGGAATAATAAAATTAGTTGCCTGAGAAAGAATATCTTTAAAGATTCTGGTGAAAATTAAAACGATCTATAATTTTCAGGTTACTGGGTCAATTGTAATACAGATTTCAAAGTTCATCTATTTTAGAAGGCAGCCTTTGAACACAAAAAAACATATAATGATGTACTGAACATGTTGGGATTAAAATGCTTTCAAATATGTAAATTAAGAGAAAGGAAGAGTTATATTAAAAATAGCTGTTTTTAAAAAGTAAAAATTGAAGATTTTGTGAAAAGTTCTTTCAGAAATCACAGACTAAGTTAGAAATGGAATTTGGAATCAGATATCAAGGCTTTGCAAGACACCCTTCTAGAAAAACACAATCACATGAAGTATTTGCAAACTTATTTTATATGAGCATCCCCATGTGCTTAAAGCATTCTTTTTGGTTTTCAGCCCTTAATATCCAGGACTAAACATGGGCTGATATGCCATCCTTTTATGTAATCTGACAATAATGTGGAAAGTTTCAGAAACAGCACACTGAAATATAGAGGTTATGCCCATGGCTTTGTGCATTTCCCTTAAAAAAAGGAAATGAGAACATTTAAAGGAATTAATGTAGAAAAATAACCTACAAGTTTATTATTTAGCATTTTTTTCTACTTCTGAAAATAATCGAATAATACAATAATGCATAGAAGAGGAATGGAAGGTGGAAATTAGATGAATGGAAAGCCCTGTGTAGCACTTTTGTTCCTGCTGTTGTGAAAATAGTTTCATGACTTTTTTTTGCATCCTAATATCTAAATAATATCTAAACCTGTAACAAAAATCAAAGCCAATTTGAAACTGCCAATTCTTACTGTGGGTTGACTCCAATTGTTTGATGAGAGGTTTTTTTTTAAGATGCTGTGTAACTTCACCTAAAGCAGGGAGAATGAACCTTGTTATTATGGCCTGAATGAAATATGGAATTTTAGAATAGGAGCCCAATTAGGAATATTGGGGGGATGGGGTCAAAGGGTGGGGATGATATGAGATTTATATCCAGGTTCAGACAAACTGCAGTGGATTTGCCCAAGATGAGTTAGCAACTTGTGAATTCTGCTGTCTTTTTCTAAGTGACCTGTGATTCTAGAAGACACTCTGGAAAGCTCTTAAATGCTGTAGGAGTGCAAGGCTCCCAACCTGTGCTTGGCCATTTAAAGACTGTTATGGGGATGAATTAGTCTGATTGGTGGCCTGGTGGTGAAGCTCTCTCCTTCCCCAATCAGGAAGCTGTGAGTTTGATCCTAGGTAGAGGCAGATATATTTCTCTCTGGGAACGATGAGAATATATATCCTGAATATAACTCTGCATTGACTACAGGCAGGGCATCCAGTCAGTAAACACTCAGCTCCATTCAGTTGCCCAGACTTCACCTCTCAAGGGATTATGGGGTCATTAAAAGAAAGTGATAGGGATGAATCAGCCTGTATCTGTCACATTCACTTGCATTCAGTCAAGTTAAATCTTGATATATTCAAATAAGCCAGAATTTCTGGCTTCACACAACATGTCATTTTGGAAAATGTCTGAAAAAGGGGACAAAGTATCCAATGAATTCACTGAAACTGATAGCACCAGCAATTTTGATAGCACCCAACAGCTATGACTCTGTTTCCCTTCCTGATGATTTACCTGAAATTGGTTTTTGTCATGGAACTAGTTTAAAAAAGAGAGAGAGAGAGACATAATATCATGGAATGCAGACTTGTCCTTGGGAATAGGTAAGAAATGGGTAAACTGTCAAGGGAAGAGTTTTAGAAAAGACTAGCTGATAACCCAGTGTTGCCCGGGTATTTATTTATCCTGTAGTCGGGACTCATGCTGAGCGTTGAGAGGGAGTCCCCTTGTGGAGTAGTGGAGTACCGTAAAGCCATTACCATGGCAAGTCCATTGTGCTGTACAGTAGAAGCCACTTTAAGGTACACACACACCCTGAGGGGTTTTAGGGGTATCTTACCTGCACAGTATTTGTTTCCAGAGGGTAAGTCATCTGTGTACCAAGTTTGGTTGAAATTGCTCGAGGCGTTCCAGAGTTATGCTGGAACACACACACACACACACACTTCTTGCTCACACAGCAAATACTGTTTCAGTTTCCATGTTCAATTTCCAAACAGCCCTCAACTCTCACACACTGACAGGATAATAGCCAGATGAATATTGATGGATGCTGGTAGCAGTGGTGGTATTCTACCAGTTCAACCTGGTTCTGGTTCTCTCTGACGCTCTGCAATTGGGCCCACTTGTCTGCCCCTGCTCCAAGGTCCTTTTTAACCTCTCAGCTGTTTGGTGCAGCAGAGCGGATTACTGTGCTAAACAGCTGAGAGGCACAGTAGCTTAATTTTTACTGTTTTAACGCATGTGCAAAGAGCGCATTTGGCATATGCGCGTGATGGCACAATCATGTGATTCCACCTCTGCAGCCACGCCCACCAAGCCACGCCCACAGAACCGGTGGTGAGAACTTTTGAATCCCACCACTGGCTGGTAGGCAGAGGCACAAATATTTTTTCCTTATTTTCCTCTCCCAAAACTAAGCCCGATCACATAGTTTCGTAGCAAAGCATGGATATAGAGCTAGTATTAGAATATATATTAGTGAGGAATGATTTCCTCTAAAATCACTATCAGGGAATAAAACAAAGAAAGAAAAAAAGAAGGAAGGAGGGAGGGAGTTTCCACACATCTCAGTCTTCAACTGATTAAGAAAATATTTTTTCCCATTTTATTTGTTGGTCTTTTGGGGACATCAGTTCTTTTCCCAGCCTTGAACCATCTCAATGAGCTATTGGTAACAATGTTTACTGACAATTAATTTGAACTTCTCCTGATACAGGTGAATCACAGATGTGCCACTTTGTACAGGTCCTGATAGATCACAGAGAACATATCCTCCAGCTAAGAGTATGTACCCAAGTTATTCTGATCATGTATTACATGCTGGCAACTCTACTGGTTGTAATATTTATAGGAACAGATGGTTCTTTATATGCTCTGTGGCCTATCAAATCCCCCAGTCGAGCCTGATGCAGAGAATACAGTTCCATCACGAGCATGGAAAGATCCAACAGCCAAGTTGATGAGCATCTAGTTTTGCCTCCAACAGCAAAAGCAAAAAATATGATTTACTATACCAGAATCGCTTCAGTCAAAATCTTCATTAGAGATGCAAAAAAAAAGAAAGAAAACAAATAATTGAGAATTTGTAATTCTAAGTGCATGAAGTATTTTAAAAAGAGCATTTGGAACAGAACAGAGGTGATTTTGTTTTAGAACACTCCGATTAAGATTTTAATAAAATTATATTGAGCCACATAGGTTATATTTTGTTTTTGTTCCAGTATCACTGCTTTCCTTCCTCCCCTCCTTTCCCCTTTAGCTTTAAACTGCATTATATAAATTAAGCTAAGCAAGTTGATAGTATTATTGAGATAGGACATTGTAACAGGTTCCTAACAGAAGGAAGGCACTGATTGGGAAAGGATCTGATGTTAAATCTAAATCCATGTTAACATTGGATTTTCACCAGAGGTGGTGTTCAGCAGCTTTTGACCAGTTCTGGAGAACCAGTAGAGGAAATTTTGAGTAGTTCAGAGAACCAGAAAATGCCACCTCTGACTGGCCCCGCCCCCATCTATTCTCTGCCTCCCGAGTCCCAGCTGATTGGCTGGGTCTTCTTTTATTGCCCTGCATAGGAGAACGGAGCTGGAAAGCAGGCTAGTGGGGTGGGGGGAATGGAGATTTTACAGTATTCTTCCCCTGCCACGCCCATCAAGCCATGCCCACAGAACTGGTAGTAAAATTTTGAATCCCAACACTGATTTTCACAGGTAAGATCTCTTTCCATTTGTACCCAGAGTATTTTGATTCAATAATAGATTTTATTTATTTATTTATTTATTTATTTATTTATTTATTTATTTGGACTTATAGGCTGCCCTCTCTCCCAAGGGACTCAGGGCGGCTTACAATAAGAAATAAGAATACAAATATTAAAATACAATTAAACCAATCGGATTAGCCCAATAAAAGTTAAAACCCAATTAAAAACTAAAATCAATAAAACCCCACCCCACCCCATTCAGTCCAGGCTGGCCTGTTGAAACAACCAAGTATTTAGGTCACGGGGGAAGGAACGGAGGTCGGGGCCAACCGGAGCTCCAAGGGGAGCTGATTCCACAGGGTGGGTGCTCCCACAGAGAAGGCCCTACCCTGGGCTGCCAACTGACAGTGTGTGGTCGACGGCACCCCAGGAGGCCCTGCCTGTGGGAGCATGCAGGCGATTGAGGAATAGAAATGTAATTGAGAATAGAAATATATATGATGATCCAAGAGTGGCTGCTATTTACTCAATTGCAAAGAATCTCAAAAGTGGTGTCAAACTCAAGGTCCGGGTTGGATCTGACCCATGGGGTGCTCAGATTTGGCCATGGGGCTGCTGTGGAAACAGCAAAGGACCGCCCACGTGACTCTGCCAGCAAAGATGGAGCTCTGGAGGGCTGCTGGCAAGGGTTGCGGAGGCCATCCCAGCCACACACGACCCTCCCAAGCTCCATTTTCACTGACAGAGGGTTGCAGGAGGCAATCACAGCCAAAATGAGCCGGGCCCCTTACTGGCCACCACAGGTGTCCCCAACATGCATGATGTCAAGCTGGCCACACCCACTCCTCCCCCCCAAGGTCAAACACAACCCTGATGCGGCCCTCAATGAAATTGAGTTTGACACCCCTGGTCTAAACAGTATACCACCAACCCGGATTCATTGCTGTGAGATAGGTGGCCGTATAAATAATTTAAATAAATAAATAAAATATAAACCTCAGGATATAAGCAGGAAGCATGTTCTCTACTTTGTCACCAACCTGCTCAATGAAGTTTTGTCCGCTCCTAAAATGTTACGCACTATCCTTTACCATCCAAAGGTTGCCCACCCTATAATAAAGGAAATAATGCATTTTTTTCCTCCTTGGACAATCATTGCTTTTTAATTGCAGGGCTATTGTTTTACCCTTTCAGGAGGTGATAGGTTCCCTGCATGAAGTGCTTTTTTTGTTTTTTAGAATAGGAAAGCATACTCACCTCTTTCTTTTAATTATAATGACTCTGCCATTAAGTCAAGGATGGCTAAAAATAAACAGATAACAAAGATTTTGTGTGACATTTTGGAATGATCTGAATTCTGTTCTTGACTAAGCCATTTTTAATTTTGAATCACAGCGGAAATGAATGGTTCTTCAAGACAAATAAGAAAAGGGCAAATTCTGAAGACATCCACATTTTAAGTACTTATCTATTATTTGTCCCCTCAACTACTACTAATCTCCCCAATACGTTTGAATGTAAATAGTCATCTTTCAAAGGTGCCATTAAGACTTTGTATATCTGTGTCAGTTTGCACAGCTGGAAAAAGACTAAATAATGCCAATTCCATCATAAAGACAGACTCATGAAGCTGCCTGGGGCAATGTATTTGAGCAGTTTTTCTCCTTCCCAAAATAGTGAGCAGGTCTGACTTCTTGAACTGTTTTCAGTGTGTTTGGTTCTCTGCATTTTTTGATGGACCTTTCCAAATTCTAAGGAATTTGGGGGTTAGACAGCAGACAAATTTAAGGAGATTAAATAATAATAAATGTTTTTATATGGAATTTCTGAGCATGGTAAGAATGTAAACTGTAGTAGCAAATTTTAGCAAGTTAGTAGGCTTCAGGAGGAAGTATTCTACATGGGGCTGCCCTTGAAGAGTATTCAGAAGCTGCAACATGTGGCAGTGAGGACAGTTTCTGTGTCGTGACTCGGGCATGTGATACTTCTGCTACGTGAATCACACTGATTACCAATATGCTTCTGGGAGTCATAGTATCTCAAGATTGATCATATTCAGGGGTGGATCCGCCGGTGTAACTACCAGTTATGTGTTTTATATTTTGCTGCGCGCGCATGTATATGTGTTTCCCCGATAAGACCTACTAGACCTAGCATATTTTTCAAACCGCCTGGACCTACCTGAAAATGACCTAGTGTAAATCTCCACCAGGCTTTTCAGGGAGCACTGTGCAAAACACCCTACACACTTATTTGCACCATTTATAAGACCTACCCAGAAAATAAGACTAGTGTGTTTTTGGGCGCCAAAAAAATATAAACAGTGTCTTATTTTCAGGGAAACACGGTATCATCGTCATCTAGCTGCCTGGACAGCTAAGCAGCGCTGCGCAGGGCTCAGTGGTTGAAAAGCACTTTCCTACTTTTCAACCGCACTGTGTCTGTCAAAGCAGCTGCGGTTGAAAATGCAAGAAATCAAGCACTAAGAGCCCTTTGGCGGTGGGCCCAAAATAGCAGCAAATAGAACCGTTCTGTAAGCTCTCTGTTGCTGCTTTTCAGAGCAACCAGTTCTACAGAAGTGGACAGAACTGAAATCCCACCCTGATCATATTCCTCCAGAAGTTGTGGATGCTCCAGTACTGGAGGTTTTCAAGGTCCTTTCCAAATCTGTTATTCTGTTACATGTTCAAGACAAAATACAACATGCAATGACTTTGTGAAGCATCTCACCTGTTTCCTTTAGTCATATTGTACCAAGGATGGAAAGGCATCTGTTTCTTTCCCTATCAGATAACTATTGAAGTTGAAGTTATTTAACATTTATATGCCATTTATATTCAAACAGACCCATGATCCTTCCCCTTTGCCTTCTAACTATGTTGGGAGGATAAGCCAGTTTCTTTGTGGTCTATCTGCCTTATTATTCTGAGATTAACTATTTCTCTGCTGGCAATAGCAATACCTCTGCACAAATCACATTTGGCTATCTTAAAATGTATCTTTCCCTGTTTTATAGGCTCAAAGCATGTTTTGCCAACTTCTTGGTGTCTTCTCAGCCATCATTGTGAGAGGCCCCTTTATATGAAAACACATTCTTGTTCTTTTCCCAGATGCTGGCTATTTCTCACAACTACATTTTGTATGTCTTGTGGCAGCATGGCAGACTATATTTAGCTTCCCTATTCTGCCCCACAGGCCTGTTGGCTAGATGAAGAAGTTGAAACAATTCTGTATTTTTGCCTGCCTAAAGATGTCAATAAAGTCACCAGAATCAATACTGACCTAAAGGGCATTTTGACCATTGAAAGACAGGTAATAAATCTCTTGAACCAATATTAATTATATTTGTGTAGAAACTAGTGCACCACTAATCTTACTACCTTAAAAACTATAGATATAACTGAAAACCGATGCCAAGTTGGGGTTCATTACATTTTGAACTTGTTCATCCATAGGTGCAAATCAATGGTTGTAAGTCAAAATGTCAACTGTCACATTGTCTAAACCAGCAAAGGAAACTCCTGGGACATCTTTTACTAAAACTAGCTGATAATCCGCATTGCCTGGGTATTTATTGATCCCAATCCTGTATTAGACAGGTAAATCTGTATTTGAGACTCACGCTGTTGTACTGTCTCTCGTGCAGCATCGCAAGTCTTCTATTCCTCTCCTCAGGAGTTTTTTGTCTGTGCTGGTGTTTCATTTTTGTAGTAGGGTTTGGATTGCATTGCCTGGCCGCCTGACGTTTCCTTGGCGGGCTGAGAGGGAGCCCCCTTGTGGAGTACTATGATGCCGTTACCATGGCAAGTCCACTGTGCTGTACAGTAGAAGCCATTTTAAGACACATACCCCAAGGAGTGTTAGGGATGTCTTACCCCCACAGTATTTGTTTCCAGAGGGCAAGTCATCTGTCTAGCAAGTTTGGTTGAAATTGCTCGAGGCGTTCCAGAATTATGCTGGAACATATATATAATATAGATATAACTTGAAGATTCCATATGGGTACAGAAGTAGAAAAGCCATTTCTAACAGTTTTGTGCACAAACAGCATAGGAAATTTTCCCCTTTCTCCCTTGCCCTCCCACTGTCCATTTGTCTAGCCAGTTGGTTACTTTGCTTTGGGAATGGTCTCACCACCTTGGACTTTCCCAACTGATGACCTTCGGATACTTACATTCTTTTGCCCTCTCTGATACCTTCCCCTGCATTGGAATGCCTTCACCCCCCTCCTGTTGCTGCTGTCTGGTTGTGAGCAGAGTTGTATATTGAGCCAACCATGACACAAGGACTAGCTTTATATGAATAAGTAAATATAAAGCAGAGTGGCTAGTTGCCATGCTCTGTTCAGTTGATATTGTGGGAAATATGTCATCTATATTTCTTCATTTCTCTTCTAGTAGAGAGCACCATCCAACAGGGGCTTGAAGAACTATTGCAACACAGCCTTTTCTCAGTCTGGCTCTCCAGAGTGACTTTCAGTGGTATTTCCTAATGACTTCTGCACTGTTATCCAGGCATCTTTGGGCCCCACAAGGAAAAGATCTGATACTCAGTTTCTGTTCTGATACTCAACTGTGTTAAGTGTTTACAGAAGAAATTCAAACCCACAAAGCACACACAGATGACTGATTCAGCAGGATCATTAACTTCTTTATATACATAATAATATATAAGTAAATGTTCAATACCAAAGTAGGTTCTTCCAACATGGTAGAGAGTTACAGCCAAAAACACAGGTAGATGAGAGAACAGCAGAGAACAGTTTCAGTTTCAATTCAGCAGTTGCAGACAAGACTGCAGCTTCAGAGCTCAGAGCTTAATACAGAGCCACATCTAGATTCCTTCCAATTTCAGTTTCCAAACAGCCCTCATTGGATGACTTAGTTGCTATGCCTATTTGTTGGCTGACCTTATTACCATGCCTCTGCCAGTTCATGAATATTTTGACAAACTGTTGTTACATGGGGGAAAGTCATATTTTTCAAGCTTTACCTACTGTGAAGGCATCTTACTTGAACACATTTTACGTCATAAAATTAAGTGGACAAAAAAGAGAGAATATTAAGTTACAATAGCATCTGGCAGTGGGCTGTGGTGTGTGTCTTGTCGAGTGTGTCTTCTTTTAGTAGTCCTCTCCCTTAATCATTATGGAAGTGGTTTTATAGTTCTTTTCACGCATACTAAAAAAATAATAAGAAGAAAAAGGTGTGAAAAATTGGTGGCAGTAAAACATGGAAAAAAATGAAAGGTAAGACATATTGAAATATTGATATTAAAATGTCAAGACAGAGGAATATCAGGATAGTTTATAACAATATACAGGTATGAAATATCTCAAGTCAGCCTTAAAAGTAAAAAAATATATCATGAAGTTAGGATTGGTTTAAATAGTTTCTCAAATATCCTCCCCTATTTTGTAATTCTTAAGAATTAAAGATTTCAGTGCCTGGATTCATATATCATATTAAGCTGCTATGCAATTTGTCAGCTTCTGGCTTAATATGAAATATAAATCTAGCTATAGTTTGTAATAATTTTTATACTTTGTAATAATTTTATCACTAATGTTATACAAGCAATAGCTTAGCTCTATGTTTTAACAGCCTGTAAATCCAATCTCATAGTGACAGAAGAGCAGAAGTGATATTGTACATATTATAAGTTCATTGAAGAAATAATTGTACATATTATAAGTTCATTGAAGAAATAATATGAAATGTTCTATCAGGTGCATATGGTATAGTCCCAGAGGTGGTATTCAGCAGGTTCTGACCAGTTCTGGAGAACCGGTGGGAAATTTTGAGTAGTTCAGAAACCAGCAAATACCACCTCTGACTGGCCCTACCCCATCTATTTTCTACCTCCCAAGTCCCAGCTGATTGGCTGGGTCTTCTTTTGTTGCCCTGCACTGGAGAACGGAGCTGCAAAGCAGGTTAGTGAGGTGTGGAGGAATGGGATTTTGCAGTAACCTTCCCCTGCCATGCCCATCAAGCCACACCACCATGCCACACCACACCCACCATGCCACACCACACCCACCAAGCCACACCACACCCACCAAGCCACACCATACTACCAAACCACACCCACAGAACCGGTAGTAAAATTTTTTGAATACCATCACTGATCTGTTTCATTTGGGTTTCAGGCCAGGGTAGAAAAATTGGAATAATAAATAAGTCTTTGGATATATATTAATCAAACAATCAGAATAGAGCTGGAAGGGATCTTGGAAGTTTTCTAGTCCAACTCCTGCTCATGCAGAAGACCCTATACAATTTGAGGCAGTGGCTGTCCAGTTTCTTCTTAAAACCCACCAGTGATGAAGCACCCACAACGCCTGAAGGCAAACTGTTCCACTGGTTGATTGTCCTCACTAGGAAGTTTCTCCTTAATTCCAGGTTGCTTCTCTCCTTGATTAGTTTCCATCCATGGTTTCTCGTCTTGCCTTCTGCTATTTTTGGAAAAGAAGTTGACCCCCCTCTTCTTTGTGGCAGCTCATCAAATACTGGAATATTGCTATCATGTCACTCCGAGTTCTTTTCTCTAAACTAGCCATACCCAGTTCCCGCAACAGTTCTTCATATGTTTTAGTCCTCAGGCCTTTAGTTATGCTAGTTGCTCTTCTCTGCATTTTTTCCTAAAGACTCAACATCTTTTTTTGTAATGCAGTGACCAAAACTGGATGCTGTATTCCAGTAGTGATCTTACTAAGGTTTTATGAAGCAGTACTAATGTCTCATGTGATTTTGATTCTATGCTTCTGTTTATGCAATCAACGATTGTTTTAGCTTTTTTGGCCGCTGCCGCACACGGCTAGCTCATATATAAATGATTGTCCACTTGGAGTTAGATTTTTTGGGACGGATTTTTTTTTTTGCAATTCCATATGTGATTTAGTCTGGAGATACACATTATTTGGTTTAATATGGTTTTTAGGTAATTTATTGTTGTATTGTTTTTAATTTGTGAGCCGCCCCGAGTCCTTCGGGAGAGGGGGCAGCATATAAGTCGAAATAATAAATAAATAAATAATTCTTCTCTCTTTTTTATTTGTTCTTTCCTTTTAAATATAGGGTGGCTATATCCGTGTGTCTGTCGTCTTTCTACTAAGTACTGCCTCTATACCAGGGGTGTCAAACTCAAGGCCCATGGGCTGCATCCGGCCTGCAGGGTGCTTAGATCTGGCCTGCAGGGCCACCCTGGAGACAGCAAAGGACTGGCCCGTGGTGCCTCTTGTTAAGTTTGCATGAAGAGACAGACGCGGAGTGCTTCAAGCTCTTAGTTTATTAGTGACTACAGCTCAGAACGGACCCACTTTGGCTGGGCTGTGACTGCTACTTATAGCCAGCAGCCACAGTTGCCAGCCAATCAGAGTGCAGGGTTTTCCCGCACTTTTTAAACCAATCATTTCTAACATTTTACAAGAACAGTTCAAACTAAACCAATGACTTCAAACCTGCATACATAACACCTCTGCCAGTGAAAAAGGAGCTTAGAGGGCTGCATGTGCCCCTCGTGGGCTCTGTTTTCTCTGGCAGAGGGTTGCAGGAGGTTATTGCAGCTGTAAATGGAGCTCGGGAGCCTGTTTTCACTGGCAGAGTTCTCAGGCTGCCACAGGCGCCCCCAACAAGAATGATGTTGAGCTGGCCATGCCCATCCTGGCCACGTCCACTCCAGCCCTCTGAAGTTAAAGACAACCCTGATACGTCCCTCAATGAAATCGAGTTTGACCCCCCCAGCTCTACACCATCCACTGGCTACTGCATTTGATGCCATATAATATGCTTTTGCTAAACCATCTAAGCTAATGTTTATACCCAATAGTAGATGACACATTCTTCAAAGGCTACTAAATTGGACTTTCTGAATGGGAGGCAGCAGTTCCCAACATGAAACGCAGCACCCTTGAAGTAAGAATTGAAGGTGTTGTTTGTACTTGAACCATGTACCATTCTCTGCAAACCAGTGATGATATTCAATTTTTTTTACTACGGTTTTGAGGGTGTGGCTTGGTGGATGTGGCAGGGGAAGGATAGTGCAAAATCTCTATTTCCACCCCATTGCAGGGGAAGAATACTGTAAAAATCCTCATTCCCTCCACACCCCACTAACCTGCTTTCCAGCTCCGTTCTCCTGTGTAGGGCAACAAAAGAAGACCCAGCTGATCAGCTGGGACTCAGGAGGCAGAAAATAGATGGGGGCGGGGCCAGTCAGAGGTGGCATTTACTTGTTCTCCGAACTACTCAAAATTTCTGCTACCGGTGCTCCAGAACCTGTCTGAACTGGCTGCAAACGCTGAAGAGGTGAAAATGTATCACTTGATAATGTAACTCTGCATGTGTAATAGTTCTGTGTGTCCTTAAGGAAATAACTGCATTTAACCCAAAGGAATGCAAGTAACACAAGGATCTGTATTTCATAAAGCTTCCCTTATGGTGTCTAAGGTTTCTGAGGATAATCCAAGCTGTCTTTAATCGACCAAGCTGCTACTGTCCTTCCAGAGGCTGCAATCATTCAAGGTACCTGTGAAGAAGCTCTCAATATGACAATTTGCAAGACACAGCTGGTGGGCTTCTCCCCCCACCCTGTACATAAATAAACAGATATATAAGCCCTGTGATGCCATCTCTCCACATATATTTTTACAAAACATTTGTAAAGGCCTTCAGACAACATGGATCTCCACACATTGCCGAAATTAGTGTTAAAGAATATAATTTGCTTTCAAACTGTTTACAAAAGAATGAAGTATGGTGTTCTTGGGCAGCTTAGCAGGGAATGAGACAGAAAACAATATCCTGCACTATTCACTGGGAAGAGAAGGTAAAATAGTCACACCTTTCAACAGTGCACCTTGTCTGAAAGTCTAAACTATATTGATATTACTATTTATAAATGCTTTCAAGATATGAGAAGTGATATTAAAAGTTTTCTGTACAATTGTATCTTGGTACTCATTGTTAACTGGTTCTGGGAGGCGCAATGAGTACCCAAAAATGATGAGTACCAAACAAATTTTTTTCATAAGGAATAATTAATGTCACAAGGCATCAAACAGTAAAAAGTTCTAGCTTGTTATCAAACAAATGATGAGTACTAGGACAAAATTTTCAAGTCAGAATGTGCTGAGTACCAAATTTGATGAGTTTCAAAGCAGTTAAGTACCAAGGTACCACTGTATTTGCAGATATGAAAAAAAATGTTAATTAAATGAAAAATAACAATAGAGAGCTGATCAAATTATGGGAATATGAGTTTGTGTAGAGACTAGCTGGTCCATTAGCCTCCTCCATAATGTAGGATGAAAAATGTATGCTATTTTTCTTTATTTAAAAATGCATTTTAGCAAGGTTTAACACCTAGACTTCATTTGGGGATAAAGAAAAAGCACATAACAACATGTTATTGTGAACAATTGCAGTTTTTAAGTTAATGCAGAGCAAATAACATGCTGATGAACAAGTGGACGCTTTAATCTAAATAGGAACCATAATGTGAATATCTTTCCCTTTCTTTCCAAAATTCGAGCAGACCACAGTAAACAGGCAGAAGCTAGTTGCTGGGCTGTAAAAAAATTATACTGACAAATCCCAGGAATTCTGTATTATAGATAAGCAAACTGTTAAGTTTGCATGAAGAGTCAGACGCGAGGAGTTCCAGCAAAAGACTTTATTAGTGACTACAGCTCGAATAGACCCGTCCTGGCTTGGCTACGGCTGCTTCTTATAGCCTGCAGCCGTAGCTGCCAGCCAATGGGAGTGCAGGGATTCTTCCCGCACTATTTAAACCAATACCATTTGACATTTTACAAGAACTGTTCAAATAAACCAATAACATTCAAACCTACATACATAACAACCCCTCCCCACTAGGTTCAGTCCATACCAAACCCCAACCTATCTAATATATTCCTTTAAATAGGTGGGGCTCTTACGTGTACGTTGAGACCTTCGTGGTTCAGAAGCTTTAACGTTCTCACCCAGTGAGAGAGGAAATGTGTCTGCTGACATTTCCCTGTTGGGACTTCCTGTGAAAGGAGACCCTGTTGAATTGTTAGAATTTGGTCTCTCCTCCCAACCCATCTCCATTCCAATGTCAGCACCCAAGTCAGGTAGAGATGTGCAATCTTCCACTTCTAAGGATGGATCTTGGCTTTGTGACAGGGTTCGGGATGGTTCCTGTTGCAATGGCTCGTTACACATGGGGTTGATTCCTGTTTGCTGATTTTCCTCCTGTTCCCCCCCTTCCCCCCTAGAAGAAACATCAGGTGAGGGACCTAGAGGGAGACAGGGACGATGTTCTTGAGGGACCCTGGATCTAAGTTTGGTCAATGTGCCTGCTCCAGAGAAAGCCATCCTCTGTTTGTACCCTGTAGACGAGGGCCAGTGATGTGAGTTATTTCAGCAGGAATCCACAAAGGTTCACCTATAAGGTTCCTAGCATAGACAGAATCTCCCACACTAAAAGAATGAACTTTGGAAGTGGAATCCAGTGGTGCGTTGGGTGCGTAAGTGGGATGAAGGCGGTCAAGGGAAGACCTAAGTTTCCTGCCCATCAACAACTCTGCTGGGGACAAGTTAGTTGATGGGCTAGAGTGATGTGTTGAACACTAAGAAGCTTTTCAAGCTTCTCAGTGATGTCCCTAGGACCCAGCTGCTGAAGCTTTTCTTTGGTAAAGCGTACCATGCGTTCAGCCCGCCGTGGCCGAAGGGTGCCCAGGGGCAGTGAGGGCATGTCTGATACCCTGTTGGGCTAGAAAGGATTCAAAAATGTTAGATGTGAATTGAGGGCCATTGTCAGAGACAAGGACATCTGGTAACCCATGGGTGACAAATAATTTTCTAAGCTGCTTGATGACAGCCTCAGTTGTAGTGGATGTCATGGGAATTACCTCTAGCCATTTAGAGTATTCATCTACTATCACTAGAAAAGTGTGCCCTCTTGTAGGGCCTGTAAAATCAATGTGGATTCTAGACCATGGGCCCCTAGGACATTCCCATTCCTGTGTGGGGGCATGAGGTGGGGCAGGTCTGACTACCTGGCAATTGGGACAAGATGCTACCCAGTTTTCAACCATTTTGTCAATACCTGGCCACCATACATAACTCCTGGCCAAACCTTTCATCCTTACAATCCCAGGATGACCCTCATGTAACATTTCCAAAACCTCCCTTTGCAGTTTTCAGGAATAACCACCCTGTTACCCCACAAAATACATCCTCTTAATACAGATAATTCAGTTTGCCTGGACTTAAAGGTTGGGCAAAGTGAGGTAGATCTTGTAGAGGCCAACCTTTCTTAATCCAGCCCATAACAGGTGCCAACACAGCATCCTTGGCAGTTCTTTGGCAATCTCAGCAGCATGGACTGGAAGCTTAGCAACGGTCTCCAGGAAAAAGGTGTGAGTTTCAAGTTCAAAGTCCTCTTTGTGGCAGGTAGAGGGCAACGACTCAGTGCATCAGCATGTCCAATGTCCTTGCCTGGCCTGTGAATCAGTTTGTAGGAATAGGCTGCAAGAATTCAGTCCATCTCAGCATTCTTGGTGACAGGATATTAGGTGTAGGTTTGTCTCCTGCCACAATGCCAAGTAAAGGTTTGTGATCTGTAACAATGGTGAATGACCTGCCATACAGATATTCATGAAATTTCTTAACAGCTGCAACAACTGCTAAAGCCTCCTTGTCCAATTGACTATAATTCCTCTCTGCTTTGGACAGCGTGCGAGAGTAAAATGCAACTGGGGCCTCCCGTCCACTGGGAAGCCTGTGACTCAAACCCCCCCCCACTCCAAAAGGGGATGCATCACAAGTCAGAACTACAGGTAAATTCTCAGAGAATTGAATCAACACAGCATCAGAAGTGATTTTCTCTTAATCTGTTAAATGCTGACTGTTCCTTCCGTCCCCAGATCCAAACAGCATTCTTATCAAGTAAGCGATGTAAGGGCTCAGCAATGGATGCTTTGTGAGGTAGAAACATGTGGTAAAAATTAATAAGTCCAAGGAAGGCTTGCAAATCTGCCTTGCATCGAGGTTTAGGGGCTTCCTTGATTGCTTTAACCTTGGCATCAGTAGGATGGATGCCCTGCTTGTCAATCAAATACCCCAGGAACTCAACTCTGTCTGTTTTGAGTGTACATTTGTCTTCCTTGACTTTTAACCCCGCTTTTCTGAATCTGGTAAGGACTTCTCTGAGTCTTTCTTGAAGCTGAGTGTCATTTTCAGCAGAGATTAATACATCATCAAAATAAGGCACTACCCCTGGCAGTCCTTGCAACATTCTTTCCATAAGGCTCTGAAAAATGCCAGGTGCTACACTTACTCCAAATTGTAGTCTTTTACATTTGAAGGCACCTCTATGGGTCACAATTGTTTGTGCCTCTGCAGTGGCATCATCAACTGTTAATTGTTGATATGCCTGAGCCAATCCAGTTTAGCAAATACTGTATACCCCTGCCAAGGGAATGGAGCAGATGATGCACAACTGGTACAGGATATGCGCTCTGCTGCGCGCATGGTTCAAGTGTCCCCTTTGTAGTCACCACAGATTCTCACTGACCCATCAGCCTTGACTGGTGTGACTATGGTGTTTCCCATCTGGATGGTCAGTAGGCTCTAAAACCCCTTGAGCAATGAGTTTATCTAATTGTGCATCAATTTTTTTCTTTTAAAGCAAATGGGACCTCCTGGGCTTTAAACATTGGGGGCACCTGGGGTCTAGGCTAGAGCAATAGGGGTCCCCATATACTTGCCCAGTCCTTCGCTGAAGACCTCTGGAAACTCAGACTTCAAGGACTCTTCCCAGTCAGAACTGCTCACGTGATGGATGCCATGCACCTCGATGCCAAGTGGCTTGAACCACTCAAGTCCCAGCAAACTTGGGCAATCCTTGTCCACGATGGTCAGGGGCAAACACTTGGTGTGGCCTTTAAACTGCACGTTGAAATCTCTCGCTCCAACTACTGGAATCTTGTTCCCTTGGAGGTCTTTGAGAGTCAGTGCTTGCTTCTGGAAATGCTTTTTCTGAATTTTGGAAAGAGTCTGTGGATGGTGTCCCATGATACCATGGATAAATAAGAGCCTGAGTCCACTTCCATTTGGCAAGGCCTTCCTTCAATAAACACCTTCACATGTACTTTTCTGCTTTTTAAAGGTGAAGAATGACCAATAGTGATTGTTTGGTGAGTTTCATTCTTGCCATTTGCTTCTAAATTTCGCCCCATTTTTTCGAGGAAATTGTTGGGCTTAAAGTCTCTATCAGGAAATTTCTTCCCTAGTTGGTGGGGTTCTGGATGATTTGCAGACTCTGGCTATGTGACCCGTTTCTCACAGCGTAGCAAATGGAGTCAAAGAACTTGCACTCGCGCGGGGTGCCCCCCCACAGCCTCTGCAATAGAACCCTTGCCTATTCTTCCCAGAGTCTTTTCTTTTCTTCTCCATTCTGAGTTTAAAATCCCTCCTCTGCCTCACTGCCTTCAGAATCAGAGTCTATTTGTTCGCAGTGAGTAGATGTGTGATTTATCCCCATCAGAATGCTGGAGGCCTGGCTTGAGGCCTTGTTAATCTTTTTCATGGCCGCTGCTGAGGACTTGGTGGCTTCCGCTGAAACAGCTTCTTCAATGGCCTCTTTAAACGTGATCTTAGGTTTCATTAGTAGTTTGCTTTGTAAACCTTATCTTTAAGGCCTAAAACAAACCGATCACGCATGGCCTCTTCTAAGTTGGTAAAGTCACAAACACCCCAAATGTCCCTTAAACTTGCCACGAAGTCATTAACATTTTCGCTATCCCCCCTGATCCCGACGGTAAAATTCGTGTCTCTTAATGAGACACGATACTTTGTGGGGCGTAATGGGCTCTCAAAGTCTTTCTAAGTCGGGCCATTCTATTACCTTCAGCTCTGCTGCTCCGCCACCGCCTTCGCCATCTTGAAGACTGCCGACCGCAGTGCGTGAGAAAGACCGCCCTCTCCGTCTCTCGGGGATGCCGGCGAGATCGTTTCCCTCCAGGAACATGTGGAAGCGGTCCGCATCTGATTCCCAGTCTTCCGTCGCCAGATCGAACGGTGCTGGGGGGGTGTTCAGCGCAGCCATCTCGCTCAGTTGCTTGTTCGTCGCGTCGTCTTCTCTTCAGGGAAATCCCACCTTCGTCCCAGTGTTAAGTTTGCATGAAGAGTCAGACGCGAGGAGTTCCAGCAAAAGACTTTGTTATTAGTGACTACACTCGAATAGACCCGTCCTGGCTTGGCAACGGCTGCTTCTTATAGCCTGCAGCCGTAGCTGCCAGCAATGGGAGTGCAGGGATTCTTCCGCACTATTTAAACCAATACCATTTGACATTTTACAAGAACTGTTCAAATAAACCAATAACATTCAAACCTACATACATAACACAAACCACCTTATTTGTAAAGCCATGAATGCCTCCCCAGGACCGTTAAGGGAAAACAGTTTGAAAAATTTTTCTGAATATTTGTAGCACTTTTACCACTCTGTTTGGTTTTCAAAAAAAAAATGGTAGTGACTAGGGATTGAACAAACTCAGAGACCTATGAAATACCTGTTTGTTCCTTGGATTCAGCTTTGGCTAATGAGCAACGAAGTGCTGAACGAAAAGGCTGTTTAAAACTTGAATGTCCTTCAACAGTAATGGGCCATTATCTGTATTAATAAAATTCAACAGTGATATGCTTTGCCTGTCTGGTTTTAATAAAACAATATTGCTAAAACATGGTTTGCTTTTTGTTAATAGAGCCTTGGTGGTGGTAGGCTGTTAAATGCCTAGCACTAAAGTTGCAGCTCCCTGCAATTAGTGCAGGCTCGAAACCAGGCTCAAGGTTGACTCAGCTTTCCATCCTCTCGGGGTAGGTAAATTGAGGACCCAAGATTGTTGGGGCAATAAGCTGACTTTGTAAAAATGCCGCTTAGTAATAAGCAGGCACATACAATGGATGAAGGCATTGCTGAGTACATTGGGTTGTATCCCAAAATTGTAAGCTGCCCTGAGTCTTCAGAGAAGGGTGGCATAAATGTAATTAAAAAAATATATGGATAAAACCAGTGGTGGGATTCAATTTTTTTACTACCAGTTCTGTGGGTGTGGCAGGGGAAGGATACTGTAAAATTTCCAGTCAGAGGCGGTATTTGCCGTTCTCCAATCTACTCAAAATTTCCAGTAATGGTTCTCCAGAACAGTCAGAAACCTGCTGAATACCACCCTCTGATAAAACCAACACTCTCTCCTTTAGACTCAGTAATAGCTGAATATTTGAAAGT
>CM019154.1:34421347-34446532 GCA_009733165.1 Naja naja | reverse complement strand
TTGGTTATTATCAGTTTAATTAGGCCTCATCGAATCTGTTATCTTTGAAATGAAATTAGACAGGGAAATTATTTAAAAAGAAATTACAGAAAGAATAACTACTTAATCTGTCTGACTTAGTAAAAATAAAATTTCTGCCAGCTTAATGTTTGTCATGAAGATTCACAAACAATAGATATGGAACAATCTGCCTCTGAAGAAAACTGTCATCTCTTGTAATTCTATTCTATAAAATTATGGAATAATAAAATTAGTTGCCTGAGAAAGAATATTTAAAGATTCTGGTGAAAATTAAAACGATCTATAATTTTCAGGTTACTGGGTCAATTGTAATACAGATTTCAAAGTTCATCTATTTTAGAAGGCAGCCTTTGAACACAAAAAACATATAATGATGTACTGAACATGTTGGGATTAAAATGCTTTCAAATATGTAAATTAAGAGAAAGGAAGAGTTATATTAAAAATAGCTGTTTTTTAAAAAGTAAAAAATTGAAGATTTTGTGAAAAGTTCTTTCAGAAATCACAGACTAAGTTAGAAATGGAATTTGGAATCAGATATCAAGGCTTTGCAAGACACCCTTCTAGAAAAAACACAATCACATGAAGTATTTGCAAACTTATTTTATATGAGCATCCCCATGTGCTTAAAGCATTCTTTTTGGTTTTCAGCCCTTAATATCCAGGACTAAACATGGGCTGATATGCCATCCTTTTATGTAATCTGACAATAATGTGGAAAGTTTCAGAAACAGCACACTGAAATATAGAGGTTATGCCCATGGCTTTGTGCATTTCCTTAAAAAGGAAATGAGAACATTTAAAGGAATTAATGTAGAAAAATAACCTACAAGTTTATTATTTAGCATTTTTTTCTACTTCTGAAAATAATCGAATAATACAATAATGCATAGAAGAGGAATGGAAGGTGGAAATTAGATGAATGGAAAGCCCTGTGTAGCACTTTTGTTCCTGCTGTTGTGAAAATAGTTTCATGACTTTTTTTTGCATCCTAATATCTAAATAATATCTAAACCTGTAACAAAAATCAAAGCCAATTTGAAACTGCCAATTCTTACTGTGGGTTGACTCCAATTGTTTGATGAGAGGTTTTTTTAAGATGCTGTGTAACTTCACCTAAAGCAGGGAGAATGAACCTTGTTATTATGGCCTGAATGAAATATGGAATTTTAGAATAGGAGCCCAATTAGGAATATTGGGGGGATGGGGTCAAAGGGTGGGGATGATATGAGATTTATATCCAGGTTCAGACAAACTGCAGTGGATTTGCCCAAGATGAGTTAGCAACTTGTGAATTCTGCTGTCTTTTTCTAAGTGACCTGTGATTCTAGAAGACACTCTGGAAAGCTCTTAAATGCTGTAGGAGTGCAAGGCTCCCAACCTGTGCTTGGCCATTTAAAGACTGTTATGGGGATGAATTAGTCTGATTGGTGGCCTGGTGGTGAAGCTCTCTCCTTCCCCAATCAGGAAGCTGTGAGTTTGATCCTAGGTAGAGGCAGATATATTTCTCTCTGGGAACGATGAGAATATATATCCTGAATATAACTCTGCATTGACTACAGGCAGGGCATCCAGTCAGTAAACACTCAGCTCCATTCAGTTGCCCAGACTTCACCTCTCAAGGGATTATGGGGTCATTAAAAGAAAGTGATAGGGATGAATCAGCCTGTATCTGTCACATTCACTTGCATTCAGTCAAGTTAAATCTTGATATATTCAAATAAGCCAGAATTTCTGGCTTCACAACATGTCATTTTGGAAAATGTCTGAAAAAGGGGACAAAGTATCCAATGAATTCACTGAAACTGATAGCACCAGCAATTTTGATAGCACCCAACAGCTATGACTCTGTTTCCCTTCCTGATGATTTACCTGAAATTGGTTTTTGTCATGGAACTAGTTTAAAAAAGAGAGAGAGAGACATAATATCATGGAATGCAGACTTGTCCTTGGGAATAGGTAAGAAATGGGTAAACTGTCAAGGGAAGAGTTTTAGAAAAGACTAGCTGATAACCCAGTGTTGCCGGGTATTTATTTATCCTGTGGGACTCATGCTGAGCGCTGAGAGGGAGTCCCCTTGTGGAGTAGTGGAGTACGTAAAGCCATTACCATGGCAAGTCCATTGTGCTGTACAGTAGAAGCCACTTTAAGGTACACACACACCCTGAGGGGTTTTAGGGGTATCTTACCTGCACAGTATTTGTTTCCAGAGGGTAAGTCATCTGTGTACCAAGTTTGGTTGAAATTGCTCGAGTGCAGAGTTATGCTGGAACACACACACACACACACACACTTCTTGCTCACACAGCAAATACTGTTTCAGTTTCCATGTTCAATTTCCAAACAGCCCTCAACTCACACACTGACAGGATAATAGCCAGATGAATATTGATGGATGCTGGTAGCAGTGGTGGTATTCTACCAGTTCAACCTGGTTCTGGTTCTCTCTGACGCTCTGCAATTGGGCCCACTTGTCTGCCCCTGCTCCAAGGTCCTTTTAACCTCTCAGCTGTTTGGTGCAGCAGAGCGGATTACTGTGCTAAACAGCTGAGAGGCACAGTAGCTTAATTTTACTGTTTTAACGCATGTGCAAAGAGCGATTTGGCATATCGCACAATCATGTGATTCCACCTCTGCAGCCACGCCCACCAAGCCACGCCCACAGAACCGGTGGTGAGAACTTTTGAATCCCACCACTGGCTGGTAGGCAGAGGCACAAATATTTTTCCTTATTTTCCTCTCCCAAAACTAAGCCCGATCACATAGTTTAGTAGCAAAGCATGGATATAGAGCTAGTATTAGAATATATATTAGTGAGGAATGATTTCCTCTAAAATCACTATCAGGGAATAAAACAAAGAAAGAAAAAAGAAGGAAGGAGGGAGGGAGTTTCCACACATCTCAGTCTTCAACTGATTAAGAAAATATTTTTTCCCATTTTATTTGTTGGTCTTTTGGGGACATCAGTTCTTTTCCCAGCCTTGAACCACCTCAATGAGCTATTGGTAACAATGTTTACTGACAATTAATTTGAACTTCTCCTGATACAGGTGAATCACAGATGTGCCACTTTGTACAGGTCCTGATAGATCACAGAGAACATATCCTCCAGCTAAGAGTATGTACGCCCAAGTTATTCTGATCATGTATTACATGCTGGCAACTCTACTGGTTGTAATATTTATAGGAACAGATGGTTCTTTATATGCTCTGTGGCCTATCAAATCCCCCAGTCGAGCCTGATGCAGAGAATACAGTTCCATCACGAGCATGGAAAGATCCAACAGCCAAGTTGATGAGCATCTAGTTTTGCCTCCAACAGCAAAAGCAAAAAATATGATTTAATATACTAGAATCGCTTCAGTCAAAATCTTCATTAGAGATGCAAAAAAAGAAGAAGAAAACAAATAATTGAGAATTTGTAATTCTAAGTGCATGAAGTATTTTAAAAGAGCATTTGGAACAGAACAGAGGTGATTTTGTTTTAGAACACTCCGATTAAGATTTTAATAAAATTATATTGAGCCACATAGGTTATATTTTGTTTTTGTTCCGGTATCACTGCTTTCCTTCCTCCCCTCCTTTCCCTTTAGCTTTAAACTGCATTATATAAATTAAGCTAAGCAAGTTGATAGTATTATTGAGATAGGACATTGTAACAGGTTCCTAACAGAAGGAAGGCACTGATTGGGAAAGTATCTGATGTTAAATCTAAATCCATGTTAACATTGGATTTTCACCAGAGGTGGTGTTCAACAGCTTTTGACCAGTTCTGGAGAACCAGTAGGAAATTTTGAGTAGTTCAGAGAACCAGAAAATGCCACCTCTGACTGGCCCCCCCCATCTATTCTCTGCCTCCCGAGTCCCAGCTGATTGGCTGGGTCTTTTATGTGCCCTGCATAGGAGAACGGAGCTGGAAAGCAGGCTAGTGGGGTGGGGGGAATAGAGATTTTACAGTATTCTTCCCCTGCCATGCCCATCAAGCCATGCCCACAGAACTGGTAGTAAAATTTTGAATCCCAACACTGATTTTCACAGGTAAGATCTCTTTCCATTTGTACCCAGAGTATTTTGATTCAGTAATAGATAGATTGATTGATTGATTGATTGATTTAATTGGACTTATAGGCTGCCCTCTCTCCCGAGGGACTCAGGGCAGCTTACAATAAGAAATAAGAATACAAATATTAAAATACAATTAAACCAATTGGATTAGCCCAATAAAAGTTAAAACCCAATTAAAAACTAAAATCAATAAAACCCCACCCCACCCCATTCAGTCCAGGCTGGCCTGTTGAAACAACCAAGTCTTTAGGTCACGGGAGAAGGAACGGAGGTCGGGGCCAACCAGAGCTCCAAGGGGAGCTGATTCCACAGGGTGGGTGCTCCCACAGAGAAGGCCCTACCCCTGGGCGCTGCCAACTGACAGTGTGTGGTCGACGGCACCCCCAGGAGGCCCTGCCTGTGGGAGCATGCAGGGCGATTGAGGAATAATGTACTTGAGAATAGAAATATGTAATTGAGAATAGAAATATATATGATGATCCAAGAATGGCTGCTATTTACTCAATTGCAAAGAATCTCAAAAGTGGTGTCAAACTCAAGGTCCGGGGGTTGGATCTGACCCATGGGGTGCTCAGATTTGGCCCGTGGGGCTGCTGTGGAAACAGCAAAGGACCGGCCCACGGTGACTCTGCCAGCAAAGATGGAGCTCTGGAGGGCTGCTGGCAAAGGGTTGCGGGAGGCCATCCCAGCCACACACGACCCTCCCAAGCTCCATTTTCACTGACAGAGGGTTGCAGGAGGCAATCACAGCCAAAAATGGAGCCGGGAGCCCCTTACTCGGGCCACCACAGGTGTCCCCAACATGCATGATGTCAAGCTGGCCACACCCACCTCCTCCCCCCCCCCAAGGTCAAACACAACCCTGATGCGGCCCTCAATGAAATTGAGTTTGACACCCCTGGTCTAAACAGTATACCACCAACCCGGATTCATTGCTGTGAGATAGGTGGCCGTATAAATAATTTAAATAAATAAATAAAATATAAACCTCAGGATATAAGCAGGAAGCATGTTCTCTACTTTGTCACCAACCTGCTCAATGAAGTTTTGTCTGCTCCTAAAATGTTATGCACTATCCTTTACCATCCAAAGGTTGCCCACCCTATAATAAAGGAAATAATGCATTTTTTTTCCTCCTTGGACAATCATTGCTTTTTTAATTGCAGGGCTATTGTTTTACCCTTTCAGGAGGTGATAGGTTCCCTGCATGAAGTGCTTTTTTTTTTTTTAGAATAGAGGAAAGCATACTCACCCTCTTTCTTTTAATTATAATGACTCTGCCATTAAGTCAAGGGATTTGGCTAAAAATAAACAGATAACAAAGATTTGTGTGGACATTTTGGAATGATCTGAATTCTGTTCTTGACTAAGCCATTTTTAATTTTGAATCACAGCGGAAATGAATGGTTCTTCAAGACAAATAAGGAAAAGGGCAAATTCTGAAGACATCCACATTTTAAGTACTTATCTATTATTTGTCCCCCCTCAACTACTAATTCTCCCCAATACGTTTGAATGTAAATAGTCATCTTTCAAAGGTGCCATTAAGAGCTTTGTATATCTGTGTGCAGTTTGCACAGCTGGAAAAAGACAGTAAATAATGCCAATTCCATCATAAAGACAGACTCATGAAGCTGCCTGGGGCAATGTATTTGAGCAGTTTTTCTCCTTCCCAAAATAGTGAGCAGGTCTGACTTCTTGAACTGTTTTCAGTGTGTTTGGTTCTCTGCATTTTTGATGGACCTTTCCAAATTCTAAGGAATTTGGGGGTTAGACAGCAGACAAATTTAAGGAGATTAAATAATAATAAATGTTTTTATATGGAATTTCTGAGCATGGTAAGAATGTAAACTGTAGTAGCAAATATTTAGCAAGTTAGTAGGCTTCAGGAGGAAGTATTCTACATGGGGCTGCCCTTGAAGAGTATTCAGAAGCTGCAACATGTGGCAGTGAGGACAGTTCTGGTGTCGGTGACTCAGGGCATGTGATACTTCTGCTACGTGAATCACACTGATTACCAATATGCTTCTGGGAGTCATAGTATCTCAAGATTGATCATATTCAGGGGTGGGATCCGACCGGTGTAACTACCAGTTATGTGATTTTATATTTTGCTGCGCGCATGTATATCATCGTCATCTAGCTGCCTGGACAGCTGAGCAGCGCTGCGCACGGGTGCTCAGTGGTTGAAAAAGCACTTTTCCCCTACTTTTTCAACCGCAGCTGTGTCGTGCAAAGCAGCTGCGGTTGAAAATGCAGGAAATAAAGGTCAGCTAAGAGCCCGGTTGGGCGGGTGGGCCAAAATAGCAGCAAACATAGAACCGGTTCTATGTAAGCTCTCTGTTTGCTGCTTTTCAGAGCAACCAGTTCTACAGAAGTGGACAGAACCTGTAGAATCCCACCCCTGATCATATTCCTCCAGAAGTTGTGGATGCTCCAGTACTGGAGGTTTTCAAGGTCCTTTCCAAATCTGTTATTCTGTTACATGTTCAAGACAAAATACAACATGCAATGACTTTGTGAAGCATCTCACCTGTTTCCTTTAGTCATATTGTACCAAGGATGGAAAGGCATCTGTTTCTTTCCCTATCAGATAACTATTGAAGTTGAAGTTATTTAACATTTATATGCCATTTATTATTCAAACAGACCCATGATCCTTCCCCTTTGCCTTCTAACTATGTTGGGAGGATAAGCCAGTTTCTTTGTGGTCTATCTGCCTTATTATTCTGAGATTAACTATTTCTCTGCTGGCAATAGCAATACCTCTGCACAAATCACATTTGGCTATCTTAAAATGTATCTTTCCCTGTTTTATAGGCTCAAAGCATGTTTTGCCAACTTCTTGGTGTCTTCTCAGCCATCATTGTGAGAGGCCCCTTTATATGAAAACACATTCTTGTTCTTTTCCCAGATGCTGGCTATTTCTCACAACTACATTTTGTATGTCTTGTGGCAGCATGGCAGACTATATTTAGCTTCCCTATTCTGCCCCACAGGCCTGTTGGCTAGATGAAGAAGTTGAAACAATTCTGTATTTTTGCCTGCCTAAAGATGTCAATAAAGTCACCAGAATCAATACTGACCTAAAGGGCATTTTGACCATTGAAAGACAGGTAATAAATCTCTTGAACCAATATTAATTATATTTGTGTAGAAACTAGTGCACCACTAATCTTACTACCTTAAAAACTATAGATATAACTGAAAACCGATGCCAAGTTGGGGGTTCATTACATTTTGAACTTGTTCATCCATAGGTGCAAATCAATGGTTGTAAGTCAAAATGTCAACTGTCACATTGTCTAAACCAGCAAAGGAAACTCCTGGGACATCTTTTACTAAAAACTAGCTGATAATCCGGCATTGCCTGGGTATTTATTGATCCCAATCCTGTATTAGACAGGTAAATCCTGTAGTTGAGACTCACGCTGTTGTACTGTCTCTCGTGCAGCATCGCAAGTCTTCTATTCCTCTCCTCAGGAGTTTTTTGTCTGTGCTGGTGTTTCATTTTTGTAGGGTTTGATTGCACTTGGCCAATCGCCTGACGTTTCCTTGGCGGGCTGAGAGGGAGCCCCCTTGTGGAGTACTATGATGCCGTTACCATGGCAAGTCCACTGTGCTGTACAGTAGAAGCCATTTTAAGACACATACCCCAAGGAGTGTTAGGGATGTCTTACCCCCACAGTATTTGTTTCCAGAGGGCAAGTCATCTGTCTAGCAAGTTTGGTTGAAATTGCTCAGTTCCAGAATTATGCTGGAACATATATATAATATAGATATAACTTGAAGATTCCATATGGGTACAGAAGTAGAAAAGCCATTTCTAACAGTTTGTGCACAAACAGCATAGGAAATTTTCCCCTTTCTCCCTTGCCCTCCCACTGTCCATTTGTCTAGCCAGTTGGTTACTTTGCTTTGGGAATGGTCTCACCACCTTGGACTTTCCCAACTGATGACCTTCGGATACTTACATTCTTTTGCCCTCTCTGATACCTTCCCCTGCATTGGAATGCCTTCACCCCCCCTCCTGTTGCTGCTGTCTGGTTGTGAGCAGAGTTGTATATTGAGCCAACCATGACACAAGGACTAGCTTTATATGAATAAGTAAATATAAAGCAGAGTGGCTAGTTGCCATGCTCTGTTCAGTTGATATTGTGGGAAATATGTCATCTATATTTCTTCATTTCTCTTCTAGTAGAGAGCACCATCCAACAGGGGCTTGAAGAACTATTGCAACACAGCCTTTTCTCAGTCTGGCTCTCCAGAGTGACTTTCAGTGGTATTTCCCTAATGACTTCTGCACTGTTATCCAGGCATCTTTGGGCCCCACAAGGAAAAAGATCTGATACTCAGTTTCTGTTCTGATACTCAACTGTGTTAAGTGTTTACAGAAGAAATTCAAACCCACAAAGCACACACAGATGACTGATTCAGCAGGATTCATTAACTTCTTTATATACATAATAATATATAAGTAAATGTTCAATACCAAAGTAGGTTCTTCCAACATGGTAGAGAGTTACAGCCAAAAACACAGGTAGATGAGAGAACAGCAGAGAACAGTTTCAGTTTCAATTCAGCAGTTGCAGACAAGACTGCAGCTTCAGAGCTCAGAGCTTAATACAGAGCCACATCTAGATTCCTTCCAATTTCAGTTTCCAAACAGCCCTCATTGGATGACTTAGTTGCTATGCCTATTTGTTGGCTGACCTTATTACCATGCCTCTGCCAGTTCATGAATATTTTGACAAACTGTTGTTACATGGGGGAAAGTCATATTTTTCAAGCTTTACCTACTGTGAAGGCATCTTACTTGAACACATTTTACGTCATAAAATTAAGTGGACAAAAAAGAGAGAATATTAAGTTACAATAGCATCTGGCAGTGGGCTGTGTGTGTGTGTCTTGTCGAGTGTGTCTTCTTTTAGTAGTCCTCTCCCTTAATCATTATGGAAGTGGTTTTATAGTTCTTTTCGCATACTAAAAAAATAATAAGAAGAAAAAGGTGTGAAAAATTGGTGGCAGTAAAACATGGAAAAAAATGAAAGGTAAGACATATTGAAATATTGATATTAAAATGTCAAGACAGAGGAATATCAGGATAGTTTATAACAATATACAGGTATGAAATATCTCAAGTCAGCCTTAAAAGTAAAAAAATATATCATGAAGTTAGGATTGGTTTAAATAGTTTCTCAAATATCCTCCCCTATTTTGTAATTCTTAAGAATTAAAGATTTCAGTGCCTGGATTCATATATCATATTAAGCTGCTATGCAATTTGTCAGCTTCTGGCTTAATATGAAATATAAATCTAGCTATAGTTTGTAATAATTTTTATACTTTGTAATAATTTTTATCACTTAATGTTATACAAGCAATAGCTTAGCTCTATGTTTTAACAGCCTGTAAATCCAATCTCATAGTGACAGAAGAGCAGAAGTGATATTGTACATATTATAAGTTCATTGAAGAAATAATTGTACATATTATAAGTTCATTGAAGAAATAATATGAAATGTTCTATCAGGTGCATATGGTATAGTCCCAGAGGTGGTATTCAGCAGGTTCTGACCAGTTCTGGAGAACCGGTAGCGGAAATTTTGAGTAGTTCAGAGAACCAGCAAATACCACCTCTGACTGGCCCTACCCCCATCTATTTTCTACCTCCCAAGTCCCAGCTGATTGGCTGGGTCTTCTTTTGTTGCCCTGCACTGGAGAACGGAGCTGCAAAGCAGGTTAGTGAGGTGTGGAGGGAATGGGATTTTGCAGTAACCTTCCCCTGCCATGCCCATCAAGCCACACCACCATGCCACACCACACCCACCACGCCACACCACACCCACCAAGCCACACCACACCCACCAAGCCACACCATACTACCAAACCACACCCACAGAACCGGTAGTAAAATTTTTTTGAATACCATCACTGATCTGTTTCATTTGGGTTTCAGGCCAGGGTAGAAAAATTGGAATAATAAATAAGTCTTTGGATATATATTAATCAAACAATCAGAATAGAGCTGGAAGGGATCTTGGAAGTTTTCTAGTCCAACTCCCTGCTCATGCAGAAGACCCTATACAATTTGAGACGAGTGGCTGTCCAGTTTCTTCTTAAAACCCACCAGTGATGAAGCACCCACAACGCCTGAAGGCAAACTGTTCCACTGGTTGATTGTCCTCACTAGGAAGTTTCTCCTTAATTCCAGGTTGCTTCTCTCCTTGATTAGTTTCCATCCATGGTTTCTCGTCTTGCCTTCTGCTATTTTGGAAAAGAAGTTGACCCCCTCTTCTTTGTGGCAGCTCATCAAATACTGGAATATTGCTATCATGTCACTCCGAGTTCTTTTCTCTAAACTAGCCATACCCAGTTCCCGCAACAGTTCTTCATATGTTTTAGTCCTCAGGCCTTTAGTTATGCTAGTTGCTCTTCTCTGCATTTTTTCCTAAAGACTCAACATCTTTTTTTGTAATGCAGTGACCAAAACTGGATGCTGTATTCCAGTAGTGATCTTACTAAGGTTTTATGAAGCAGTACTAATGTCTCATGTGATTTTGATTCTATGCTTCTGTTTATGCAATCAACGATTGTTTTAGCTTTTTTGGCCGCTGCCGCACATGGCTAGCTCATATATAAATGATTGTCCACTTGGAGTTAGATTTTGGGACGGATTTTTTTTTTTTGCAATTCCATATGTGATTTAGTCTGGAGATACACATTCTTTGGTTTAATATGGTTTTTAGGTAATTTATTGTTGTATTGTTTTTAATTTGTGAGCCTGAGTCCTTCGAGAGGGGCAACATATAAGTCGAAATAATAAATAAATAAATAAAGAATTCTTCTCTCTTTTTATTTGTTCTTTCCTTTTAAATATAGGGTGGCTATATCCCGTGTCTGTCGTCTTTCTACTAAGTACTGCCTCTATACCAGGGGTGTCAAACTCAAGGCCCATGGGCTGCATCCGACCTGCAGGGTGCTTAGATCTGGCCTGCAGGGCCACCCTGGAGACAACAAAGGACTGGCCCGTGGTGCCTCTTGTTAAGTTTGCATGAAGAGACAGAGCTGAGTGCTTCAAGCTCTTAGTTTATTAGTGACTACAGCTCAGAACGGACCCACTTTGGCTGGGCTGTGACTGCTACTTATAGCCAGCAGCCACAGTTGCCAGCCAATCAGAGTGCAGGGTTTTCCGCACTTTTAAACCAATCATTTCTAACATTTTACAAGAACAGTTCAAACTAAACCAATGACTTCAAACCTGCATACATAACACCTCTGCCAGTGAAAAGGAGCTTAGAGGGCTGCATGTGCCCCTCGTGGGCTCTGTTTTCTGGCAGAGGTTGCAGGAGGTTATTGCAGCTGTAAATGGAGCTCGGGAGCCTGTTTTCACTGGCAGAGTTCTCAGGCTGCCACAGGCCCCCAACAAGAATGATGTTGAGCTGGCCATGCCCATCCTGGCCACGCCCACTCCAGCCCTCTGAAGTTAAAGACAACCCTGATACGTCCCTCAATGAAATCGAGTTTGACCCCCCCCCCAGCTCTACACCATCCACTGGCTACTGCATTTGATGCCATATAATATGCTTTTGCTAAACCATCTAAGCTAAAGTTTATACCCAATAGTAGATGACACATTCTTCAAAGGCTACTAAATTGGACTTTCTGAATGGGAGGCAGCAGTTCCCAACATGAAACGCAGCACCCTTGAAGTAAGAATTGAAGGTGTTGTTTGTTCTTGAACCATGTACCATTCTCTGCAAACCAGTGATAGTATTCAATTTTTTTTTACTACCGGTTTTGAGGGTGTGGCTTGGTGGATGTGGCAGGGGAAGGATAGTGCAAAATCTCTATTTCCACCCCATTGCAGGGGAAGAATACTGTAAAAATCCCCATTCCCTCCACACCCCACTAACCTGCTTTCCAGCTCTGTTCTCCTGTGCAGGGCAACAAAAGAAGACCCAGCTGATCAGCTGGGACTCAGGAGGCAGAAAATAGATGGGGGCGGGGCCAGTCAGAGGTGGTATTTACTGGTTCTCCGAACTACTCAAAATTTCTGCTACTGCTGCTCCAGAACCTGTCTGAACTGGCTGAACACCACCTCTGCTGCAAACGCTGAAGAGGTGAAAATGTATCACTTGATAATGTAACTCTGCATGTGTAATAGTTCTGTGTGTCCTTAAGGAAATAACTGCATTTAACCCAAAGGAATGCAAGTAACACAAGGATCTGTATTTCATAAAGCTTCCCTTATGGTGTCTAAGGTTTCTGAGGATAATCCAAGCTGTCTTTAATCGACCAAGCTGCTACTGTCCTTCCAGAGGCTGCAATCATTCAAGGTACCTGTGAAGAAGCTCTCAATATGACAATTTGTAAGACACAGCTGGTGGGCTTCTCCCCCACCCTGTACATAAATAAACAGATATATAAGCCCTGTGATGCCATCTCTCCACATATATTTTTACAAAACATTTGTAAAGGCCTTCAGACAACATGGATCTCCACACATTGCCGAAATTAGTGTTAAAGAATATAATTTGCTTTCAAACTGTTTACAAAAGAATGAAGTATGGTGTTCTTGGGCAGCTTAGCAGGGAATGAGACAGAAAACAATATCCTGCACTATTCACTGGAAAGAGAAGGTAAAATAGTTACACCTTTCAACAGTGCACCTTGTCTGAAAGTCTAAACTATATTGATATTACTATTTATAAATGCTTTCAAGATATGAGAAGTGATATTAAAAGTTTTCTGTACAATTGTATCTTGGTACTCATTGTTAACTGGTTCTGGGAGGCGCAATGAGTACCCAAAAATGATGAGTACCAAACAATTTTTTTTCATAAGGAATAATGTAATGTCACAAGGCATCAAACAGTAAAAAGTTGTAGCTTGTTATCAAACAAATGATGAGTACTAGGACAAAATTTTCAAGTCAGAATGTGCTGAGTACCAAATTTGATGAGTTTCAAAGCAGTTAAGTACCAAGGTACCACTGTATTTGCAGATATGAAAAAAATGTTAATTAAATGAAAAATAACAATAGAGGGCTGATCAAATTATGGGAATATGAGTTTGTGTAGAGACTAGCTAGTCCATTAGCCTCCTCCATAATGTAGGATGAAAAATGTATGCTATTTTTATTTAAAAATGCATTTTAGCAAGGTTTAACACCTAGACTTCATTTGGGGATAAAGAAAAAGCACATAACAACATGTTATTGTGAACAATTGCAGTTTTTAAGTTAATGCAGAACAAATAACATGCTGATGAACAAGTGGATGCTTTAATCTAAATAGGAACCATAATGTGAATATCTTTCCCTTTCTTTCCAAAATTCCAGCAGACCACAGTAAACAGGCAGAAGCTAGTTGCTGGGCTGTAAAAAAATTATACTGACAAATCCCAGGAATTCTGTATTATAGATAAGCAAACCACCTTATTTTGTAAAGCAAATGAGATGCCTCCCCCAGGACTGTTTAGAGGGAAAACAGTTTGAAAAATTTTCTGAATATTTGTAGCACTTTTTACCACTCTGTTTGGTTTTCAAAAAAAAATGGTAGTGACTAGGGAGATTGAACAAACTCAGAGATCTATGAAATACCTGTTTGTTCCTTGGATTCAGCTTTGGCTAATGAGCAACGAAGTGCTGAAACAAAAAGGCTGTTTAAAACTTGAATGTCCTTCAACAGGAATGGGCCATTATCTGTATTAATAAAATTCAACAGTGATATGCTTTGCCTGTCTAATTTTAATAAAACAATATTGCTAAAACATGGTTTGCTTTTGTTAATAGAGCCTTGGTGGTGCAGGCTGTTAAATGCCTAGCACTAAAGTTCCAGCTGCCTGCAATTAGTGCAGGCTCGAATCCCACCAGGCTCAAGGTTGACTCAGCTTTCCATCCTCTCGGGGTAGGTAAATTGAGGACCCAAGATTGTTGGGGGCAATAAGCTGACTTTGTAAAAATGCCGCTTAGTAATAAGCAGGCACATACAATGGAATGAAGGCTATTGCTGAGTACATTGGGTTGTATCCCAAAAATTGTAAGCCGCCCTGAGTCTTCAGAGAAGGGTGGCATATAAATGTAATTAAAAAAATATGGATAAAACCAGTGGTGGGATTCAAATTTTTTTACTACCAGTTCTGTGGGTGTGGCAGGGGAAGGATACTGTAAAATTTCCAGTCAGAGGCGGTATTTGCCGGTTCTCCAATCTACTCAAAATTTCCACTACTGGTTCTCCAGAACGAGTCAGAACCTGCTGAATACCACCTCTGGATAAAACCAACACTCTCTCCTTTAGACTCAGTAATAGCTGAATATTTGAAAGTACAAGCATCAAATTTTTGTAAGTATTTTCAACAAAACCTTCATCTTTGGGAAAGGGAAAAGATGCCCTCAAATCACTCTTGACTCATGGCAACTGCCTGGATATGTTCCTGCTGTCAACTCATAAAATATTTCTCTGGTCTTTTAGAGTTGCCAACAGAAAGAGAGGGCGGAGCAGTGCAGCAGCTTGCAAAACTGAAACTGCATTTCATAAATGTTTTCAAATATACTTTCTAGGTGACCAAAGTTTCTGCTGTGCAAAATTCTAACTGGAGAGTATGATTGATGACTCTTGGCTATGGATGTGTCCCGTTGGAGAATATGAATTATGATACACCCAGGGGTGGGGGAAAACTAGGGTTAAATGTGACAATGAATGATGTGTCTCAGAGTCGGCTACACCCAGGCAGCACCGGCATGTTTACTCCTAATAAATCTTTAAGTTTTGAAAATCCGGCTAGAGACACATGATTTAAATGGGGGTAACTACCAGAACCCTGACACCTGCAGTTATCTTAGCTAGATTTCAGATGTGGTTTGTTATTGCCTCCTTCCCAGGGCTGAAAAGGAGTGGCTGGCCCAAGGTCACCAAGGTGGCTTCATACCCAAAGTGGGTCTAGAACTCATGGTCTTCTGGTGTCTTAACTGCTGCCTTAAGCACTGCATCAAACTGGCTTTATATTATCCTCACATTGTGGATATGGATGCTTTTTAGAGGGAATGTTGTAATATTTGCTTCTACCCAGTCAGTATTTTGGAGAGAACAACTCTTGAAGGTGGATACGATATGAATTCCAATCATATTGGCATATTGCATATTACAGCCCATTTATTTTTATTTCATGCCATTAATTTAGTTTATCCTCCAGCACTCATTTATCTTAATGTTTTAAATAAATGGACTGCATGCTTTTGATGAATTCGTAATAGGTGGATTCAACCCTAATGTATAATAAAATGGTTGCTTGCAAGCACTTCAATTCCTTGGGATGGAATATTAATCCAAAGTTATTAATATTAATCCATTGCCTTCCAGATGTTGGAACCACAATCCTCATAACACGCTGCATAGCCTGTAAATAGGAATTCTGGGAGCTGTAGTTTGGAGCCTGGAAGGTTTCCATGCTGTCCAGCATTGCATGTGTCAATTTACTTCTAACTAAACATGTAAAAAACTTAGACTAAGTTTTACATACATCCTCCAAGCAGATGAAAAACAACAAAAGCATTCATTTTCCTTCCCAGAGGGAAAAATAATAACTTGGGGAGCAAACTTTGAAGAACTATGAAGGAGAAAATAAATAAATATTCCACCAGCATTGTCAAATATATCAGAATAACAGGACAGAATAACAGAGTTGGAAGGAATCTTGGAGATCTTCTTATATCTTCTTCTCAGACAGGAACCCCTATACCATTTCAGACAAATGGTTGTCCAATCTCTTCTTAAAAACTTCCAGTGTTGGAGTATTCACAGCTTCTGGAGGCAAGTTGTTCCACTGGTTAATTGTTTTGTCAGGAAATTTCTCCTTAGTTCTAGGTTGCTTCTCTTCTTGATTAGTTTCCACCCATTGATGTTTGGCTTTCCTTCAGGTGCTTTGGAGAATAGCTTGACTCCATATATACCTGGATATAAATGGACTTGCATATGCACTTATGCAAATCCAATGGATGTGTCTAGAGTCATATCTACCTTGGTCCACAGAATTGCATTCTACTTTCATAACAGTTGTATAAGTGCTGTAGATTTGGCTGAGATAGAGCCAATCCTTACCCCCAGTACCTCTGTGGGGCTTTATAGCTGAGCAGTTCTCTCTTCAGAAAGGACAAAACAAGGAACAAGAAAGACAGGGGCAAAGAGAGAGAAAGAGAGATGGAACGTTTATTGCTAGATGTTAAAATTCTGTATCTTTCCAAACATAGAGTGCTGTAATTTTTTTCTTCACTGGTGTGAAGGAAAATCAATAAAAGTCATGGCTTCTTTGAACCAATTATGTGCCTCTTGGCTGTCCTTCCCATAGGGTGGGAGACAATAGAAGCTTCCTGATGGGGGAATGTGAGCAACTAAGATAGTACTACTCCTTGAATAATGGCAATCTGTTGGAGTGTTCCAAGCCAGCTTCAGAGAGGTTGCCATAGAACACCATCCTAAGTACCATGTTTTCACTGTTGTCAAATGTTAACCATGTTTTGAAATCACTTGCTCTCAGCAAGGTGCTTGATCAGAAAAGTAGATGGAATCTTGCTGCACTTCTGCACTTCTGCACTGCATTCTGCACTTCTTTTAGATCTGCAGATATGCTATGATGAATTAGAAAGGAGATGGGAGGTTAAGGATACACAAGAATCAACTGGGTAAATCAGCCTTTCTGAATAGGAAGAACTGAGAGCAAAATCTGAAAGGAAGACGCAAGGAAACTCTTTCTGTTCTGATGCATAATAAATGTCTCTCTGTCTCTCTTTCCTTTCCAAACCTGACTGAATTAAATATTGATTTAACAACAAAAAGAACAACACATCTTGAAAATAACATTGAAGGAGCTGTAGCCTAGGGAATATAACACTTGTTCTAAATTCAGAAAGCCAGGAAATATTGGGGAAATACCATTTTCAAAGCATAACATCTTAAGCCATCCTCGAGCTGTCTCAATGAGAGGACACTGTGATAGAGAGGGGGGCATGTAGGAAAGATTTTGGGAAATGGTGAGTGGGCCATCTTTGTGCTGGGGCAAGAAAGCTCTGTGGATTTGCCTCATGTGTTTGTAGAAGGGGAGACCTAGCATGTGTCCTGATAGAAATGAAGATAAATTAGGGTTAAGATGTTTATTTGTAGATTATATCCCAATATTTGAGGGGCTGCCACAAAGAGGAGGGGTCAACTTATTTTTCGGAGCACCAGAAGGCAAGACAGGAAGCAATGGATGGAAATTAACCAAAGAGAGACGCAACCTAGAACTAAGGACAGACTTCCTGACAATGAGACCAATCAACCAATGGAAAAGTTTGCCTTCAGAAGTTGTGAGTGCTCCATCACTGAAGGTTTTTAAGAAGAGATTGGACAACCATTGTCTGAAATGGTATAGGACTACCTGCTTGAGCAGGGGGTTGGATTAGAAGACCTCCAAGTCTTAGTTCTATATTCTAGGAGGTTTCCTGCCTCCCAACATTATTTGGAATTATCTTCAGTTGATAATGGTTTGGATGAAGGACAATAAATCAAAACACAAATCCTACAAGATAAAAGTGCTCCAAACAGATGACCTCCCTGTTTTGACACACTCCTTCATATGGAATGACTGCAATTTGGGAGTGCTTCAAGATCTGAATCTATAACCTGAGCTGCACAGTCTCAAAATCTGTCTACTGTAAATGTTTAGTTTAGTTTACCTTATTGACATTGCATCTCGTACAATGGAATTAAATGCCATATTCAGTGTACATTGTAACTATAAAAATAAAACACAAACACACCTGCTTTTCCTTCTATACAGTTGAATTGAAAACCCCTGATATTGCATCAATATTGCACTATACAGTAGAATTCAGTAGAGTTACTGCTCTGAGATAGAAGCGGTTTTTCAGCTTATTTGTCCTTGTTTTTATTATTCTGTACCGTCTGCCAGATGGTAATAGTTCAAAACAAGGGGTGCCCAGGATGAGATGGATCTTTCAGAATGTTTTGAACTTTCTTAAGACAGCGGGAGCCATAAAGCTCTTCCAAGGAGGGGAGAAGGCAACCAATGATCTTCTGGGCTGTTAGATTTGATGAATCTGTTAGATTAGATGAAGAGTCAGATGCGGAGTGCTTCAGTGAAGAGTTTATTAGTGACTACAGCTCATAACAGACCCAATTTGGCTGGTCTGCAGCTGCTACTTATAGCCAGCAGCTGCAGTTGCCAGTCAATCAGAGTGCAGGGTTTTCCCGCACTTTTTAAACCAATCATTTCTGACATTTTACAAGAACAGTTCAAACTTAACCAATGACATTCAAACCTGCATACATAACACCCCTCCCCACTAGGTTCAGTCCATACTCAAACCCCAACCTATCTAATGTATTCTTTTAAATAGGTAGGGCTCTTACGTGTACGTTGAGACCTTCGTGGTTCAGAAGTTTTAACGTTCTCACCCAGTGAGAGGGGAAATGTGTCTGTTGACATTTCCCTAGTTGGACTTCCTGTGAAAGAAGACCCTGTTTGATTGTTAGAATCTGGTCTCTCCTCCCAACCCATCTCCAGCCCAATGTCAGCACCCAAGTCAGGTAGTGATGTGCAATCTTCCACTTGTAAGGATGGATTTTGGCATTGTGACAGGTTTTGGGATGGTTCCTGTTGTAATGGCTCGTTACACATGGGGTTGATTCTTGTTTGCTGATTATCCTCATGTTCCTCCCTCCCCTAGAAAAAGCATTAGGTATGGAAACTAGAGAGGAACAATTGCGATGTTCCTGAGGTAACCTGGATCTAAGTTGATCAATGTGCCTGCTCCAGAGGACTCCATCCTCTGTTTGCACCCTGTAAGAACGAGGGCCTGTGATTTGAGTTATCTCAGCAGGAATCCATGAAGGTTCACCCATAAGGTTCTTAGCATAAACAGAATCACCCACACTGAACGTGCGAACTTTGCTAGTGGAATCTAGTGGTGCGTTGGGTGCGTAAGTGGGATGAAGGTGGTCAAGGGGAGACCTAAGTTTCCTACCCATCAACAACTCTGCTGGGGATAAGTTAGTTGATGGGTTAGGAGTGATGTGCTGAACACTAAGAAGTTTTTCAACTTTCTCAGTGATGTCCCCAGGACCCAATTGCTGAAGCTTTTCCTTGGTAAACGTACCATTCGTTCAGCCCGCCGTTAGCGAAGGGTGCCCAGGGGCTGTCAGGGCATGTCTGATACCCAGTTGTGCTAGATAGGATTCAAAGGGTTGGATGTAAATTGAGGGCCATTGTCAGAGACAAGAACATCAGGTAACCTGTGGGTTACAAAAGCTTTTAAGCTGCTTGATGACAGCATCAGTTGTGGTGGATGCCATAGGGATTACCTCTAGCCATTTGGAATATGCATCTACTATAATAAGGAAGGTGTGCCCTCTGGTAGGGCCAGCGAAATCAATGTGAATCCTAGACCAGGGGCCCCTAGGACATTCCCATTCCTGTGTGGGGGCGAGAGGTGGGGCAGGCCTGACTACCTGACAGTTGGGACAAGATGCAACCCAGTTTTCAACCATTTTGTCAATACCTGGCCACCATACATAACTCCTGGCCAATCCCTTCATCCTTACAATACCAGGATGACCCTCATGTAGCATTTCCAAAACCTCCTTTGCAGTTTTGCAGGAATAACCACCCTGTTACCCCACAAAATACATCCTCTTAATACAGATAATTCAGTTTGCCTGGGTTTAAAAGGTTGGGCAAGGTGAGGTATATCTTGAAGAGGCCAACCTTTCTTAATCCAGCCTATAATAGGAGCCAATAAAGTGTCTTTGGCAGTCTCTCTGGCAATTTCAGCAGCGTGTACTGGAAGCTTGGCAACAGTTTCTAGGAAAAAGGTGTGTGCCTCAGGTTCAAAGTCCTCCTTGTGACAAGGAAGTGGGCAACGACTCAAGGCATCAGCATGTCCAATGTCCTTGCCAGGCTTGTGGATAAGGTTGTAGGAATAAGCAGCAAGAAATTCAGTCCACCTCAGCATTCTTGGTGACAGGATAGTGGGTGTAGGTTTGTCTCCTGCCACAATGCCTAACAAAGGTTTGTGATCTGTGACAATGGTAAATGTTCTCCCATATAAATACTCATGAAATTTCTTGATAGCTGCAACAATTGCCAATGCTTCCTTGTCCAATTGGCTGTAATTCCTCTCTGCTTTGGTCAAGGTGTGAGAGTAAAATGCAATAGGGGCTTCCCTCCTGCTGGGAAGCCTGTGGCTCAAACCCCCACTCCAAAGGGGATGCATCACAAGTCAGTACAACAGGCAAATTCTCAGAGAACTGTATGAGTACAGCATCAGACGTGATTAGTCTTTTAATACTGTTAAATGCTGATTGTTCTTTCCTCCCCAGACCCAAACAGACTTTTGTCAAGCAATCTGTGTAATGGTTCTGCAATGGTTGCCTTCTGAGGTAGGAACATGTGGTAAAAGTTAATAAGTCCAAGGAAGGCTTGCAAATCTGTTTTGCATTTTGGTCTAGGGCTTCTTTGATTGCTTGAACCTTGGCATCTGTAGGGTGGATGCCATGCTTGTCAATCATATAGCCCAAGAACTCAACCTTGTCCGTTCTAAGAGTGCATTTTTCTTCCTTTCTTGAATCTGATAAGGACTTCTCTGAGTCTCTCTTGTAATTGAGTGTCATTTTCAGCAGAGATTAACACATCATCAAAGTAAGGCACTACCCTGGCAGTCCTTGGAGCATCCTTTCCATAAGGCTTTGGAAGATGCCTGGTGCCACGCTTACTCCAAACTGTAACCTTTTACATTTGAAGGCACCTCTATGAGTCACAATGGTTTGGGCCTCTGCAGTGGCATCATCAACTGTTAGTTGTTGATATGCCTGGACCAGATCCAATTTGGCAAAGACTGTACCCCTGCCAAGTGAATGTAATAAATGATGCACCACTGGAACTGGATATGCACTCTGTTGAAGTGCATGGTTCAATGTCCCCTTATAGTCCCCACAGATTCTCACTGACCCATCAGTCTTGACTGGTGTGACTATGGGTGTCTCCCATCTGGAGTGGTCAGTGGGCTCTAAAACTCCTTGAGCTATTAATCTAATTGTGCATCAATTTTTTCCTTTAAGGCAAATGGGACCCTTCTGGGCTTTAAGCGAATTGGGGGCACCTTGGGATCTAGGTTGAAAGTGATAGGGGTCCCCATATACTTGCCCAATCCATCGCTGAAGACCTCTGGAAACTCAGACTTCAGGGCCTCCTCCCATTCAGTGTTGCTCACGTGATTGATGCCAGTCACCTCGATGCCTAGTGGATTGAACCACTCAAGTCCCAGCAAGCTTGGTGGTCCTTGTCCACAATGGTCAGGGGCAAACGTTTGGTGTGGCCTTTGAACTTCACGTTGAATTCTCTTGTTCCAACTACTGGAATCTTGTTCCTTGGTAGTCTTTAAGAGTCAGTGCTTGCTTCTGGAAATGCTTCTTCTGAATGTTGGGAAGTAGCCTGTGAATAGTGTCCCATGACACCATAGATAAATAGGAGCCTGTGTCCACTTCTATTTGGCAAGGCCTTCCTTCAATAAGTACCTTCACATGTACTTTTCTGCTTCTTAAGGGTGAAGAATGACCAATGGTGACTGTTTGATGAGTTCCATTCTTCCCATTTGCTTCTGTGTTGCGCCCCATTTTCTCACTGATGTTGTTAGACTTGAAATCTTTGTCAGGAAACTTCTTTCTGCTTGGTGGAGTTCTGGATGATTTGCAGACTGTTTCAGCGGAAGCAACCCAGTCCTCAGCAGCAGCCATGAAGAAAATTAACAAGGCCTCAAGCCATTCTGATGTGGAAAAGTCCACAACAACCCATTGCGAGCAAATAGACTCTGATTCAGACTGTAGTGAGGTGGAGGAAGGAATTTATAGACTCAGAATGGAGAAGAAAAGGAAAGACCTTGGGAAAAAGAGGCAAGAATTTTATTGCAGAGGTTGTGGGGGGGGGCACCCCCACACTGAATTCAAGTTTTTAGACACCATCTGCCTACGTTGTGAGAATATCAGAGTGCAGGGTTTTCCCGCACTTTTTAAACCAATCATTTCTGACATTTTACAAGAACAGTTGAAACTTAACCAATGACATTCAAACCTGCATACATAACATGGGCAATGATGTTAACCCTCTGGAGTGCTTCCCTATCTGCCACTATGCAGTTGGCAAACCATATACAGGTGCAGTAAGTTAAGATACTCTCTCTAATACAGCGGTAGAAGGTCACCAGCAGTTTTTCATTCAGTTGTTGTTTCCTGAGAAGTCTCAGGTACTATAATCTTTGCTGGGCCCTTTTGACGGGTGCTGCAATGTGAGTGCCAGTTGCTGGGATTTTTGAATCCCACCTCTGATTGCAGGAGGCCATTGCAGCCAAAAACGGCGCTCAGCAGCCCGTTCTTGCTAGCAGAGCTCTCAGGCTGCCACATGTGCTCCCGACACAAGTGGCGTTGAGCTGGCCATGCCCAACCCTGCCCCCAAGGTCAAACACAACTCTCATGCAGCCCTCAATGAAATTGAGTTTGACACCCCTGATCTAATTATTTAATTGACTTTCAGAAAAGTCCTAAAACTCAACTTTTAAAAGGGCTAAACATTAATTTTTTTAAAATTTGAATTGTTCTCAATTGTTTTATTATATCTGGCTTGAAGTTCATCCAGTTTTGGTTACCACAATATACAGTATATTAAAAAGTTGAGACCCTGAAAAGTGTGCAGAGAAGAGCAACGAAGATGGTTAGCAGGCTGCAGCTAGAACATGAAGAATGGTTGCAGGAATTGGGTATGTCCAGTCTAGTGAAAAGAAGGACTGGTAGCAACATGGTAGCAGTGTTCCAATAGCTGAGGGGCTGCCACAAAGAAGAGGGAGGTCAACCTTTTTAACAAATGGACCAGAAGGCAGGACAAGAAACAATAGATGGAAACTAACCAGAGGGGCAAAAGAAACCTAGAACCAAGGAGAAATTTCCTGATAGTGAGCACAATAAACCAGTGGAACACCTTGCCCTCAGAAGTTTTGGGAATTCCATCACTGGAGGAGGCTTCTAAAGGGAGTCTGGACAGCCATTTGTGTGAAATGGTATGGGGTCTTCTGCTTAAGCAGGGAGTTGAACTAGAAGATTCGAAGGTTCCTTCCAACTCTATTATTATGTTCTGTTATTCAGAAGTTTGATTTAATATTTTCTTATCAATCTTTATAGGACTCATTAAAATATCTCCTTTTTATGACCCTGTAATCTCCATAGAGCTCATTAATTGGCAATAAAATAAGTTAAACAGGTAGAAGAGATGAAATTGCAGGCTCTTCCCACTCTCAAAAGTGCCAGTATTACAAGTAATGGGTAAATCTTTCTTGATGTAAGCCCTGCCATAATTTTGACATAACTGTTTGTTTGACTTCCTTCCAATATTTTTACTACTTTTTCCCCCCAAGAGGAAAGTGTTTTTCCTATCTGAATAAACAGTGAAAGAAATGCTGATAAATAGCCTTATAAAGTAGTTGCCACTTGTTCTTCAGGGATCTATCAGATTTATCATTCAAAAAGGGATCATTCCTTGAAATTTCTACATGGGGTAGGAACATTGTGCATAAGGTACAGGTAAAAGTTCCCCTCGCACATATGTGCTAGTCATTTCCAGCTGTAGGAGACGGTGCTCATCTCCGTTACAAAGCCAAAGAGCCAGCGCTGTCTGAAGACGTCTCCGTGGTCATGTGGCCAGCATGACTAAACGCTGAAGGCGCACGGAAGGCTGTTACCTTCCCACTAAAGTGGTCCCTATTTTTCTACTTGCATTTTTACATGCTTTTGAACTGCTAGGTTGGCAGAAGCTGGGACAAGTAATGGGAGCTCACTCCATTACATGGTGCTAGGGATTTGAAGTGCTGAACTGGAAACCTTTCTGATCGACAAGCTCAGAGTCTTAGCTACTGAGCCACAACATCCCTAACATTGCTCATAAAATAACATAAGTTTTTAACATTGCACATAAAAACTTACATTATTGATCTTCAAGGAAAAAGAGGGAGATGGTGTTCCAATATTTTGAGACATTGGACATTGAAAGGTCAGTGTTCTCTAACTATTCTTTGAAACATGAGGCATTTGCTTCAGGTCAGGGATGTCAAACTTGATTTCATTGAGGGCTGCATCGGGGTTGTGTTTGACCTTGGGGGGCTGGGGTAGGTGTGGCCAGGGTAGGTGTGGCCAGCTCGATGCCACTCATGTCGGGGTGCCTGTGGTGCCTGAGTGCTCTGCCAGAGAAAATGGGCTCCCGAGTTCCATTTCCAGCTCGATGGCCTCCTGCTATCAAGGGCATTGTTGAACCCTGACACCTGCAACCCTCTGCCAGTGAAAAGGGGCTTGGGAGAGCCATGGGCGGTCCTTCACTGTGGGGCCCCACGGCCAGAACTAAGCACTCCATGGGCCAGTTGTGCCCCTGGGTTTGATACCCCTGCTTCAGGTAGCCTCATTACTGGAGAAGTAAAAACAGATGTGAGAGTAACAACTATTCCCACAAATCAAAATTAGATGCAAAAATTGGGTGAGATGTTTATGTCTGGTATTAATGCTGCTGGTCTGTCACCCTGACAACAAAACCTTGCTCTTTCCCCTTGTCTCAGGTTGAGGTTTCCTCGTCATACCTCTTCGTTCATCAATACTCTGCTACACATTAACCTTATCAGGGCTGTACAGGAAAATACTATAGTCTAACAAAACATACAAAATCTGCATACTAAATTAAATCTTCTCCATCATTTGTTTGCCAAGCACAGTGTGCCTGTTTTAGCAAACAGAAACAGTTGGATAGAATGATAGGGGGAGAAATGATGGCCTTATTACTTTTCTCAAATGAAGATTTGTTAGGAAAGGTGGCAATTTTAGGCATTCTGTCTGACTGGCTGGGCATAGGAATATGGAAAGCTATCCTAAACAGGCTTTGTTTAACAAGCCACAACACTTAGAACTATGTATTGTTTTGAATAATCCACAGATCAGATGTTGCAAAATCCAAAAGCTGTGTGATTGCACAATAATACTAAACCAACTAACAAAATTACTTAGTGTAACATGT
>CM019154.1:34397195-34420347 GCA_009733165.1 Naja naja | reverse complement strand
TTTTAAACCAATCATTTCTGACATTTTACAAGAACAGTTCAAACTTAACCAATGACATTCAAACCTGCATACATAACACCCCTCCCACTAGGTTCAGTCCATACTCAAACCCCAACCTATCTAATGTATTCTTTTAAATAGGTGGGGCTCTTCATTAATGCGTTGAGACCTTTGGTTCAGAAGTTTTAACGTTCTCACCCAGTGAGGAAATGTGTCTGTTGACATTTCCTAGTTGGACTTCCTGTGAAAGACCCTGTTTGATTGTTAGAATCTGGTCTCTCCTCCCAACCCATCTCCAGCCCAATGTCAGCACCCAAGTCAGGTAGTGATGTGCAATCTTCCACTTGTAAGGATGGATTTTGGCATTGTGACAGGTTTTGGGATGGTTCCTGTCGTAATGGCTCGTTACACATGGGGTTGATTCTTGTTTGCTGATTATCCTCATGTTCCTCCCCCTCCCCCTAGAAAAGCATTAGGTATGGGCTAGAGAGGAACAATTGCGATGTTCCTGAGGTAACCTGGATCTAAGCTGATCAATGTGCCTGCTCCAGAGGACTCCATCCTCTGTTTGTACCCTGTAAGAACGAGGGCCTGTGATTTGAGTTATTTCAGCAGGAATCCATGAAGGTTCACCATAAGGTTCTTAGCATAAACAGAATCACCCACACTGAACGTGCGAACTTTGCTAGTGGAATCTAGTGGTGCGTTGGGTGCGTAAGTGGGATGAAGGCGGTCAAGGGGAGACCTAAGTTTCCTACCCATCAACAACTCTGCTGGGGATAAGTTAGTTGATGGGTTAGGAGTGATGTGCTGAACACTAAGAAGTTTTCAACTTTCTCAGTGATGTCCCCAGGACCCAATTGCTGAAGCTTTTCCTTGGTAAAAGCGTACCATTCGTTCAGCCCGGCCGTTAGCGAAGGGTGCCCAGGGGCTGTCAGGGCATGTCTGATACCCAGTTGTGCTAGATAGGATTCAAAGGGTTGGATGTAAATTGAGGGCCATTGTCAGAGACAAGAACATCAGGTAACCCGTGGGTTACAAAAAGCTTTTAAGCTGCTTGATGACAGCATCAGTTGTGGTGGATGCCATAGGATTACCTCTAGCCATTTGGAATATGCATCTACTATAATAAGGAAGGTGTGCCCTCTGGTAGGGCCAGCGAAATCAATGTGAATCCTAGACCATGGGCCCCTAGGACATTCCCATTCCTGTTTGGGGGCGAGAGGTGGGGCAGGCCCTGACTACCTGTTTTGTCAATACCTGGCCACCATACATAACTCCTGGCCAATCCCTTCATCCTTACAATACCAGGATGACCCTCATGTAACATTTCCAAAACCTCCTTTGCAGTTTTGCAGGAATAACCACCCTGTTACCCCACAAAATACATCCTCTTAATACAGATAATTCAGTTTGCCTGGATTTAAAAGGTTGGGCAAGGTGAGGTAGATCTTGAAGAGGCCAACCTTTCTTAATCCAGCCTATAATAGGAGCCAATAAAGTGTCTTTGGCAGTCTCTCTGGCAATTTCAGCAGCGTGTACTGGAAGCTTGGCAACAGTTTCTAGGAAAAAGGTGTGTGCCTCAGGTTCAAAGTCCTCCTTGTGACAAGGAAGTGGGCAGCGACTCAAGGCATCAGCATGTCCAATGTCCTTGCCAGGCTTGTGGATAAGGTTGTATGAATAAGCAGCAAGAAATTCAGTCCACCTCAGCATTCTTGGTGACAGGATAGTGGGTGTAGGTTTGTCTCCTGCCACAATGCCTAACAAAGGTTTGTGATCTGTGACAATGGTAAATGTTCTCCCATATAAATACTCATGAAATTTCTTGATAGCTGCAACAATTGCCAATGCTTCCTTGTCCAATTGGCTGTAATTCCTCTCTGCTTTGGTCAAGGTGCGAGAGTAAAATGCAATAGGGGCTTCCCTCCCACTGGGAAGCCTGTGGCTCAAACCCCCTCCAAAGGGGATGCATCACAAGTCAGTACAACAGGTAAATTCTCAGAGAACTGTATGAGTACAGCATCAGACGTGATTAGTCTTTTAATACTGTTAAATGCTGATTGTTCTTTCCTGCCCCAGACCCAAACAGACTTTTGTCAAGCAATCTGTGTAATGGTTCTGCAATGGTTGCCTTCTGAGGTAGGAACATGTGATAAAAGTTAATAAGTCCAAGGAAGGCTTGCAAATCTGTTTTGCATTTTGGTCTAGGGGCTTCTTTGATTGCTTGAACCTTGGCATCTGTAGGGTGGATGCCATGCTTGTCAATCATATAGCCCAAGAACTCAACCTTGTCAGTTCTAAGAGTGCATTTTTCTTCCTTGACTTTTAACCCGCTTTCTTGAATCTGGTAAGGACTTCTCTGAGTCTCTGTAATTGAGTGTCATTTTCAGCAGAGATTAACACATCATCAAAGTAAGGCACTACCCTGGCAGTCCTTGGAGCATCCTTTCCATAAGGCTTTGGAAGATGCCTGGTGCCACGCTTACTCCAAACTGTAACCTTTTACATTTGAAGGCACCTCTATGAGTCACAATGGTTTGGGCCTCTGCAGTGGCATCATCAACTGTTAGTTGTTGATATGCCTGGGCCAGATCCAATTTGGCAAAGACTGTACCCCCCAAGTGAATGTAATAAATGATGCACCACTGGAACTGGATATGCGCTCTGTTGAAGTGCATGGTTCAATGTCCTTATAGTCCCACAGATTCTCACTGACCCATCAGTCTTGACTGGTGTGACTATGGGTGTCTCTCCATCTGGAGTGGTCAGTGGGCTCTAAAACTCCTTGAGCTATTAGTTTATCTAATTGTGCATCAATTTTTTCCTTTAAGGCAAATGGGACCCTTCTGGGCTTTAAGCGGTGGGGGCCTTGGGATCTAGGTTGAAAGTGATAGGGGTCCCCATATACTTGCCCAATCCATCGCTGAAGACCTCTGGAAACTCAGACTTCAAGGCCTCCTCCCATTCAGTGTTGCTCACGTGATTGATGCCAGTCACCTCGATGCCTAGTGGATTGAACCACTCAAGTCCCAGCAAGCTTGGGGTCCTTGTCCACGATGGTCAGGGGCAAACGTTTGGTGTGGCCTTTGAACTTCACGTTGAATTCTCTTGTTCCAACTACTGGAATCTTGTTCCCTTGGTAGTCTTTAAGAGTCAGTGCTTGCTTCTGGAAATGCTTCTTCTGAATGTTGGGAAGTAGCCTGTGAATAGTGTCCCATGACACCATAGATAAATAGGAGCCTGAGTCCACTTCCATTTGGCAAGGCCTTCCTTCAATAGTACCTTCACATGTACTTTTCTGCTTCTTAAGGGTGAAGAATGACCAATGGTGACTGTTTGATGAGTTTCATTCTTCCCATTTGCTTCTGTGTTTGCGCCCATTTTCTCACTGAAGTTGTTAGGCTTGAAATCTTTGTCAGGCTTCTTTCTGCTTGGTGGAGTTCTGGATGATTTGCAGACTCTTGCTAGGGAAGCAAGCTTTTCCCTCAGCAGCAGCCATGAAGAAATTAACAAGGCCTCAAGCCATTCTGTTGTGGAAAGTCCCCAACAACCCATTCTAAACAAATAGACTCTGATTCAGACTGTAGTGAGGTGGAGGAAGGATTTTTTGTATAGACTCAGAATGGAGAAGAAAAAGACCTTGGGAAAAGAGGCAAAGAATTTTTATTGCAGAGGTTGTGGGGGGCACCCCACACACTGAATTCAAGTTTTTAGACACCATCTGCCTACGTTGTGAGAATATCAGGTGCAGGGTTTTCCCTTTACTTTTAAACCAATCATTTCTGACATTTTACAAGAACAGTTGAAACTTAACCAATGACATTCAAACCTGCATACATAACATGGGCAATGATGTTAACCCTCTAGATTGCTTCCCTATCTGCCACTATGCAGTTGGCAAAATATATACAGGTGCAGTAAGTTAAGATACTCTCTCTAATACAGCGGTAAGAAGGTCCGCAGCAGTTTTTCATTCAGTTGTTGTTTCCTGAGAGTCTCAGGTACTATAATCTTTGCTGGACCCTTTTGACGGGTGCTGCAAGTAGCGAGTGCCAGTTGCTGGGATTTTTGAATCCCACCTCTGATTGCAGGAGGCCATTGCAGCCAAAAGCGGCTCAGCAGCCCGTTCTTGCTAGCAGAGCTCTCAGGCTGCCACATGTGCTCGACACAAGTGGCGTTGAGCTGGCCATGCCCAACCCTGCCCCCAAGGTCAAACACAACTCTCATGCAGCCCTCAATGAAATTGAGTTTGACACCCTGATCTAATTATTTAATTGACTTTCAGAAAAGTCCTAAACTCAACTTTTGAAAAGGGCTAAACATTAATTTTTTAAAATTTGAATTGTTCTCAATTGTTTTATTATATCTGGCTTGAAGTTCATCCAGTTTTGGTTACCACAATATACAGTATATTAAAAAGTTGAGACCCTGAAAAGTGTGCAGAGAAGAGCAACGAAGATGGTTAGCAGGCTGCAGCTAGAACATGAAGAATGGTTGCAGGAATTGGGTATGTCCAGTCTAGTGAAAAGAAGGACTGGTAGCAACATGGTAGCAGTGTTCCAATAGCTGAGGGGCTGCCACAAAGAAGAGGGGAGGTCAACCTTTTTTAACAAATGGACCAGAAGGCAGGACAAGAAACAATAGATGGAAACTAACCAGAGGGGCAAAAGAAACCTAGAACCAAGGAGAAATTTCCTGATAGTGAGCACAATAAACCAGTGGAACACCTTGCCCTCAGAAGTTTTGGGAATTCCATCACTGGAGGAGGCTTCTAAAGGGAGTCTGGACAGCCATTTGTGTGAAATGGTATGGGGTCTTCTGCTTAAGCAGGGAGTTGAACTAGAAGATTCGAAGGTTCCTTCCAACTCTATTATTATGTTCTGTTATTCAGAAGTTTGATTTAATATTTTCTTATCAATATTTATAGGACTCATTAAAATATCTCCTTTTTATGACCCTGTAGAGCTCATTAATTGGCAATAAAATAAGTTAAACAGAAGAGATGAAATTGCAGGCTCTTCCCACTCTCAAAAGTGCCAGTATTACAAGTAATGGGTAAATCTTTCTTGATGTAAGCCCTGCCATAATTTTGACATAACTGTTTGTTTGACTTCCTTCCAATATTTTTACTACTTTTTCCCCAAAGAGGAAAGTGTTTTCCTATCTGAATAAACAGTGAAAGAAATGCTGATAAATAGCCTTATAAAGTAGTTGCCACTTGTTCTTCAGGGATCTATCAGATTTATCATTCAAGGGATCATTCCTTGAGGCTACATAGGGGGTAGGAACATTGTGCATAAGGTACAGGTAAAAGAAGTTCCCCTCGCACATATATTGTTCAAAGTCATTTCAGCTGTGATTGCTCATCTCGTTACAAAGCCAAGAGCCAGCTGTCTGAAGGCGTCTCCGTGGTCATGTGGCCAGCATGACTAAACACTGAAGAGCGCCGCGGAGGCTGTTACCTTCCCACTAAAGTGGTCCCTATTTTTCTACTTGCATTTTTACATGCTTTTGAACTGCTAGGTTGGCAGAAGCTGGGACAAGTAATGGGAGCTCACTCCATTACATGGTGCTAGGGATTTGAAGTGCTGAACTGGAAACCTTTCTGATCGACAAGCTCAGAGTCTTAGCCACTGAGCCACCACATCCCTAACATTGTTCATAAAATAACATAAGTTTTTAACATTGCACATAAAAACTTACATTAAAGTGATCTTCAAGGAAAAGAGAGGGGAGATGGTGTTCCAATATTTTGAGACATTGGACATTGAAAGGTCAGTGTTCTCTAACTATTCTTTGAAACATGAGGCATTTGCTTCAGGTCAGGGATGTCAAACTTGATTTCATTGAGGGCTGCATCGGGGTTGTGTTTGACCTTGGGGGGCTGGGGTAGGTGTGGCCAGGGTAGGTGTGGCCAGCTCGATGCCACTCATGTCGGGGGTGCCTGTGGTCGCCCAAGTGCTCTGCCAGAGAAAATGGGCTCCCGAGTTCCATTTCCAGCTGCGATGGCCTCCTGCTATCAAGGGCATTGTTCGGAACCCTGACACCTGCAACCCTCTGCCAGTGAAAAAGGGGCTTGGGAGAGCCATGGGCCGGTCCTTCACTGTGTTCAGGGTGGCCCCACGGGCCAGAACTAAGCACTCCATGGGCCAGTTGTGGCCCCTGGGTTTGACACCCCTGCTTCAGGTAGCCTCATTACTGGAGAAGTAAAAACAGATGTGAGAGTAACAACTATTCCCACAAATCAAAATTAGATGCAAAAATTGGGTGAGATGTTTATGTCTGGTATTAATGCTGCTGGTCTGTCACCCTGACAACAAAACCTTGCTCTTTCCCCTTGTCTCAGGTTGAGGTTTTCTCGTCATACCTCTTTGTTCATCAATACTCTGCTACACCAGGTTGTAGCAACCAAACAGGTTATGACAATACTAGAAGTCCAAGGAAAATACTATAGTCTAACAAAACATACAAAATCTGTATACTAAATTAAATCTTCTCCATCATTTGTTTGCCAAGCACAGTGTGCCTGTTTTAGCAAACAGAAACAGTTGGATAGAATGATAGGGGGAGAAATGATGGCCTTATTACTTTTCTCAAATGAAGATTTGTTAGGAAAGGTGGCAATTTTAGGCATTCTGTCTGACTGGCTGGGCATAGGAATATGGAAAGCTATCCTAAACAGGCTTTGTTTAACAAGCCACAACACTTAGAACTATGTATTGTTTTGAATAATCCACAGATCAGATGTTGCAAAATCCAAAAGCTGTTTGTGATTGCACAATAATACTAAACCAACTAACAAAATTACTTAGTGTAACATGTTAACTGAGTCAGAGCACTGGCGGACTTTCCAGTGCTTCAGAGAAGAGTGTTAAGTTCGCATAGAGAGGCAGGATGCGGAGTGCTTCAACTCAAAGTTTATTGTGACTTCAGCTCAGAACGGACCTGATTTGGTTTAGCCAAGGCAGCTATATATAGCCGGCTGCCTCAGCTGACAGCCAATCAGAGTGCAGGGTTTTCCCGCACTTTTAAACCAATGATTTCAAACACTTTACAAGAACAACCAATCAATTCAAACTCTGCATACATAACACCCCTCCCCATTAGGTTTAGTCCATACTCAAACCCCATCTATCTAATATACTCTTGCAAATAGGTGGGGCTCTTATGTGTATGCGTTGGACCTACGTGGTTCAGGTGTTTTAGGGTTCTCACATTGTGAGGGAGGAAATGTGTCTGTTGGCATTTCCTTACTTGGACTTCTAGTATTGTCATAACCTGTTTGGTTGCTACAACCTGGTCTCTCCTCCCAATCCATCTCCAACCCAATGTCAGCACCTAAGTCTGGTAGTGATGTGCAATCTTCCATTTGTAAAAATGGTTGTTGGCACTGTGACAGGTTTGGGATGGTTCCTGTCATGTTAGCTCGTTACACATGGGGTTGATTCTTGCTTGCTGATTACCTTCATAATCCCCCTTCCCTAGGAGGCAGTAGGTATGGGAACCAGAGGGGAACAATGGCGATGCTCCTGAGGTAGTCTGGATCTTAACTGATCTATGTGCCTGCTCCAGAGGACACCATCCTCAGTTTGAACCCTGTAAGACCTGGGGCCTGTAATTTGGGTTATCTCAGCAGGAATCCATAATGGTTCACCCACAAGGTTTTAGCATAAACAGAATCACCCACAGTGAATGTGCAGTTTTGCTAGTGGAATCTAGTGGTGCGTTGGGTGCGTAAGTGGGATGAAGGCGGTCAAGGGAGATCTGAGTTTACCCATCAACAACTCGGCTGGGGTTAAGTTAGTTGATGGGTTGGGAGTGATATGCTGGACACTGAGTAGTTTTTCAACTTTCTCAGTGATGTCCCCTGGACCCAATTGCTGGAGTTTCTCCTTGGTAAATCGTACCATGCGTTCAGCCCGGCTGTTAGCGGGATGCCCAGGGGCTGTAAGGGCATGTCTGATACCCTGCTGTGCTAAATATGATTCAAAAGGTTGGAAGTAAATTGAGGACCATTGTCAGAAACAAGTACATCAGGCAACCCATGAGTTACAAAAGTTTCTTAAGCTGTTTGACAACAGCATCTGCTGTGGTGGATGCCATAGGAATAACCTCTAACCATCTGGAGTATGCATCTACCACAATAAGGAAAGTGTGCCCTCTGGTAGGGCCAGCAAAATCAATGTGAATCCTGGACCATGGGCCCCTAGGACATTCCCATTCCTGTTTGGGGGCAGAGGTGGAGCAGGCCTGACTTCCTGACAGTTGGGACAGGATGCAACCCAGTTTTCAACCATTTTGTCAATACCTGGCCACCATACATAACTCCTGGCCAATCCCTTCATTCTGACAATTCGGATGACCCTCATGTAACATTTCCAAAACCTCTTTCTGTAGTTTTGCAGGAATAACCACCCTGTTACCCCACAAAATACATCCTCTTAATACAGATAACTCAGTTTGCTGGACTTAAAGGTTGGGAACCGTGAGGTAGATCTTGAAGTGGCCAACCTTTCTTAATCCAGCCTATTATAGGAGCCAATAAAGTGTCTTTGGCAGTCTCTCTGGCAATTTCAGCAGCATGGACTGGAAGTTTGGCAACAGTTTCTAGAAAAAAGGTGAAAGTTCAGGAGCAGGGTCCTCAGTGTGTGAAGGAAGTGGGCAGCGACTCAAAGCATCAGCATGCCCAATGTCTTTTCCAGGTCTGTGGATGAGTTTGTATGAATAAGCAGCAAGAAATTCAGTCCATCTCAGCATTCTTGGTGACAGGATTGTGGGTGTTGGTTTGTCTCCTGCCACAATGCCTAAGAGAGGTTTGTGATCTGTCACAATGGTGAAACTTCTCCCATAAATGTACTCATGGAACTTCTTGACAGCTGCAACAATTGCCAAAGCTTCCTTGTCCAGTTGGCTGTAATTTCTCTCTGCTTTAGTCAAAGTGCGAGAGTAAAATGCAATAGGGGCTTCCCTTCCACTGGGAAGCATGTGGCTCAACACCCCCCCCCACTCCAAAAGGAGATGCATCACAAGTTAGTACAACAGGTAAATTCTCAGAAAACTGTATCAGCACACAATCAGAAGTGATTTGTCTTTTGATATGGTTAAAAGCAGCTTCTTCTTTTCTGCCCCAGACCCATGCAGATTTCTTATCCAATACTCTGTGTAAGGGTTCTGCAGTGGTTGCTTTCTGAGGTAGAAACATATGATAGAAATTAATAAGTCCCAGGAATGCTTGCAGATCAGTTTTGCATCTAGACCTGGGGGCTTCTTTGATTGCCTGAACTTTGGCTTCTGTGGGGTGGATGCCATGTTTATCAATCATATAACCAAGAATTCTACTTTGTCAGTTCTTAGTGTGCACTTCTCTTTTTGACTTTTTTAACCCTGCTTCTTTGAACCTGATTAGAACTTCTCTGAGTTTCGTGTAATTGAGTGTCATTTTCAGCAGAGATTAAAATGTCATCAAAATAAGGCACCACCCCAGGCAACCCTTGTAGCATCCTTTCCATGAGGCTTTGAAAGATGCCTGGTGCCACACTTACTCCGAATTGTAACCTCTTGCATTTGAATGCACCCCGATGGGTTACAATGGTTTGGGCTTCTGCAGTTAGATCATCTACCATTAACTGTTGATATGCCTGGGCCAGGTCCAATTTGGCGAAGACTGTGCCCCTGCCCAGAGAATGTAATAAATGATGAACCACTGGAACCGGATATGCACTCTGCTGTAGTGCATGGTTCAATGTCCCCTTGTAATCCCCGCAGATTCTCACGGAACCATCGGCCTTGACTGGCGTGACTATGGGTGTTTCCCACCTGGAGTGGTCTGTGGGCTCCAGCACCCCTTGGGCTATAAGTTTATCTAATTGTTCATCAATTTTTTCCTTTGATGCAAAGGGTACCCTTCTGGGTTTTAATCTGATTGGTTGTACCTTGGGATCTAGGTTAAATGTGATAGGGGTCCCCAAGTACTTGCCTAATCCGTCGCTGAAGACCTCTGGAAACTCAGACTTCAAGGACTCTTCCCACTCAGTGTTGCTTACATGATTGATGCCAGTCACTTTGATGCCCAGCGGGTTGAACCATTCTAGCCCCAGCAAACTTGAGCGATCTTTATCCACGATGGTCAGGGGTAGGCATTTGATGTGACCTTTGAACTTCATGTTGAATTCTCTTGTTCCAACTACTGGAATCTTGTTCCCTTGGTAGTCTTTAAGAGTTAATGCCTGCTTCTTGAAGTGATTCTTCTGAATGTTTGGGAGTAGTCTGTGAATAGTGTCCCATGACACCATAGACAGATATGAGCCTGAGTCCACTTCCATTTGGCAAGGCCTTCCTTCAATAAGTACCTTGACATGCACTTTTCTGTTATTGATAGATGATGAATGACCAATAGCTACTGTCTGATGAGTTTCATTCTTCCCCTTTGCTTCTGTGCTGCGCCCCATTTTCTCACTGAGATTGTTGGGCTTGAATTCTTTGTCTTTGTTTGCAGGAAATTTCCTTCTGTTTGGTGGAGTTCTGGATGATTTGCAGACTCTTGCTAGGTGCCCTCTTTTTTCACATCGGAGGCAAATGGCGTCCAGGAACTTGCATTCAGTGCGGGGGTGGTTTCCCCCACAACCTATGCAGTGGAAATCACGCCTTTTCCTTCTCAGGTCGTTTCTTTTCCGCTCCATTCTGAGTCTGTTGATTTCTTCTTCTTCTCCACTGTATTCTGACTCAAATTCAAGTTCATCAAAATGAGTTGTAGTGGTCTTTTCCCCATCTGAATGGCTCGTAGTCTTGTTCATTTTTCTCATGGCTGCTGCTGAGAATTTGGTCACTTCTGCTGAAGATGCTTCCTCTATGGCTTCTTTCAGCGTGATCTTGGGTTTCATCAGTAATTTGCTCTGCAAAACCTTGTCTTTAAGGCCCAAAACGAAACGATCGTGCATGGCCTCCTCTAAGCTGCTGAATTCGCACACACCCCCAATGTCTCTCAAACTTGCCACGAAGTCATTTATACTTTCGTCTTCCCCCTGATCGCGGTGATAAAACTTGTGTCTCTAAATGAGGCACGCTACTTGGGGTGCGTAGTGTGCCCTTAAAAGCCTCTCTAGATCAGGCCATGCCATTACCTTCACGTCTGCTGCTCCCGCTAATGCCTTCGCCATCTTGAAAACTGCCGGACCGCAATACGTGAGAAAAACCGCCCTCTTCCGCTGCTCAGAAATGGCGGCCAGATCGCTTCTTTCCAAAAACATCTGAAACCGATCTGCATACAATTCTCAGTCTTCATTCTTCGGGTCGAATGAGGCTGGGGGGGTGTTCAGCGCAGCCATCTCGCTTTTCTCTGTTCCGCGTTGCCTTCTCTTCAGGGAAATCCCACCTTCATCGCCAGTGTTAAGTTCGCATAGAGAGGCAGGATGTGGAGTGCTTCAACTCAAAGTTTATTGTGACTTCAGCTCAGAACGGACCTGATTTGGCTTAGCCGAGGCAGCTATACATAGCCGGCTGCCTCGGCTGACAGCCAATCAGAGTGCAGGGTTTTCCCGCACTTTTAAACCAATGATTTCAAACACTTTACAAGAACAACCAATCAATTCAAACTCTGCATACATAACAAAGAGTCTTTCCTAGCTCAACTAATCAAATACTCTTCCACGTGTAACAATGCCTCGTGGACATTATCTGAATAAGCAGCAGGGGGAGAGAAAGAAGATTGCATGTACCTGAAAAATCCTTGAAAAGTGGAGAATTCTGCATAAATAGAACTGTTTTAGGCCCAGAGGCAGTGGAAATGAAGATGAAACTGAACAATGCAATTTTGCTTGTAATCATATTTATTACATGAATTTTAAAAGGAAAGAATTTTTTTGGAAGAGACAAATGTGTCTAATAACAATAATAATAATACTCGGCACACTGGGTGCTGTGCCTAAAGACCTAGGCAAGCACTTAAAAACTATTGGCACTGACAAAGTCACCATTGGTCAGCTGCAGAAGGCCACCTTACTGGGATCTGCTCTTATAATTCGCCAATACATCACACAGTCCTAAATACGTGTTCGACTAGTGATTTGTGATACAAAACCCAGTATGGTCATCTCGTTTGCTGTGTATACTGTCATTTTTGTGTATAATATAATAACTGGAAGAGGAAAAACCAGGTGGGTCTAGGGACACCACATCACCTCTCTTTGCTTGTAGTTTTTAAGAAGGCTGTAGTTTCAGATACAGTCTGATTTTCTTACTGCAAAGTATACAGTTTCAAGAGCCCACAAGTTCTTAAATTATACAAAATATTGATGTTTCACATTTATCTTTTTGGCAAAAGAAGGGTTCACTCTCTCAGAGGTACCTTTAAAAAAAGCAAGAAACCGCATACACCACTGATGTGGTAGTTACTATAGCAACTTGGCCTGTTTACATAGACAGCTAAATGAAGAGTTTTGGAGGACGGTGAGGATGTGCATTGTTTCTGCCCCTTCCTGTTCTTTCTTTATTATTCTCCAAAGAATGTTAAGCATTACAGTCAGTCATAATAAGAACAACAGAATATTATCTCATGTACAATTCATGGTGAAATGTAATTACAGCTTCTGCAACTAAAAAAGAAAATGTACTGCCATTTTCAAAATCTGACAAACAAGCAGTTAAACTGCTCCTTTAATTATAGGCTCATCAACATGCCATGTATTCTTTTCCTTGCTACTTTTACCTAAAGTCAAGTCTCCGCAGCTGGTTGGACAATGTGCAGTGGTGCCGTATGCCATGGTTTCTCCTGGGGCCAAGGGGAAAGAGTGGACATTCTCTTGATACTTGCTGAGGGTTCTCCAATGCCATCCTTGTGATTTTGCAATGAGTTTTAGCAATGGGAATGTCAAAACAAATCCATTATGTAATAATTTACAGCAATAAAATCATGTGCCAGCATGCTGAAGATTGCTTCAGCCCTACCTTCCATCATGAATTAATTCTGATAGCATTATATAAGGTAAACATTGACTATGCATCAACAATCTGATGCTTCTTCCTGCATCAGTTTAAACATTTGTAGAGGTGGATCCAGCAGCAGGATTGTATAGCTTCTATGTATGTTGATTGGACTTGTATATAACTTATGTCAGGGGTGGGCTGCTGAGGGTTTGCTGGGGTTCGGGAGAGCCCCTAGCTAAGATTCTGTGCAGTTCGGAGAATCCCCAAATCCCACTCCTGGCTGGTCCCGCCCACCCCTCCCCTCCAAGGAGTCCACAAGTGGCCCATTTTGGATCCCAGGTAAGTGCAGGGCCTGCATGGAGGCTGAAGGACGCCAAAAAATGGCTTCCTGCATTTTATGTATGCAGGTTTGAAGTCATTGGTTTACTTTGAACTGTTCTTGTAAAATGTTAGAAATGATTGGTTTAAAAAGTGTGGGAAAACCCTGCACTCTGATTGGCTGTCAACTGCGGCTGCTGGCTATAAGTAGCAGCCACAGCCCAGCCAAAGCGGGTCCGTTCTGAGCTGAAAGTCACAATAAACTTAAGAGCTGAAGCACTCCGTGTCTGCTTCTTCATGCAAACTTAACACTGGAAATTCAGGAAGGCCAGAAATGGGCCCATTTCTGCCTTCCAGAGAGCCTCCGGAACCCAGGAAGGCCATTTTTGCCATCCAGGAGGCTTGGGAAAAGCCTCCAGAGGGCAAAAACGCCCCTCTCCCCAGCCATGGTGCAGGAGGCCAACTAGACCACACTCACCATAGCCATGCCCAGTCAGCCACAGGGCAGAGAACCGATTGCTAACATTTTTGAAGCCCACCCATGCATAGGGTTTATCTAGTTCAGGAATGAATTTATGTGTACTCCGCCTGATTATTTTTTACAAATAACTCAAGGTGGTAAACATCCAACACACTGTCATCTTCTTATTTTCCCCATAACAACAACACTGTGAGGTGAGTTGGGCTAAGAGAGAGTGACTGATCCAAGATCACTCATCTGGCTTTCATGCCTAAAACAGGTCTAGAATTCCTGGTCTCCCATTTTCTAGCCAAATGCCTTGACTACTAGACCAAACTTGGCTCTTAAAAATCACATAAGCCCTACCTTGTTATTTTCTATGATGTCTGCTAAATTTAATACAAATTAAGAAAACTTCACCCAGACTATGCAACAACAATTCATTCGACATATCTCTTTTCTAAAGTTTCAAGAATATCAGCAAGGTAATTAGAAGGATTATCTATATATACTATATATCAGCCCAGGAATCAGTTCTATTGGCTGGGCTCACATTTTGTGGTTTGTTTAATTGTGGCTTAAAATGTAATCCAAATGTAATCTGAACCCCCTACATTGGGTTTATTTTACAGATTATATCCAAAACAAACAAGCAAAGGCTTAGCTCAATATATAATCCCAACCGTTAAGTCTGACTGATGGGATTTCCTTCAAGATAAGTTTGCAAGTGAATATGTAAGTAAAATGACTTTATCTTCCTAGGCTCAAAACTTCACAGGGCTGGTAACTGTAGCTATGAAATAGACCTTCAGCACTTGGGAGAAAGAGTACAACAAGTCTAGACAGAATATTAATGTGTGGAGACATCAAATTGATATCAGTGATATGTATAATCAAGGCTATGGGTTTCTAATTGACATCATTGACATCAGCCTAGACTGTTCACTGGAGGCATTGATAACAAAGCTAAAGCTTAAATATTTTGGACCTATAACATGAATATAAGAGTTGTTGCAGAAAGGGCCTTGGTGGTGCAGGCTGTTAATAGCCTAGCATTTAGTTCCAGCTGCCTGTAATTATTGCAGGCTCGAATCCCACCAGGCTCAAGGTTGACTCAGCCTTCCATCCTCTTGGGGTAGGTAAATTGAGGACCCAAGATTGTTCGGGGCAATAAGCTGACTTTGTAAAAATGCTGCTTAGTAATGAGTAGGCATATACAATGGAATGAAGGCTATTGCTGAGCACATTGGGTTGTATCCCCAAAATTGTAAGCTGCCCTGAGTCTCCAGAGAAGGGCGGGATATAAATATGAATTTTAAAAAAATTCTGATTCTGTAAAAGTTGCATGCCATTAGAAAAAAGAAACTAAGATATACTTGTCAGTTGCGAAAGATCACTTGAAGTGGACTGCTTTATTGCTAATCAAGCCTATACATAGAAATCTTTTCAACTAATGGTTAGCACCATTGGAGTTAGATAAAGGTCAAATGAATTCAAGGCAAGCTGGACTATGCTCATTTGTGGCTACATAGGGATTCTAGGCTGATTTCCTCTTTTAACACCACCCCTATATTCTGCCACTTCTTGCCCTATAAGACTAGATAGTATTATGAAAGATAGAATCATGAGCCTCTAAGAACTCACAAAAAGAATTATTGACAAATAATCCCGATTAAATAAAGACAAATGATTGAACAATTGAATAACAACAAAAGTATGCCAATAATTGTAACATGATCATTTCTTATTCCATTCTAACCTAGTCTAACTATTGGTCTAACTAGGAAGGAATTGTAAATAATAGTTTTGTGATCATCAATGGGCAATCCACAAAATGCTCATGCATCACAGTGCTTTACAAATGCCAGATGACTTTTTGGCATATTTCAGGCACTAGTGATCATGTACAGTGCACTTCATAGGATCAGATTATTTGAGGAACTTCCTATTCAAATAGTTTTCACCCGTCCATTAAGATTGGGCAAATAGACATACTCCAGGTTGTCTCAGACAATGTCATCTATTGGGACCCAGAAAGTATACCCTGCATGGCACTTGCCTTCTGGAACAGCATCACCCTAGAGATCCATATTGCTTCCATGCTTCAGTTCTGGAAATTTTGGAGACCTGGCTTTCATCCCTGGTTTGGATTTCAAGGGTCTCTTGAAGGTTGAGAGGTTTATTTTGCATGTTATAATTTTCCATGTTTTATCATTTTTTTCTATTTTATTGTTTCCTGATCTTGTAGTGTAAGCCACACAGAGTTCTCTGGGAGTTGGGTGGCTTATGTCCAATTCTAATATCCAAATTTAATAAAATAAACAACCAAGCAAACAAAATCACAGTTATCATGAACTGAGATTAAGAAAATTAAGAAAAAGGTTGTCTGACAATAATACTTCCTTTTCCAACTTTACTCCAGTCACGGTAAATCTGAATAGAATTTCTTACATAATAAGAATAATCATATACAATGATCCCTCTCTTTTTTTCTCTGTGGTATTTTAGCCATGATTCAAAATGATTCATGTTGTATTATTAAAATTCTCCCAGACAGGAATGTGGTAAGCAAATCTTTTTATTAAAAAGTGTTATTTCAGAACAATAATAGTGCTGGCTTGAATTTTGTTTAAAATGTTTTATTTTTCTTTCTTTCACTTTCAAATTTTCAAATGTTTTATGATTTGAGATTTTAGGATGAGTAGACAGGATACAAAACAAGGCCTTAATCCATCAACAAGACATTAGAAAAAAAGTATATCCTTAAAATAAGACTCATCTGAATTTCATCAATTTGTTGCCATTCTATTATTTCTCTAGCACAGCAAAGGCATAATACAGTATTTTTTTTCATTTGTATCATATAAATCTTTCCCATCCTTTTTCTAAATTTGTGATTTTGAAAAAGGCACATGAAAAATGCTTTTAAATATTTATGCTTGAATGAATGTTCACTAAACATATTCTAGATTTATTTCTTTTCAGAATATACAATGCATACGTATTTTTCCCTCAAGATAGGCATTTAAAATAGCTGCAAAGTTGTTTTTAGCTGAGAAATATGTTTGAAGATTTGAAAAATGTAAACCCTGTTGGACAACATTTCCTATTTGTAAGTCAGTTCAGGAAATGTGGAGTTGATCAAGAGGACATGAATTTCCAACATCAAAACAGAATTCTTTAGTGTGATCCGTGGGATTCAAACTTCAAGCAAAATAAATTCCAAATCTAAGAACTGGATTATTTTTCTTCTCCATAAGAGCTATCAGATCCGGGCTGCCAAAAGCTGGTTACAGTACTGAAAACATAACCTCATTGCTTTCACATGGTTTAATTTTGTTTTGTGCAGCCCAGATCTGATAAGGTTTCCCATTCTCTGATCTTCTGCTCGTTTCATTGTTTTGGCTTCACCTCAAATGAGAAATATCAACTTTGGCAATTTCACAAAATCCTCCCTATCAAAAAAACATACTTTCCTTTGCTTATTTGTTTGCTTCCAGCTTTTCTACACCACACAATTACACAACTTTAGGCAGTTTGCCACCTTAATCAGACCAACTGTAGAACATCAGTTTCAACTTAAAGTAGCCCACTGTTGGCCAGATAGGAAGCAAAGTGTAGCTTTAATCTCCAATCAGCTTCCTAGTTGCTTGACGGTTTATTTATTTATTTATTTATTTATTCGTATGCCCTATTCCCTAAGGACTCAGGAACATTAAAACAGAGAAAATTTACAATAAAACAAAATTAAACAAGTAAACAAGCCAAATAAAATTAAATAAACCCAACCCCCGGTCATTCAAGGCTTGGAACAACCAAGTCTTCAGGTCCCGCGGAAGGAGCGGAGGTCAGGGGCCAAACGGAGATCGACGGGGAGCTGATTCCAAAGGGCAGGTGCTCCCACAGAGAAGGCCCTAGCCCTGGGGACCGCCAGCCTACAATATCTGACTGACGGCACCCTGGCATTCCCCTTTGGAATGACAATTCCAAAGGCTGTTGCTATTGAAGATGTTGCTACTTTTGATTTCCCTGATGATGATGTTTCTTTCAGAACCTTTCACCTGTCTCTTAAAATGGTTTTAAAATGCAAATGACAAACTGATGGAACCCCAGGTCTATAATTAGAAGGGTGCTCTTTTCAAATTACCTTTTCAGAAGCTACAAAGCAAGAAGGTTGCTCTTTGGTGTATTTTGCCTCATGGCTTTGAAGTGTAGAGATGAAACAGAAGTTTAAATCTTTTAAAAGCATTTATAATACCAGAAAAGCCTAGTTTTTTCCCAAGGATTTTCCTAGTTTAAAAATTGGGACAGGAGACTATGGCTGATTGATGGAAGGATGTTCAGAAATGTCTATAGCTGTATTACATTATGATTATTCCAGTTGAATAGAAATTGGTTAATTATTATACTTAGTAACATAGGATGTGCTAACATATGTTCAATATCAAATTTGTATGTAAAGGCTGTCCAATATATTGGCCTTTAAGCTGGAATAATTTATAATTACACAAATGTAGACTACATATTCACCAGATTACAACTCAACAATAGTCTAGTAGACCTCTTTGCTTTTGAAAACTATTGTGTTTAGTGGTTCAAAAGCTAAATATCTGGTATGTGTTCTTTGTAAAGTATTTTCATTTTTTCATTTTTGTCTAAACTTGGGAAGAAGTGTTGAGACTAGGAAAAGCAAAGCACCAAGTACTGTGACTAGCTATCTGCATGTCCAATCCTGCATTCTATATAGCAGGGGGTGTCAAACTTGATTTCATTGAGGGCCACATCAGGGTTGTGTTTGACTTCGGGGGGCCAGGGTGGGCGTGGCCAGTGTGGGTGTGGCCAGCTTGACGTCACTCATGTCAGGGGCACCTGTGGTGGCCTGAGCACTCTGCCAGTGAAAACAGGCTCCCGAGCTCCATTTTTGGCTGCAACGGCCTCCTGAAACCTTCGGCCAGTGCAAACGGAGCTTGGGAGAAGTGCACCTGGCCCTCCCAAGCTCCATTTTTGCTGGCAGAATCACCGCAGGCTGGTCCTTTGCTGTTTCCAGGGTAGCCCCGCAGGCCAGATCTAAGCACCTTGCGGGCAGTATCCAGTCCTCGGCCTTAAGTTTGACACCCCTGCTCTATAGCAATCAAAATTGGGCGCGGAATTTGGGGGTCCTCCTGGATGTTCAGCTCCAGTTGGAGGAGCAGGTGGGAGCTGTCGCCAGGGGGGCCTTTGCCCAACTCCGTCTTGTTCGCCAACTATGCCCATTCCTGGACCGGGATGTCCTGCGCACAGTCACTCATGCCCTTGTTACCTCTACACTCGACTACTGCAACGCTCTCTACTTAGGACTGCCCTTGCATACCATCCGGAGACTGCAGCTGGTGCAGAATGCGGCGGTGCGGGTGGTGATGGGAGTTTCCCATGTTACCCCCCTCCTGTGCTGCCTGCATTGGTTGCCGGTTGCGCGCCGGGTGAGATTCAAGGTTTTAGTTTTAACATACAAAGTCCTTCACAACATGGGTCCTCAATATTTAAGGGAGCGACTCCTGCCGACATCGAATGCCAACTGCCCTGTGCGAGCACACAGGCAAGGACTCCTTGGGGTCCGTCGGCGGCCAATGCCAGCTGGCGGTCCCCCGATGATGAGCCTATTCTGTTGTGGCCCCTGACCTCTGGAACCAGCTCCCCCTGGGGCTCCGCCTGGCCCCTGACCTCCGCACCTTCCGCCATGATTTGAAGACCTGGTTGTTTGATCAATCTGGGCTGTGACCTTTTCTTTCCTGGGGGGGTGGTGGTTTTATATTTTTAATGTATTTTAACTTTGTTTGGGCTTGTAATTGGGTTTAATCTCTTTTTAATTATTTATTGCTGTTGTTTCTTAGTTGTGAGCTGCCCCGAGTCTTCGGAGATGGGGCGGCATACAAGTCCCAATAATAAATAAATAAATAAAATCTCAGATTGTATCTGTCAAATGTAGGCTTTCACATGTGTGCTCAGGAGATTGTTGAAACCCTTCTCATAAAATTTTTTTTGTCCATTTCAGAGATAAATCTAGTGATTTAGAGCAAGAATGTGGTGTACTTAAGTGGAGAAAAAATTGAGGTGAACAATCTGCACAACAATTCTGATAATTACCCTAAGCAATTGAGAGAAAATTTTAAAAAGAAAAATAGGATTTTGCTTCAAAATTCAAATTATCTGTGAAAATAGTTTTAGCTAGAAGTTAGTCACTGTTTTTATCTCTGCTTTGTTCTAATTATGCCTATTGGCATTTGTTCCTATTTCTTCAAAAAAGTAGGACATTCTGTGAAATTTTCACACTATTTTCCAGAAGATATACTTTTTCCTTATTCATTTCTTGTGAGCTAAAATCTAATTTGGAAGCAGAGATTCTCACTGAGCTCGGTAATCATAGAGGACCATCTCCATCTTGTGGTTCACCAATAACACTGCATATATTTTCTCTAAATCTAGTTTGGTGTCTTTGATTTTCTTTAAAATTAAGCTTGCTTTTGTTTAACTCATGTTAGATGGATTTATTTCCAAGGAGCATTCTCCCCATTACACAAAATTGCACAAAGGAAAGAATGGATCCAATAGTTTTGAACAGGCTATAAATAAATTCTACATTTGAAAACAAAGGTATTCCCCATAATTCTTTTGTTTTACTGTAACCTTATATAAATGTTTTTGAATATTTTAAACTCATATAGAATTGTTCCTTGCTGTCCTTATCTACTCTTGACTGTCTCTAATAAGATCTCCAACACTTCCATAAACATAAGCATTAAACTACGCAGGCTTCAGAAATTATTTTTTAATGCATGGGCCTTGGTAGCTCAGGCTGTTAATTGCCTGCTCTTAAGATCCAGCTGCCTACAACTGCTGTAGGCTCGAATCCCACCAGGCTCAAGGTTGACTCAGCCTTCCATCCTCTCAAGGTAGGTAAATTGAGGACCCAAGATTGTTGGGGCAATTAGCTGACCTTTGTAAAAATGCCGCTAGTAATAAGCAGGCATATACAATGGAATGAAGGCTATTGCTGAGCATTGGGTTGTGCCAATTGTAAGCCCTGAGTCTCGGAGAAGGCTATATAAATGTAATTAAAAAAAAATGTTTGAACTGTGTGAACAAAAGTACAATGATGTTGTGTTGATACTCTGATGTTTAATCAACTCTGATTCTTAGAAATTCTATGGATCAGGTCTCTTAACATTTTCAATCTAGCAGAGCTTCTTTCAGTTGTTTTATGCTGTGGCTGCTGTCTAGCCAATAATAGTTTATGGTGGCTGGCCTTGTTTCCTATTAATTACAATAACTACACATAACTACACACCTTTCTTCCTGGAGCTCAAAGAGACATGGTCCAAAGTCATTCTCCTGGATTTGTGCCAAATATGGGACTAGAATTCATTTAGTCTTGAGTTATAAATTGTGGCCAGTCTGAGATTAAGATTATTTTAAGTTAAGTTAAAGAGATTTATACTTTAGTACAAAACACAAGTTTGTCCTGTGCAAAGTATTAAATTCATTCATTTATCAGGCAAAAATGTTCAATTCCTTCAATTTCCAACAAAAGAACTTAGAAATGAGTTGAGGAGAACAACTTTGGTCTGAGATCTAAAACAAATTGATAATAATAGATCGGATGGAAAACAAGTCTGATTGGGCAGATTGATTGATTATGTACTGACTCTTGGCAACCACATAGATTTTCTCCATGAAGATCTATCCATAACCAGGCCCTTCAACTATTCCAACAGTGTCTCCATTGACACTGTAACTGAGTGTATCTACTTTGGTCTGGGCTGTCCTCTTCTCTTTCTTTCCTCCTTTCCCAACATTTGAGCCTCCTCTAGAAGGCTAGGTCTAATGCAGGGGTATCAAACTCGATTTCATTGAGGGTTGCATCAGGATTGTGTTTTACCTCAGGGAGGCTGGGGTGGGTGTGGCCAGGGTGGGCATCACCAAGGTGTGTGGCCAACTCGATGTCACTTGTGTTAGGGGCACCTGTGTGGCCAAGTGCTAAAGCAGTACTTTCCTCAGACCTCATTCTCTCTCATTATAATCTCCTTCCTTCCTTCCTTCCTTCCTTCCTTCCTTCCTTCCTTCCTTCCTTCCTTCCTTCCTTCCTTTTCTTCTTTTCTTCCTTTTCTTTCTCCTTTCTTCTTCCTTCTTTCTTTCCTTATTTTTCCTTCCTTGCTATCTTCCCATCTTCCTTCTTTTCTTCTTCTTTCCTTCCTTCTTTCTCTTTCCTCCTTCCTTTCTCCTTTCCTGTCCCTTCTTGCATGCTGCTCAAACATTTCTCCTTTTGTTTTGTTTTAGTTTGTTTTGTTAGCCTCTGCCAGCAAAATGGAGCTCAGGGGCTGTCGTGCCTCCTGGGCCCCGTTTTCAGCTGGGACAGTCTCCTGCAACCCCTCTGGCAGCAAAATGGAGCTGGTAGGATTTTCACTGGAGAGGCATCAGAGTGGTCCTTTGTTGCTTCCAGAGTAGCCCTTGAGTTTGACACCCGGTCTAATGTATTTGAAAGTGTGATAATTTGAGATTGTTTATGCTTCCATTGAGAACTGTGAGTTGATTTTTTTCAATGATCTATGTATTGTTTTCTTGACTGTCTATGGTATTTTGAGGAGTATTGGGCAAAAACTGGGCAAAAGGGACATATAAAATCGCATTAACTTTGTTGAAGCAATGCAGATAGATCTACTCAAGCTAATATCATCTAGGAATCCCAGTGAAACCACTGGGCTTTAAAAACATTGGAATCAGGATAAACAACGCAACTGATAGCATCCATCAATTAACATCATAAAAGAAACCTTAATTATATTAACAGAAATTATTATTGCTATTGCATTTGTAAGGATGACATCTCTACCAAGAGGTGAGATTCAACTGGTGTAACAACTGGTTTGGTGATGTGCATGCCAAATGTGTGCTTTGCATGCACACGCAGTGTTTGCAACTCACATTTTGCTGCAAGCCCTCTGTAAAACAGCTGATGCAACTGCTGTTCATGCGTGAATCAGCTGAGCTGGAAAACCCAGAAATAAAGCACAGACTAGAGCCTGGGTGGATGGGTGGGCCTAACCGGGTTTGCCCGTGAACTGGTAGAATCTCCTCCCCTGCCTCTACCCCTACATTCCAGCTCATTAACCACTTGTCTTGTTTTTTGAATCTGGGAGGTAGAAAACATGCTGAAAAATGTACCTGAAGTAATACTTACTGCTTCAGCTTTAATATGCTTAGGTTCACTGGAGAAATCAAAACATCTTCTACCATCTGTGCCAATGTGTCTCTTGCCAGTGTAATCACCTAAAACCTTATCTGTCAACAATATAATGTCACAGTGACAGGGCAATGGAGGAAGAAAGTTCAACAAATCTATCTCTGTCTGAGCCATGTGTAACTTAGCAAAGAGTTTTTGTCTCTCTCAATCTGGCTGCCCATAAATTGAAACAAGCA
>CM019154.1:34339264-34396195 GCA_009733165.1 Naja naja | reverse complement strand
CACAGGCAGAGACCGATTGCTAACATTTTTGAAGCCCACCCAGGCATAGGGGTTTGTCTAGTTCAGGAATGAATTTATGTGTACTCCGCCTGATTATTTTTACAAATAACTCAAGGTGGTAAACATCCAACACACTGTCGTCTTCTTATTTTCCCCCCATAACAACAACACTGTGAGGTGAGTTGGGCTAAGAGAGAGTGACTGATCCAAGATCACTCATCTGGCTTTCATGCCTAAAACAGGTCTAGAATTCCTGGTCTCCCATTTTCTAGCCAAATGCCTGACTACTAGACCAAACTTGGCTCTTAAAAATCACATAAGCCCTACCTTGTTATTTTCTATGATGTCTGCTAAATTTAATACAAATTAAGAAAACTTCACCCAGACTATGCAACAACAATTCATTTCATTCATATCTCTTTTCTAAAGTTTCAAGAATATCAGCAAGGTAATTAGAAGGATTATCTATATATACTATATATCAGCCCAGGAATCAGTTCTATTGGCTGGGCTCACATTTTGTGGTTTGTTTAATTGTGGCTTAAAATGTAATCCAAATGTAATCTGAACCCCTACATTGGGTTTATTTTAACAGATTATATCCAAAACAAACAAGCAAAGGCTTAGCTCAATATATAATCCCAACCGTTAAGTCTGACTGATGGGATTTCCTTCAAGATAAGTTTGCAAGTGAATATGTAAGTAAATGACTTTATCTTCCTAGGCTCAAAACTTCACAGGGCTGGTAACTGTAGCTATGAAATAGACCTTCAGCACTTGGGAGAAAGAGTACAACAAGTCTAGACAGAATATTAATGTGTGGAGACATCAAATTGATATCAGTGATATGTATAATCAAGGCTATGGGTTTCTAATTGACATCATTGACATCAGCCTAGATTGTTCACTGGAGGCATTGATAACAAAGCTAAAGCTTAAATATTTTGGACCTATAACATGAATATAAGAGTTGTTGCAGAAAGGGCCTTGGTGGTGCAGGCTGTTAATAGCCTAGCATTTAGTTCCAGCTGCCTGTAATTATTGCAGGCTCGAATCCCCACCAGCTCAAGGTTGACTCAGCCTTCCATCCTCTTGGGGTAGGTAAATTGAGGACCCAAGATTGTTGGGGGCAATAAGCTGACTTTGTAAAAATGCTGCTTAGTAATAAGTAGGCATATACAATGGAATGAAGGCTATTGCTGAGCACATTGGGTTGTATCCCAAAAATTGTAAGCTGCCCTGAGTCTCCAGAGAAGGGCAGGATATAAATATGAATTAAAAAAAAATTCTGATTCTGTAAAAGTTGCATGCCATTAGAAAAAAGAAACTAAGATATACTTGTCAGTTCGAAAGATCACTTGAAGTGGACTGCTTTATTGCTAATCAAGCCTATACATAGAAATCTTTTCAGCTAATGGTTAGCACCATTGGAGTTAGATAAAGGTCAAATGAATTCAAGGCAAGCTGGACTATGCTCATTTGTGGCTACATAGGGATTCTAGGCTGATTCCCTCTTTTAACACCACCCCTATATTCTGCAACTTCTTGCCCTATAAAACTAGATAGTATTATGAAAGAAAGAATCATGAGCCTCTAAGAACTCACAAAAAGAATTATTGACAAATAATCCCGATTAAATAAAGACAAATGATTGAACAATTGAATAACAACAAAAGTATGCCAATAATTGTAACATGATCATTTCTTATTCCATTCTAACCTAGTCTAACTATTGGTCTAACTAGGAAGGAATTGTAAATAATAGTTTTGTGATCATCAATGGGCAATCCACAAAATGCTCATGCATCACAGTGCTTTACAAATGCCAGATGACTTTTTGGCATATTTCAGGCACTAGTGATGATCATGTACAGTGCACTTCATAGGATCAGATTATTTGAGGAACTTCCTATTCAAATAGTTTTCACCCGTCCATTAAGATTGGGCAAATAGGCGTACTCAGGTTGTCTCAGACAATGTCATCTATTGGGACCCAGAAAGTATACCCTGCATGGCACTTGCCTTCTGGAACAGCATCACCCTAGAGATCCATATTGCTTCCATGCTTCAGTTCTGGAAATTTTGGAACCTGGCTTTCATCCCTGGTTTGGGATCAAGAGGTCTCTTGAAGGTTGAGAGGTTTATTTTGCATGTTATAATTTTCCATGTTTTATCATTTTTTTCTATTTTATTGTTTCCTGATCTTGTAGTTCTCTGGGAGTTGGGTGGCTTATGTCCAATTCTAATATCCAAATTTAATAAAATAAACAACCAAGCAAACAAAATCACAGTTATCATGAACTGAGATTAAGAAAATTAAGAAAAAGGTTGTCTGACAATAATACTTCCTTTTCCAACTTTACTCCAGTCACGGTAAATCTGAATAGAATTTCTTACATAATAAGAATAATCATATACAATGATCCCTCTCTTTTTTCTCTGTGGTATTTTAGCCATGATTCAAAATGATTCATGTTGTATTATTAAAATTCTCCCAGACAGGAATGTGGTAAGCAAATCTTTTTATTAAAAAGTGATATTTCAGAACAATAATAGTGCTGGCTTGAATTTTCTTTAAAATGTTTTATTTTCCTTTCTTTCACTTTCAAATTTTCAAATGTTTTATGATTTGAGATTTTAGGATGAGTAGACAGGATACAAAACAAGGCCTTAATCCATCAACAAGACATTAGAAAAAAAGTATATCCTTAAAATAAGACTCATCTGAATTTCATCAATTTGTTGCCATTCTATTATTTCTCTAGCACAGCAAAGGCATAATACAGTATTTTTTTTTCATTTGTATCATATAAATCTTTCCCATCCTTTTTCTAAATTTGTGATTTTGAAAAAAGGCACATGAAACAATGCTTTTAAATATTTATGCTTGAATGAATGTTCACTAAACATATTCTAGATTTATTTCTTTTCAGAATATACAATGCATACGTATTTTTTCCCTCAAGATAGGCATTTAAAATAGCTGCAAAGTTGTTTTTAGCTGAGAAATATGTTTGAAGATTTGAAAAATGTAAACCCTGTTGGACAACATTTCCTATTTGTAAGTCAGTTCAGGAAATGTGGAGTTGATCAAGAGGACATGAATTTCCAACATCAAAACAGAATTCTTTAGTGTGATCTGTGGGATTCAAACTTCAAGCAAAATAAATTCCAAATCTAAGAACTGGATTATTTTTCTTCTTCATAAAAGCTATCAGATCCGGGCTGCCAAAAGCTGGTTACAGTACTGAAAACATAACCTCATTGCTTTCACATGGTTTAATTTTGTTTTGTGCAGCCCAGATCTGATAAGGTTTCCCATTCTCCGATCTTCTGCTCGTTTCATTGTTTTGGCTTCACCTCAAATGAGAAATATCAACTTTGGCAATTTCACAAAATCCGCCCTATCAAAAAAACATACTTTCCTTTGCTTATTTGTTTGCTTCCAGCTTTTCTACACCACACAATTACACAACTTTAGGCAGTTTGCCACCTTAATCAGACCAACTGTGGAACATCAGTTTCAACTTAAAGTAGCCCACTGTTGGCCAGATAGGAAGCAAAGTGTAGCTTTAATCTCCAATCAGCTTCCTAGTTGCTTGACGGTTGTCATATAAATGACAATTCCAAAGGCTGTTGCTATTGAAGATGTTGCTACTTTTGATTTCCCTGATGATGTTTCTTTCAGAACCTTTCACCTGTCTCTTAAAATGGTTTTAAAATGCAAATGACAAACTGATGGAACCCCAGGTCTATAATTAGAAGGGTGCTCTTTTCAAATTACCTTTTCAGAAGCTACAAAGCAAGAAGGTTGCTCTTTGGTGTATTTTGCCTCATGGCTTTGAAGTGTAGAGATGAAACAGAAGTTTAAATCTTTTAAAAGCATTTATAATACCAGAAAAGCCTAGTTTTTTTCCCAAGGATTTTCCTAGTTTAAAAATTGGGACAGGAGACTATGGCTGATTGATGGAAGGATGTTCAGAAATGTCTATAGCTGTATTATATTATGATTATTCCAGTTGAATAGAAATTGGTTAATTATTATACTTAGTAACATAGGATGTGCTAACATATGTTCAATATCAAATTTGTATGTAAAGGCTGTCCAATATATTGGCCTTTAAGCTGGAATAATTTATAATTACACAAATGTAGACTGCATATTCACCAGATTACAACTCAACAATAGTCTAGTAGACCTCTTTGCTTTTGAAAACTATTGTGTTTAGTGGTTCAAAAGCTAAATATCTGGTATGTGTTCTTTGTAAAGTATTTTCATTTTTGTCTAAACTTGGGAAGAAGTGTTGAGACTAGGAAAAGCAAAGCACCAAGTACTGTGACTAGCTATCTGCATGTCCAATCCTGCATTCTGTATAGCAGGGGTGTCAAACTTGATTTCATTGAGGGCTGCATCAGGGTTGTGTTTGACTTCGGGGGGCCGGGGTGGGCATGGCCAGTGTGGGTGTGGCCAGCTTGACGTCACTCATGTCAGGGGCACCTGTGGTGGCCTGAGCACTCTGCCAGCGAAAACAGGCTCCCGAGCTCCATTTTTGGCTGCAACGGCCTCCTGAAACCTTCGGCCAGTGCAAACGGAGCTTGGGAGAAGTGCACGTGGCCCTCCCAAGCTCCATTTTTGCTGGTAGAATCACTGCGGGCTGGTCCTTTGCTGTTTCCAGGGTAGCCCCGCAGGCCAGATCTAAGCACCTTGTGGGCAGTATCCAGTCCTCGGGCCTTAAGTTTGACACCCCTGCTCTATAGCAATCAAAATTGGGCGCGGAATTTGGGGGTCCTCCTGGATGTTCAGCTCCAGTTGGAGGAGCAGGTGGGAGCTGTCGCCAGGGGGGCCTTTGCCCAACTCTGTCTTGTTCGCCAACTATGCCCATTCCTGGACCGGGATGCCCTGCGCACAGTCACTCATGCCCTTGTTACCTCTACACTACACTCGACTACTGCAACACTCTCTACTTAGGACTGCCCTTGCATACCATCCGGAGACTGCAGCTGGTGCAGAATGCGGCGGTGCGGGTGGTGATGGGAGTTTCCCATGTTACCCCCCTCCTGTGCTGCCTGCATTGGTTGCCGGTTGCGCGCCGGGTGAGATTCAAGGTTTTAGTTTTAACATACAAAGTCCTTCACAACATGGGTCCTCAATATTTAAGGGAGCGACTCCTGCCGACATCGAATGCCAACTGCCCTGTGCGAGCACACAGGCAAGGACTCCTTGGGTTCCCGTCGGCGGGCCAATGCCAGCTGGCGGTCCCCCGATGATGAGCCTATTCTGTCGTGGCCCCTGACCTCTGGAACCAGCTCCCCCTGGGGCTCCGCCTGGCCCCTGACCTCCGCACCTTCCGCCATGATTTGAAGACCTGGTTGTTTGATCAATCTGGGCTGTGACCTTTCTTTCCTGGGGGGTGGTGGTTTTATATTTTAATGTATTTTAAATTTGTTTGGGCTTGTAATTGGGTTTAATCTCTTTTTAATTATTTATTGCTGTTGTTTCTTAGTTGTGAGCTGCCCGAGTCTTCGGAGATGGGGCGCATACAAGTCCCAATAATAAATAAATAAATAAAATCTCAGACTGTATCTGTCAAATGTAGGCTTTCACATGTGTGCTCAGGAGATTGTTGAAACCCTTCTCATAAATTTTTTTTGTCCATTTCAGAGATAAATCTAGTGATTTAGAGCAAGAATGTGGTGTACTTAAGTGGAGAAAAAATTGAGGTGAACAATCTGCACAACAATTCTGATAATTACCCTAAGCAATTGAGAGAAAATTTTAAAAAAGAAAAATAGGATTTTGCTTCAAAATTCAAATTATCTGTGAAAAATAGTTTTAGCTAGAAGTTAGTCACTGTTTTTATCTCTGCTTTGCTTCTAATTATGCCTATTGGCATTTGTTCCTATTTCTTCAAAAAAGTAGGACATTCTGTGAAATTTTCACACTATTTTCCAGAAGATATACTTTTTCCTTATTCATTTCTTGTGAGCTAAAATCTAATTTGGAAGCAGAGATTCTCACTGAGCTCGGTAATCATAGAGGACCATCTCCATCTTGTGGTTCACCAATAACACTGCATATATTTTCTCTAAATCTAGTTTGGTGTCTTTGATTTTCTTTAAAATTAAGCTTGCTTTTGTTTAACTCATGTTAGATGGATTTATTTCCAAGGAGCATTCTCCCCATTACACAAAATTGCACAAAGGAAAGAATGGATCCAATAGTTTTGAACAGGCTATAAATAAATTCTACATTTGAAAACAAAGGTATTCCCCATAATTCTTTTGTTTTACTGTAACCTTATATAAATATTTTTGAATATTTTAAACTCATATAGAATTGTTCCTTGCTGTCCTTATCTACTCTTGACTGTCTCTAATAAGATCTCCAACACTTCCATAAACATAAGCATTAAACTACGCAGGCTTCAGAAATTATTTTTTAAAAATGTTTGGAACTGTGTGTGAACAAAAGTACAATGATGTTGCTGATGATACTCTGATGTTTAATCAACTCTGATTCTTAGAAATTCTATGGATCAGGTCTCTTAACATTTTCAATCTAGCAGAGCTTCTTTCAGTTGTTTTATGCTGTGGCTGGTGTCTAGCCAATAATAGTTTATGGTGGCTGGCCTTGTTTCCTATTAATTACAATAACTACACATAACTACACACCTTTCTTCCTGGAGCTCAAAGAGACATGGTCCAAAGTCATTCTCCTGGATTTGTGCCAAATATGGGACTAGAATTCATTTAGTCTTGAGTTATAAATTGTGGCCAGTCTGAAGGACACTTAAGATTATTTTAAGTTAAGTTAAAGAGATTTATACTTTAGTACAAAACACAAGTTTGTCCTGTGCAAAGTATTAAATTCATTCATTTATCAGGCAAAATGTTCAATTCAATTTCCAACAAAAGAACTTAGAAATGAGTTGAGGAGAACAACTTTGGTCTGAGATCTAAAACAAATTGATAATAATAGATCGGATGGAAAACAAGTCTGATTGGGCAGATTGATTGATTATGTACTGACTCTTGGCAACCACATAGATTTTCTCCATGAAGATCTATCCATAACCAGGCCCTTCAACTATTCCAACAGTGTCTCCATTGACACTGTAACTGAGTGTATCTACTTTGGTCTGGGCTGTCCTCTTCTCTTTCTTTCCTCCTTTCCCAACATTTGAGCCTCCTCTAGAAGGCTAGGTCTAATGCAGGGGTATCAAACTCGATTTCATTGAGGGTTTCATCAGGATTGTGTTTTACCTCAGGGAGGCTGGGGTGGGTGTGGCCAGGGTGGGCATCACCAAGGTGGGTGTGGCCAACTCGATGTCACTTGTGTTGGGGGCACCTGTGGTGGCCAAGTGCTAAAGCAGTACTTTCCTCAGACCCTCATTCTCTCTCATTATAATCTCCTTCCTTCCTTCCTTCCTTCCTTCCTTCCTTCCTTCCTTCCTTCCTTCCTTCCTTCCTTCCTTCCTTCCTTTTCTTCTTTTTCTTCCCTTTTCTTTCTCCTTTCTTCTTCCTTCTTTTCTTTCCTTATTTTTCCTTCCTTGCTATCTTCCCATCTTTCCTTCTTTCTCTTTTCTTCTTTCCTTCTTTCTTTCTCTTTCCTCCTTCCCTTTCTCCTTTCCTGTCCCTTCTTGCATGCTGCTCAAACATTTCTCCTTTTGTTTTGTTTTTAGTTTGTTTTGTTAGCCCTCTGCCAGCAAAAATGGAGCTCAGGGGGCTGTGCGTGCCTCCTGTGCCCCCGTTTTCAGCTGGGACAGTCTCCTGCAACCCCTCTGGCAGCAAAAATGGAGCTGGTAGGGATTTTCACTGGAGAGGCATCACAGAGTGGTCCTTTGTTGCTTCCAGAGTAGCCCTTGAGTTTGACACCCTGGTCTAATGTATTTGAAAGTGTGATAATTTGAGATTGTTTATGCTTCCATTGAGAACTGTGAGTTGATTTTTTTTCAATGATCTATGTATTGTTTTCTTGACTGTCTATGGTATTTTGAGGAGTATTGGGCAAAAAACTGGGCAAAAAGGGACATATAAAATCGTACTAACTTTGTTGAAGCAATGCAGATAGATCTACTCAAGCTAATATCATACCTAGGAATCCCAGTGAAACCACTGGGCTTTAAAAACATTGGAATCAGGATAAACAACGCAACTGATAGCATCCATCAATTAACATCATAAAAGAAACCTTAATTATATTAACAGAAATTATTATTGCTATTGCATTTGTAAAGGATGACATCTCTACCAAGAGGTGAGATTCAACTGGTGTAACAACTGGTTTGGTGAGTGCATGTGTGCATGCCAAATGTGTGCTTTGCATGCACACGTGCAGTGTTTGCAACTCACATTTTGCTGCAAGCCCTCTGTGTAAAACAGCTGATGCGCGAATCCGCTGTTCTGCGTGAATCAGCTGAGCTGGAAAACCCAGAAATAAAGCACAGACTAGAGCCTGGGTGGATGGGTGGGCCCAACAGCTGATCATCGGAGCGAACCGGTTTGCCTGAACCAGGGTGAACTGGTAGAATCCTACCCCTGCCTCTACCCCTACATTCCAGCTCATTAACCACTTGTCTTGCTTTTTTGAATCTGGGAGGTAGAAAACATGCTGAAAAATGTACCTGAAGTAATACTTACTGCTTCAGCTTTAATATGCTTAGGTCTCAATTCACTGGAGAAATCAAAACATCTTCTACCATCTGTGCCAATGTGTCTCTTGCCAGTGTAATCACCTAAAACCTTATCTGTCAACAATATAATGTCACAGTGACAGGGCAATGGAGGAAGAAAGTTCAACAAATCTATCTCTGTCTGAGCCATGTGTAACTTAGCAAAGAGTTTTTGTCTCTCTCAATCTGGCTGCCCATAAATTGAAACAAGCATCTTATTTATTACTATTTATTATTGAATTTGTACCTAGCCTTTGCATTTTGAGGTGACTTCTAAAGGCAAAAACAAAACAAAAAAGCATATCCATGAAACCAACACAGTTGAAAATAGAATAGAATCAGTATCAGGAAAATATCATTACAATAGTTTATTCAAAGCTTTCTGGCACAGGTGTATTTTCTCCTAAAACTGGAAGAGTGGAGGTAAAATGCATCTTCTTAGGGTCTCTCTCTCTCCCTCTCCCTCCCTCCCTCCCTCCCTCTCTCTCTCTCTCTGTGTACACACACACACACACACACACACACACACACACACACACAGAGGAACAAAGGAGAAGAGCCTCTGCTTTATGCTAGGTAGCAGTTCAGAAGTTTCAAAAGATGAAGGTTCCTGGCTGGAGAGAGAGTCCCTCATGCAGGGGACTAAAACTTAATTGTGCCTGCTACAGATAATTTATATGATTCCAGTCCCTTGCACTCCTTAGCATCTGGCCACAGCATTTTGCATCCAGTTGCAGTTTTCTTTTTAAAGTGTTTTTTGGCAGTCAAGATCTGGAAGGGACCTTTGAGGTCTTCAAGTCCAGTCCCTGGCTCAAGCAGGAGATCCTATCCCATTTCAGACAAGTGATTGTCCAGTCTCTTCTTAAAAGCCTCCAATGATGAAGCACCCACAACGTCTGAAAGCAAGCTGTTTCACTGGTTAATCATCCTCACTGTTAGGAAGTTTCTCCTTAATTCCAGGTTGCTTCTTTCCTTGATTAGTTTCCATCCATTGTTTCTTGTCCTGCCCCTCTGGTGCTTTGGAAAATAAGGTGACCCCCTCCTCTTTGTGTCAGCCTCTCAAATACTGGAATATTGCTATCATGTCCACACTAGTCCTTTTCTCTAGACTAGCCAAACCCAAATCCTACACCTGTTCTCTGTATGCTTTAATCTCCAGGCTTTTAATCATTTTAGTTGCTCTTCTCTACACTTTTTCCAAAGTCTCAACATCTTTTTGTAATGTGGTGGCCAAAACTGGACCCAATATTCAAATGTGGTCTTACTAAGGCATTATAAAATGGTTCTAACAGTTAACAGATAACAGATAATCAGAGTTGGAAGGGACCTTGTAGGTCATCTAGTCCAACCCCCCCAAGGGGGAGACCCTACACCATTTCTGACAAATGGCAATCCAATCTCTTCTTGAAAGTCTCAAGTGATGACGCTCCCACAACTTCCAAGGGCAAAGCTGTTCCATTGGTTGATTGTTCTCACTGTCAGAAAGTTTCTCCTTGTTTCCAGGTTGAATCTCTCCTTGTTCAGTCTCCATCCATTATTCCTTGTCTGGCCTACAGGTGCTTTAGAAAATAGCTTGACCCCTTCCTCCCTGTGGCAGCCCCTCAAATATTGGAAGACCGCTATCATGTCTCCCCTGGTCCTTCTCTTCACTAGACTAGCCATGCCCAGTTCCTGTAACCGTTCTTCGTATGTTTTAGCCTCCAGTCCCCTAATCATCCTGGTTGCTCTTCTCTGCACTTTTTCTAGAGTCTCAACATCTTTTTTATAATGTGGTGAACAAAACTGGATGCAGTACTCTAGGTGTGGTCTTACTAAGGCTTTATAGAGTGGTATTAGTACTTCTCTTGATCTTGAGTGTATCCCTCTGTTAATGCAGCCTAAGATTGCATTGGCTTTTTTGACTGCTGCATCACACTGCTGGCTCATATATAAGTGATTGTCCACCAGTCCTCACTGGATAGTCCTCAATTTATAACCACAATCGAGACCAGCACTTTCATTGATAAGCAAAACAACTGTTAAGTGAGGCACACTTGATTTTATGACCTTTTAACCATGATTGTTAAGCTGCAGTTGTTAAATGAATCAGGTGGTTGTTAAGCAAATGCAGCTTACCTGGAATTACTTGCAGTATTCCAGGTATGGTCTCACCAAGGCTCTGTAAAGCAGTAGTAATACTCCACATGATTTTGATTCTATGCCTCTGTTTATACAACCAATAATTGTATTAGCTTTTCTGGCTGCTACTGCATACTCATGTTTAAGTGATCATCCACTAAGACTCCAAGGTCCCTTTCAGTTACTGTTTTTGGGCCAGATTTTGCCTAATCTGTACTTATACTTTTGGTTTTTCCTGCCCGGGTATAAAACCTTGCTTTTCTGCATATTAAATTTCATTTTGTTTGACCTGGCCCATTGTTCAAGTCTGTCAAGATCTTTTTGGATCCTGAGCTTGTCTTCTAGGGCATTAGTCCCCAAACTTGGCAACTTTAAGACTTGTGGTCTTTAACTCCCAGAATTCCTCAGCTAGCTATGCTGGGTGGAGAATTCTGGGAGTTGAAGTCCACAAGTCTTAAAGTTGCCAAACTTGGAGACCTCTGTTCTAGGGTGTTGACTATTCCTGCCAGCTTAGTGTCATCTGCAACTATGTCATAGACAACATCACCAAATATGACCAATTCAGGAAGGTTCACACTTGATGCATTAGTTCGCCATAGCTGGTATCTGAAAATATGTCTTGCACAAAAGTGATTGATATCTAAGTATTTGGAGATGAGGATCCAGCTGAGACCATTTGCATGAGAAAAATCAATGAAAAGATACAAGAAAAGTATTATTGTGGAGGTGTTTCTGAATGTTTCTGAATGGCTATTTTCAGAAACCCCCCCTCCCCCCCCAAAGATTCAAATTACAATGAAATGAATTTGGGGCGGGGGGGCATCACAAAAAACTTATCCTGGTAAGATTTTTTCAATAATAAAATAAAATGTCTTGGAAAGAGGTAGACTTTGTATAGGTGTTTGAAGAGGCTGGATGTTCATCTGTTGTGCATATTGTAATATTGGATTCTTTCAGAGATCAGTCTGTCAAGTGGCAGGTGGCTATTTAAAGGTTTCACAGCAACAACATTTTTGGAATGTTCCTATTTCTTTTGAGGCAAGATAACAGGGAATTCAGCAAAATTGCAAGCTTCTCACAGTAGTTGCTTGATCTACAGTTCAGTTTTGAATGTTTCCATCTAATTTTGTACAAATACTTGGAAAACAGATGACGTGGGTGAATTGATGTCATCAAGCACATCATCAGAGAAAGAATTTATCTCCCTTTCATCAAACTTTCTTTCAGCAAGTGTTACAAAACAAAGGATCTGATGTTAAATTAGCTCCTTCTACCCCTGAGATATTTTAAAATTATATCAATACCCAACTTCTCTTAAATTCATAAATGCACTCTTGAATTGAGTGGTGCAGTGGCCTAGACGTGGAGCTCACAGTCAGGAGGCTGTGAGTTCGATCTAGGTAGAGGCAGATATTTCTCTCTCTGGGCACACTGAGAATATATATGCTAAATAAAAAACTCTGCATTGGTGACAGGCAGGGCATCCGGCCAGTAAACACTCAGCTCCATTCAGTCACCCAGGCTCCACCCCACAAGGGATTATGGGGTTGTTAAAAGAGGATGAAAAGATTGCTAATCTTGAATTGCTTAAAGTTTTAAAACCCTTGCACATGATTGAAAGCAAACAGGAAACTAATGTAGAGATTTAAAAAATGTCCACAAAAACAGGAGTAGACCCTAGATAACAAGATGGTAAAGATTAAAACTGCCTCTTAGAAGAAAAGGCTAAATCAGCTCAAAGGTATTCAGAAGCAATACACAAAATATTTTGATAGGCCAGTGAAAGGAAATATTCATTTGTTTATTTATAAAACCCAACTGAAAACACTTTTTTTGGAACAAAAACATTCAGAAAAAAATATTCTGGATAGAGGGTCTCTTAATGGAGGATTTGTTTTCCATTAATTCCATATGATTTTGAACTAGATCAACCTTTGGTGCTCTATACTGAAAATTCCTTCATTAGATTATTTTACTATGACCTTAATAGAAGCTAGAAGACAGAGGCTTCCATTTCATTTACTGCATCATAGAATAAATGGTTATGATTTGACTTCTAAGAATTATAACCCATGATAATACAGAATAACAGAATTGGAAGGTGTTATGTATGCAGGTTTGAATGTCATTGGTTAAGTTTGAACTGTTCTTGTAAAATGTCAGAAATGATTGGAGGTCTTCAGTGGTGGTATTCAATTTTTTTTACTACTGGTTCTGTGGGTGTGGCTTGGTGGGTGTGGCATGGCTTGGTGGGTGTGTCTTGGTGGGCATGGCAGGGGAAGGTTACTGAAAAATCCCCATTCCCTCCCCACCCCACTAACCTGCTTTCCAGCTCCATCCTCCTATGCAGGGCAACAAAAGAAGACCCAGCCAATCAGTTGGGACTCTGATCAGCTGGGACTCAGGAGGCAGAGAATAGATGGGAGCAGGGCCAACCAGAGATGGTATTTACCGGTTCTCCGAACTACTCAAAATTTCTGCTAACGGTTTTCCAGAACCTTTCAGAACTGGCTGTTCCTACTTGTCTTTATGGAGTAGATGCTGAGAGGATGGAAAAGCTTTCTCTTAAAATAATCTGTTTACTTTCAGATAAAGTGGAGGTCAGAGGGAATGCTGAACAACAAGGCCAATTCATTTCTTGCAATGGGAAATCACTACTTTAAAAAAATATAAAAGACAAAGTAAAAAGATTGTATTAAATGATGGCATTAGACAATATGAATTTTATGGAATAATGCCTGATTGCTGATGTTTCTTTGGAGCTGGGGGATGAAGGAAAGTAGCTCAGAAGATACTGTTGGAAGAATTATTCTTCTGGGTTCAGTTCCAAGTGGGGAAAAAGACACTGGAAACACGGAGGTTTAATGTTGGACAGGACTGCATGGCCTGGAGCCCCAGAGTGAAAAGGAAGGATAATCACATGCTTCAAGGTGAAGGAAGAGATCAAGAAATAAGGTGCTGAAGTGCTGAGAGTGCCTGGGTTTTATAACCTTTGTTGGGATTTGAATTGAAGCTTGTTTCTGATTGGTTGTCAGACTCCCATGGGGCCATGCAGGGGTAACTCTGTAGGCTGTCCTGAGTTCCAGGCTTGGTTGAGCTTTGCTGGATGATGATGCACTGAAAAGGGCTTTTGGCAATTGCTATAGCTTTACCTGGAGATCTTTGTTATGTAAAGTATTCTGGCCCTGGCCTTAATGGCCCACCCATTAACAAAGGTGGGGGTGAGATTAACAAAGGTTGGGGTGAGCTTCTGCTTCTGAGGTGAGTTTCTGCTTCTGAGTTTCTACTCTTTTTAGGGGAAATATTCTGCCTTTTTAATATTTCCTAGGATATCTCATTTTTCTAGGAGAGGGGTGGGTGCTAACTTCCTACAATATGAACATCTGATACTCTGAAAACAATTTCAGATGTAAACACTCATCTCTTATAATCCATTGCTGTCTCAAGTCTCGTTCTCAAGACATATAGAAGCTTGAGGCTGCACTCACTAAATTGGTATTGAATCCCATTGGATTCAAGATATTGTGTAATCCTTCAATTTGTCAGAAACCTTTACAGCAAAAAAAGCCCTATTTGCTAATAATTGTTTTTTAAGAATAAGCGAAGGTAATTATATACAGTGTCTGACAAAAACTGCTGCAATATTTAGTCATGATTTTTGCTCATTGCAGATCTTTTTTTTAATTAAAGCACGGTGAAAAAGTCAATCTGATTGGTTCACTGGCTTCATTCTTTTGGAGCTGCTTTCTTTTTATCTTCAGAGATCACCGTGATTAAATTCCTAATATTTAATCCAAGTGAAAGATTCCAAATTAACTTAAAACATGACTTTCGGCACATTTCAGTACTAGCTAAGAGTGAGTCTTTCTCTGACTTTCCTAGAGGTTCTGCTGAGATAAAACACTTCCTTTAGTGCTGTAGTTGTGTTTTCCAAACTGGATGTTCTCCAAATATTTTGGGACTGTAAACCCCAGAATTTCCTATCACGCATGGCTTTGTTGGAAGGAATATCCTTCTGGGTTCAGTTCTAAGTGGGGAAAAAGACACTGGAAACACAGAGGCTGTTTGGAAAGATGGTTTAATGGTGGACCACATGGCTTGGAGCTCCAAAGTGAAAAGGACAATCACATGCTTCAAGATGTTAGGTGAAGGAAAAGAAAAAGGACAAAGGGGCAAGATGCTGAGAGTGCAATTGTTTTATACCCTCTGTTGGGCCCCACCTTAGTGTTTCCTGTTCCTGTGTAAGAAATGTCATCTCATTGGCTGTTGAACTCCCAGGGGGCGGGGGTCTTAGCTAACTTTGTAGGCTTTGTCTGTGTCCCAGGCTTGTTTGAGTGCTGGCTGATGTAATCTTCCCAGATGCCATGTGTGAGATGAGATAGGCTAACCCTATCTTTTGCTATGTAGAATAGACTGGCTCAGGCCCTAATGGCCCATTGACAAAGGTGTGTGTGTGGGGCGGGGTTGAGTTTCTGCCTCTCCGAGTTTCTACTTCTCTTTTAGGGGAAATAGTTTGCCCTTTTAGTATATCCTAAAATATTTCATTTTCCAGGAGAGGGGTGGGTTATAACTTCCAACAATCTCAAAGCTGTGAAGCTTTTCTTTAAAATAGATTTCTGGATTATCTGTCTTCTGATTTGTCTGCCTTGTGCCAACCATAGAATGGTTGTGCTTTATAAACATCTTTCACTACCGCTTAATCTCTCCAGAGAACCAGAATGGTTCAAAAGCTTTGGGTTGGCATATGAGGTTCACTTTGCTACATCTTCTTGCAACCTTCTCTGGTTATTGTTTATCACATCAAAAGGGAGTAATTTAAAGGGATGATTTTACCCAACATACAGAACAAAGCATAGAGATTCAATAGCTGTGTGTCTCCAAAGAAATAAAGTTCTATAAACCTGATATTTATAGATGATTAATGCTGTGCCAAAGGAGAGGGTGCATTTTACCAAAGCTGTCATTATTCTTGCTTACTTTTCCTAACTTCTAGAAGCAAGACTGGTGAACAAAGATGAGCCTACATTTCCTTTGATTTCATAATACAAAATTGTCTGGTGTCATGGTGGTCTACTTAGAATGAAGGCAGGAGACATTCTCCACTATTTTTGTGAAATAAGTGGATGGGAAAGAATTACTGTTCTTTTATAACCCATTTCTCCAGATTTTTTTTACAGTTTTATGTTTTACATCATCTCTTTTCCAACACCTATCAAGTTCACCCTCTTATAACTTTTAAATTAGTCTGTTTTTCCCTTTGCACCATTGCTTGTATTTTATAATGACTGATCTGGAGATCTTTTTCAGCTCCAATTTTTCTACACTGTAGCTTAATAATGGTGTGAACTTGAAATTTCCTCATGGTCATCATGGTCTAGCTTTTCAAATTAGGGTAGCATGCCCACTTTGAAATGTAGAAAATTGTTCAGGAGGTTGTTAAAGCTGTGAAACAGGGATGTGGAAATCTTTGGATAATAGTGCAAAATGATATAACTAAGAATATTTTCAAAGAACCTTTAAGACCATATAACAGAATAATAGACTAACAGAGTTGAAAAAGTTCTTGGAGGTCTTCTAACCCAACCCATTGCTCAAGCAGGAGACCCTATTTCATTTCAGACAAATGACTGTCTGATCTCTTCTTTAAAATCTCCAGATATAGATTAACAGAGTTGGAAGTGACCTTGTTAGGTTATCTAGTCCAATCCCCCTCTCCCTGCCCAGGCAGGAGTTCCTACACCATTTCTGACAAATGGCAGTCCAATCTCTTCTTGAAAGCCTCCAGTGATGAAGCTCCCACAACTTCCGAAGGCAAGCTGTTCCATTGGTTGATAGTTCTCATTGTCAGGAAAATTCTCCTTAGTTCTAGGTTGAATCTCTCCTTGATCAGTTTTCATCCATTGTTACTTGTCTGACCTTCAGGTGCCTTGGAAAATAGCTTGACCCCTTCCTCTCTGTGGCAGTCCCTCAAATATTGGAACACTGCTATCATGTCTCCCCTGGGCCTTCTCTTCACTAGACTAGTCATTCATCGTATGTTTTAGCCTTCAGTCCCCTAATCATCCTGGTTGCTCTTCTCTGCACTTTTTCTAGAGTCTCAGTATTTTTTTATAGTGCGGTAACCAAAACTCCAGTGATGGAGCACCCACAACTTCTGAAGACAAATCAAGTCCCACTGATTTCTTGTATGTTCTGTCAGGAAATTTAGAACAATAAATCAGTAAAATGGCTTGCCTGAATCTAGCCTGAATTTTTTGGAAGATAATGTTCTGCATATTCTACACAACAGTATCTTAAAAAATACGATATGCAGTTCAACTCAGCCTGAAGAAACTGAAGCAAGAAAAGCTTCACAAAATCAATTCATGAACCCCAAACTATGGATCCTTTGTATATATTGCCTTCAAGCTGCGTAAACAGAAGCAAATGTACCTATTATTGCACTTCTGTACATTTGGTTTATTTCCTGGAAGGAACTGAGGCTAGCTATAAATATGTTTTCTCAGAAAGATCTGAATTCATTCCTATAATTTATTCATAGAACAATATTTTGAAGAAGTTAGAGAACAAATCCACATTTGCCCCCAAAAGCTAAAATTATAATGAAATGAAGAAATAAAAATGTTTAGGCTGATAAAATTAACTTCATAACCATGGACATTGTCATTATCTTTCAAACAGTGGAAATGTTATTATCATTATTATATAAGGTTATCTTTTTGACTTTATTGAATTTATTTGAACATTGCATTGGCTGTGCCTGCTTGCCTCTTGTATGCGGTCTGAGATTGAGGCAAGTTAATACATTAAATAAATATTATTTGGTTGATTATTTTAAAATGTCAAAAATGTTCTGTAGCATTTTAAAGAGTAATAGTTTAGTGCTTCTGAACACATTAAGAAGCAGTCAGTTGGTATTTTTGTCTGAGAATGCATTTCTCAGAATTTCCAAAACTCTAGGTATATAATGCATTATTCTGATTCTTTTTGTTTTGAGTAGGAATAAAATGTAGTTTTGAGGAGGAAGTTAATGTTATTTAAAAATCTACTTTTCTTCTTAGTTGGAACTTTCTCTGCTATGCATGCTTTTAAATGTCTCTAATACATCTTTTTTCAAATGTAAAAGTTTCTTTTTAAAAGATGAGAAGTAGCCAGTTGCTAATACTTTCCAGTTTCTCTTTAATACAAAATTACCTGCTGTTAGCAACCTGCTGGGAAGGTTGCAAATGGTGATGATCTCAGGATGCTGCCAACATCATAATACATGCCAGTTACACCCGAATTTGGATCTTGTGACCATCGGGGTGCTATGAGAGTCATAAGCGTGAGGACTGGTTGTAAGTCACTTTTTCAGTACTGTTGAAACTCTGGTCACTAAATGAATGATTGACCATTTGCAATATTTTTGTTCCATCACATTATAACTCTGGTGAATGGCAAATATTGTTTCATAATCACATACTGTACATAGTTTTCAGGATCCAATTTTCAGTATTCTTCGATGGAATTATGACTAATATAGAAAGGAAAACGTGTGTGTGTGTGTGTGTGTGTGTGTGTAAACATGCCTAATATAGAAAGGGAATCCTTGTTTAGAAATAAAATTTGGGACAAGCATTGGAAGTTCTTCAACTGACTGGCCAGTTGCTACTATGTGATTCAATTGTCCTGTGTTGGATCTGTTCTTCTACAGTGATTTGTATGAGTATACTATGCCAGTCCAGCTAAATACATTGTAGTGTATTTTTTAAAAAAATTAATAAATGACACATTTATTTTTCCTATGATATCTTAGAATAAAAAGAAGCACATTAGGTTGCATATGAGAGAAAGCCGGAGCATTGTTTATATTGCTGGAAGAAATATCCTTCTGGGTTCAGTTCCAAGCGGGGAAAAGACACTGGAAACATGGAGGCTGTTTGGAAGGTTTAATGACGGACAGGACCGCATGGCCTGGAGCTCCAGAGTGAAAAGGAAGGATGATCACATGCTTCAAGGTGAAGGAAGAGATCAAGAAAAAAGGTGCTGAGGTGCTGAGAGTGCCTGGGTTTTATAACCTTTGTTGGGATTTGAATTGAAGCTTGTTTCTGATTGGTTGTCAGACTCCCATGGGGCCATGCAGGGGTAACTCTGTAGGCTGTCCTGAGTTCCAGGCTTGGTTGAGCTTTGCTGGATGATGATGCACTGAAAAGGGCTTTTGAGCAATTGCTATAGCTTTACCTGGAGATCTTTGTTATGTAAAGTATTCTGGCCCAGGCCTTAATGGCCCACCCATTAACAAAGGTGAGGTTGAGCTTCTACTTCTGAGGTGAGTTTCTGCTTCTGAGTTTCTACTCTTTTTAGGGGAAATATTCTGCCTTTTTAATATTTCCTAGGATATTTCAATTTTCTAGGAGGGGGTGGGTGCTAACTTCCTACAATATAATAAAATCTTTTTGCAGCTAATATACATAATTTATATAATGAATGAGAAAGTGAACCAGAATTGTATGTCATTCCACTCAACCAAAAGGATAATTAGAAGAAAAGAAACCCTCATCTTTGGTATCCCTCTCTTATGAGATTAGACTGACCTGCAAGTATCAGTTGGTTCTCCAGTTAAAACTAGTGAGTTAATTGTGTGCTCCTGAAATGCCTATTTGAGTAGCCATCGTACCTAGGAACACACATTTATAATATTCTCAGGTATTGTAGAAGTACTGCCAACAGTTTCCTTCATTCTGTTTATTTGTCAATAATAAAGGCATTAAACAGCTTATGATGCCTGGAACTTGGAAGCCAACACTTGCCAATTATATAGTTCTTAAGTTGTAATGTACCTTTAGCTTTAGAATTGGTTTCAAAAACTATTCTCAGTGACCAAGTCCTGTTTTACAGTGTCCTTCTTTTTAATGAAAGTAGCAGATTTAGATTTATCATTTCTGCCTGCTGCTGTTATTTCTCTAAATCTTATCCAATTATTTAGTCTACTGTTTTTTTAAAGGTTAACACAATTTATTTTAAATATTTGTAAACTGCCACACTTTTATTGATTGTGGGCCATGTACAGCAAAAGCAGAAACATCAAATTGTACAAAACTAAAATAGCATCTTTTTTATTTCCCCTCCTTCCATCCATTATGAAAAGCATATGAAATGCAGGAGTTTTGGAAAACTCTAAAAAGTTCCAGCTATTCAGCTGGTCTAAAAAAAAAAGGACTATCTGACTCAATGAAATGTGATATTTTTGCATCATGCAAAATTGTTACTTTTTTAGGGACTTGTAAAGAATCCTCATTTGTAAAGACAGGGTAGTATTAATTTCTGGCATTAAAAAAAATCTAGCTGAACAGATGAAGAGTTCTAGAATCTTAAGACCAACAATTTCATTGTCATTGGATTCCAACTACTTTATCACACGAACAGAGCAGTTTTCTAAAGTATATAACAGGTAATTCTTGACTTATGACCTCAAGTGAAACCAGAATTTCTGTTGATAAGCAAGGCAGTTATAGAGAAAGTTGTTCCAGTAGTTGGAAAAAAAGAGGTGGAGATTAAGAATGTAATTTATATTGTTAAGCAAATTGAATAACCCAGATAATACGATGTTTATTAAGCGCTAACAAAATATAAACAATAGAAAATAATAAAATCTTTTTTTAAAAAAGAGAGAATTGTTCCTGATTTTATGACTTTTTTGTCATGGTTGTTAATCAAATACTACAGTTATTAAGTGAATCACAGAGTTGATAAAAGAACCCGGCTTCTCCCATTGACTGTCAGTGTTCCAACTAACCAACTCCAACCCAATAAACTCTGACACAAGCATTTCCTCAAAGTTCCATTTTATTAGAGTTGCCATATTGGCACATATGGGAAAACCCAAATCTGAGAGTTCTCAGTTTTCCCTCTCCAAAAGAAATTCAAAGATCCATCCCCTGCACCCACCAGTCCATCACATGGCCCAACCAAATCATCATCCCAGCTGGAGACATTCCTCCAGACACTCCTCTCCAGGTGCAGGGTAACATGTCCTTGACTTTCTGAGAAAGAATGTTGTTGAATCTAATCTTCTACCTCATTATGAAATCCCTCCTCCCAAATTCCCAGGCCCTAAATGTGGCAGCCTCGAAGCTTCCAAGTAAAATTTGGCTTCCAAGGCTGATATTGAATTTACTTGTAGAAGCCATATGAGAAGGTTGCAATTGGCAATCATATGACCGCCCCTCCCCAAGATGTTGCAACTGTCAGAAATACAAGCTGCTTGCCAAGTGCTTGAATTTTGATCACATGTACATGGCAATGCTGTGTTGGTTGTAACTGTAAGGACCGGTCATAAGTAACATTTTCCAATGCCATTGGAACTTTTAATGGTCACTGAACAAATGGTTGTTGTAAGTTGAGGGCTACTTATAAGCATTGTGGGAAATAGAAAGCCAAAAGGAGTTGAAAAACAGGCAAGAATAAGCACCATTGCTTTGGGAGTTAGGAGACAGACACAAAATTCCTAGGAGAATAACACTAAATAAAGAATTGCTATGAATTTTTGGCAGTTAAATCAACCCAGATCAGAAACTTACTACATGAGGTTTATATCTTCAGAGAGTTCTAGACACAGTTGTTTATTTTTATGTCATTGTTATAATTTGGAGGCAAAGAAATAGAGGAAATGGTAAAAGAAGAAATGAAAATGGAAATTATTTTGTAAATGACACGTTGAAATAGTAGACTTTTCTGATATGGACATTTCAGCACTGAACCACTAGTTAATAAATGAATGTACCAAGAAATCTTGCCTAAATTCAGTTCATGAGAAATTGTGTCAGCTTTCAAGTTCAGCTAGGCTTACAATCAGAAAGAAACATTATAGCCTGACCCCCCTGTCACCAGGGGAGTAGAAAGGGTGATATGTGGTTATAAAGCTTCCCTGCCCACCCCCTGTTAACTACACAATGTAACCAATTTTGGGGGGTGTTTGGGAGATGTGGAAATTAAGGTGTCCATGGCAGGTCAAAAAGTCAAGACGGTGACTGTGCTTATACACCTGAAGTCCCTTTTTTAATAATATGTGCTGTGTAAGCCCTGAGGGCAAAGGAAAAATAAGTATTATAAGCTTTGCAAGTGCTTAAAGCATTCATTAAAGTCTTTGCAAATTGCCCACTTCTGGTAGGCATCCTTTTCAACAATCACAACTTTAAGATGCCTGGACTTCAAACCCCAGAGTTCTCAGGTGAAATGTTTCTTGTATTGGAGAGAATCAATAAAATTGTACTTTTGTCTGTAGGTTTTTGACCTCTTTGAGCAACTTTCAAATAAGATGTCACCCAATATAAAATAACAATGTAAAATGTTGTTAAACAATAACAACTAAGCTATCCAGGACTTAACTTGTTGATGTTAAGGCTTTAAGCCTTCCCACTCTCTGATAAAAGAAAATAAAACAACCAAGGCAAATGTGTAAGTATTCATCCCCATCATGTGAAATTTACAGTTGGACTTAAGAACACCTACCAGGTTATCTTCCTGGAGCCTATAATTACAGTGCTGAGGATGGTGCTGAACTTGCGTTGGCGTGAAACAGCATGGAAGTGTAACCTTCCATTAGCACAAGAAAGAAGAGAGCTCAGTTTTATAGCTGGCCACTTAAAGAAACAAATTGCTGAGAATGTGAGTAAAGGCCAAAGCAAAGTTTACCTGGCCAACCTGAAAGGCCACTGATAAATATAGAGCTTAATGAAAGGATGAACATGCTAGAGAGCTGGCTCAGGAATTCTGGGAGTTGAAGTCCAGAGGTTGTAAAAAGGGCCCTAGCTGCTTACCCCTTGAATAGATCATACCTAAAAGTCATCTAGAATAAGAATAACAGAATAACAGAGTTGGAATGGACCTTGGAGGTCCTTCTAGTAGTCCAATACCCTGCTCAAGCAAAATTCCAGACAAGTGGTTGTCCAGTGTCTTAACAGATAATAGATAATCAGAGTTGGAAGTGACCTTGTAGGTCATCTAGTCCAACCCCCCACCCAAGCGGGAGAGCCTACACCATTTCTGACAGATGGGAGTCCAATCTCTTCTTGAAAGTCTCAAGTGATGGCGCTACCACAACTTCTGAGGGCAAGCTGTTCTATTGCTTGATTGTTTTCACTGTCAGAAAGTTCCTCCTTATTTCCAGGTTAAATCTTTCGTTGTTCAGTTTCCATCCATTATTCCTTGTCTGGCCTTCAGGTGCTTTAGAAAATAGCTTGACCCCTTCCTATCTGTGGCAGCCACTCAGGTATTGGAAGACTGCTCTCCTGTCTCCCCTGGTCCTTCTCTTCACTAGACTAGCCATGCCCAGTGCCTATAACCGTTTTTCATGTTTTAGTCTCCAGTCCCCTAATCATCCTGGTTGCTCTTCTCTGCACTTTTTCTAGAGTCTCAACATCTTTTTTATAGTGAGGTGACCAAAACTGGATGCAGTACTCTAGGTGTGGTCTTACTAAGGCTTTATAGAGTGGTATTAGTACCTTGATCTTGATTGTATCCCTCTGTTAATGCAATTTAGGATTGCATTAGGTTTTTGGCTGCTGCTGCACACTGCAGGCTCATATTTAGCTGGTTGTCCACTAAAATTCCAAGATCCTAGAGTCTTCAAAAAGCCTCCACCCACAACTTCTGAAGGCAAGCCATTCCACTGGTTAATTCTTTTCACTGTTAGGGAATTTCTCCTTAGGTCTAATCTGATTTTCTATTTTGAACAGGCCCCTGTTTCAATCTGAAAATCTGTTTCAACAGGCAAATCATTGAACAGAGAATTGTGCAAGGGGAGGCAGGACAAACTTCCAAATGCTTGTTAACTACATAAATGCAGGAATATCACACTCCTCCCATAAAAATCTGGCCAAAGTTCTTTTTACCTGTGAAAGAAATTTCAAACAGAAATTCTCTTTTTTATCAAATGGAATGAGAACCAGTAGGTAAAATGCAGAATTTCTCTCAGTGGCACTCAGTAACAAGCACTTGGTCAAAACATTTCTTCATCATCCCTTTCTAATTTACATGAACCAAAACTTAACTCTCTAAATAATAGTTTGCTGCTATTTTGCCTTTCTAGGGTACATTTTCTAGGTGTACGTATGACCTGAATCCCCAAGCCCAAAATACCAATATTTCAGAGATGCTGAGCTCAACATGTTCTGCTACAGTGACTTATGTTAAAGGATCACAGTGAATAGAAATTATAGAAGGACTGAGTAGAAAACAAAAAGTCATCATTCATTCATTCATTCATTCATCCATTCATTCTGTTATGTATGTAGGTTTGAAGTCATTGGTTTAGTTTGAACTGTTCTTGTAAAATGTTGGAAATGATTGGTTTAAAAAGTGTGGGAAAACCCTGCACTCTGATTGGCTGGCAACTGCGGCTGCTGGCTATAAGTAGCAGCCACAGCCCAGCCAAAGTGGGTCCGTTCTGAGCTGTAGTCACTAATAAACTAAGAGCTTGAAGCACTCCGCGTCTGTCTTTTCATGCAAACTTAACACATTCATTCATTCATTGAATTTATTTGCCACCCATCTTGTAGCAAATGACTCTGGCCAGAATTAAAACAACACAAGTCTAACAATTTTAAATAACTTTAAGGACTTACAGTTATTTAAATAAATTTAGGAACTGCGGTGGCACAGTGGTTAGAAGGCAGTATTGCAGACTAACTCTGCTGACTGCCAGAAGTTTGATCCTGACCAGCACAAAGTTAACTCATCCTTCTGAGATTGGTAAAATGAGGACCCAGATTGTTGGAGGCAATATGCTGATTTTGTAAATCACTTAGAGAGAGCTGTAAAGCACTATGAAGCGGTATATAAGTTTAAGTGCTATTGCTATTTAAAAGAATAAAAACAGAGCTCTCCATCAAGGTATAGTTAAAAAATGGAAAGGGAGGGAACAGGATGCATCGGGGGAGGGGGGTAGATGTGGGATTGCGTCTTAATTCAACAACCACTTCCAATGTGATGTTCCCTAGTTAGAGCCCCAGGCCATAAAATGCAGTCTAAATGAATGGAAAAAAGACTATTTCTATTTCTAACTTTTTTTTTCTTGAGATTTTCTCTCTTTTTTCTTTGGGCTTTTTTGTTCTTCACGGATGGAGGTTGTCATGACAACTTAACACATGTTTACACCGATGGTGATGTTATTTCATTATTCCTTTGGGCTGCAGCAAAATATAGTCTCCCTTTGAGACTTGCAATAGGCATGCCATCTTTCCAAAGCAAATGATAATAATTTGGGATTATCAACTCCTGCCCCCCACTTACAAAGTGGTCCTGTGATCCATGGGAAAAAGAATCCCTCCCCTCACAAAGTTGGAATGGACAGTTTAAAAAAAGGTGATTGCAGTTGTCAGCATTTAAACATTTGAACCAGGAAACTTCAATGAGAAAATACATGTTTTGTATGCAAAATGTTCGATATATTTTCACTTGGGATGTATATAAGATCTGAATGAATTCCTAACTCTAGAAAAGTAAACAGGAGACTTAAAAATATGTAAAGATATATTTCTCTCTTTTTTTTAAAAGATGCGACCAGAATTTCCATTGTTAAGCAAGGTGTGTGTGTGTGTGTGTGTGCACGTGCGTGCGCAGATAGATAGATAGACACACAGACAGACAAACAGGGCTGGGAAAGTCTCAAATGGCAATCACATGGTCCCACTGTAATGCATGCCAGGTTGCTACTTAAATTTTGAACATGAGACAGTGGAGAGACTCTGAGGGTTATGAGTGTGAAAACCAATTTTAAGTCACTTTTTTCAGAGTCACTTTAACTTTTTATAAAAGTTTAAATTTTTATAATTACTGGGTAGTTTAGATTAATTGGCCTTGTCATGTTTAATATTGTTTTAATTAATGAATTATTTATATTTGTTTTAGTTGTGAGCTGCCCCGAGTCCTTTTGGAGAGGGGGCGGCATACAAGTCCAATCAAATAAATGAACTTTGAATGGTCACTAGACAAATGATTATAAGTTGAGGATTATCTGTAACGAGCATCAGTTCTATGGTATTCAGAATTGTCTCCATAGGTGCTAGTGTTTTGTTAATGGATAGGAATTCTAAAGAAAGGAATGCAGAGCCTGTAAACAAGCAACTGCTGCATGTTGTATATGTAAGTATCCAAAGAGAAATGATGATTTCAGAGACAGAAACATAGAAAGAGAAGGTGTTGGATTTGAACCCAAGGAAGATACCTAGTGAAGAACTGCTTTATCAGTCACAGATTATCAGCAGTTTGTAATTACTACTGTTCTTCAATTACAGTACATATTTAATCCTGATTGTATAGTGTCAATTTTCTGAAAACAACTCATCCCTAGGCAAGTTTAACAATAGGGACAAGAACTCCAATTGCGTGTTTTTGCTGACTCTTCCTCTGGCTTTATTGCTGAGGCTAAATAAACAGGTTGCACTTGGACTTTATAGCATCAAATATCCAAAACAAAATAGGACCAACATATCTCAGGAACTCTCTTCCTTGATATGAACTTCCTCAGCAGTTGCCTTGAGTATGTCTGCATCCTACTCATTCATTGAAATCCATTTGTTGTAGAAGGAAGAAAAGATCTTCTCATTATGGCACATACACCCCAGAATACTCTCCTTGGTTTTTAAAATACATTTTAGGAAGTGATTGAATTTTTTTGTTTTGTTTTGTTTAGGTTTTTTTTTTAATCAATTGAGTATCACACACAAAGAACGACTTTAATATTGTTGAGTTGAGATGCGTCAATTGTGATTTTTACTGTTGAAATTACAAAGATGGGCAGCCATATAAATGTGATTAGTAAATAAAAAAGAGGGATGGTGGTTCGATGGTTTAATGATGCTAGGGATGGTCTCAGCTCCAACAAGTTCGAGCCCAAGCACTGTGTGGCAGGTGGGCTCCTATCCTCGCCCTCAGCTTCTGTCCACCTAATATTCTATGCAAGCAGATAATAGGTACCGCTCAGTGGTGGGATTCAAAAAAAATTACTACTGGTTCTGTGGATGTGGCTTGCTGGGCATGGCGTGTCTTGGTGGGTATGGCAGGGGAAGGTTACTGCAAAATCCTATTCCCTCCCCATCCCACTAACCTGTTTTCCAGCTCCATTCTCCTGTGCAGGGCAACCAAAGAAGACCCAGCCGATCAGCTGGGACTCCAGAGGCAGAGAATAGATGAGGGCAGGGCCAGTCAGAGGTGGTATTTGCCAGTTGTCCGAACTACTCAAAATTTCCACTACTGGTTCTCCAGAACTGGACAGAACCTGCTGAATACCACCTCTGCTACTGCTTTGGTGGGGAGATGAGTTGGTACTCTGTGCAGGCAGGCAGATTCATGATGGCTCTGAACCTTCCCAGATGTGGCTCCCAGATGCAGCTCTGAGAAGTGGGGCACCTTGGTTGACACTACAGGAAGAGCCACTAGTCTTTCTCTCTAGTGTGAAGCCAGTTTGCCCTCTTGTGGCACATTTTGGGAAGTACACAAGTTTGTCCTATAACAGGGCTGGTACCTTGCCAAGCCAAATTATTACTCTGCAATAGCCTTGAGGTCTCCTGCCTACTGTAATAATGCCATACACCAATAATAGTAACAACAACAACAACAAAATAAAACATAAGCTGTCCTTAATTATTAATGAACATTGAGATAAATAAATATGTAATCTTCTCAGATACCTTATGAGGTGTATATGATTGTAATGAGGTGTATATGATTGTAATGTCACTCCATAGCAGTATAGTCTGGGAAAACATTTGTTCCCTGAAAAATCCCATCCATCATTATTAGTGAAGCTCTCCATTAAATGGGATGGGTTGATCCCAGTGTCACAAACAAGAATAGCTCAATAAGAACAATTAAAGACTGAACAAAAGAGTAAGTCTAAAGGCTGAAAATACCAACTCATATTACCCTGTTGAACACAGGCATTAACATTATTTTTAATATTCATAATGAACAAGGGAGAAATACATTGATTTGTTTTTTCATAGTTTTCATTCAATTGTTTTGGTGCCAACATCCTGAAACTTTCAAGGTCAACTGAATTTAATTCTGTAGGGTTGGAGAAAGTGAGCAACTGAAAGTGGATGACCTTTGGATCACTGTGGATAAAAGATTAATTATGTGCTTTCCAAATATATATCCTGCACATTGCTTTAGGCTCTCATATTAAATTATAACTCTTAAGCAATTGTTACCAAGGTATCTTATATTGTCTAAATCATTTGGAGAATTATTCCATAGAGCTAATGAAATATTACTTCACTGTCAATCTGCCAAATCTTCTAGCAATTAGTTTGATTCATTAGCAGTATAACTGTAAAACCATGACATTATCAGCTGTGTGAACAGGATGATATGTTATGACATCTGGATTTATGGCATTTTTTTCTTCAGGTGAGCATAGTCTGATTTTTGTCTTTCTCATCATCTTAAGCCTGAAAGATAGTATTAAGCATAGATCTTGGGTTGGCTTCACAATTTAATGTGATTCAATGTGATTCATTCAATACCCTGAATGAGGTTTATTTTTAACTTGCTAAAAATGCAATACAGCAGGTTATGGTTGCCCTTCTCATGTGAGATTCATTAACCTTAATAATGAGACTGACATAAGAAAAGCACCATGGATTTTACTGTGTCTGTGAAAACATTCCTGCCTTGTTCTGTTAACACTTTGCTTCGCTTACTTAAGATAATGCAACCAGCAATTTCACCCATTTTATTTGCCCTCATGATATAAGAAAAGCAAACTTAAAATGACATTGCACAAAGAATGGAATAAACAAGATAGTTAATGTGAAAGTCATGTTCTCATAAAAGTTTTGCTTTTAGTATTTTCTCCACTATTATTAAAGTGACAACAACAACAACAACAATAATTATAGAAGTGTATTTGCATTTGATTATTGGAGTCTCAGCCAGGGAAAGAGCTTCACCAAACTTATCTAGATTCCTAAGCAAAGCAGGATGGACCTAGGTAATATCTGGATGCCAGACTACCAGGAAATTCCAAAGCTACAAACTTCACTGAGAAGTAAAATCATACCCTAAAAGCCAGTGGCAAATCATTTCACACACCCTGTCAAGGAAATTGTAAATATGTGGTCATCAAAAGTCAAGCTTCATTCAAGAACATCTGTACCTTTTCTGCTGCAGATATTTGGGGAAATAAAGCTCTGACAACAAAATCAATTCCTCTGTTTTAGTTAGCTAGAATCAGTGTTTGTTGCCTAGCTGAATTTGGTAGCAAATATACACAGTGTCTGATATAGGCTGGAAACAAACGTTCCTTCCCATTACCTTTCCCTTTTCTTGCTTTAGTTTCTAAACAAAATAGTAGAAAATGATAGAAAGCTAAACATTAGCCCTTATGAGGAGAAGGTCTTCTGGCACTCACATGCTAGCTTGTTTAGAGAAAATAATTATTGGGTAGACACCAAACCCAAACTGTAGCACTCTGTACATCCTCTAACTTCAAAGTCCTTTTTTTCATTCTTTGGGTGTAGCAAAGAAAAACATTGTCTGCATGATTCTAATATTTATATGCATAGAGACATCACAGCAGCTAAGTATCTTTTCCAAGATCTTCATTGCTACCTAACTAAGTGCATATTTCTTGACTGCTCATTTCTCTCCTGTTAATAGTCAACTCTAAAGGGCATAAATTAACCATGCATGTGTGTGAGCCTGCGTGCATTGCCTTCTGGGTGCTGGCATGGGAGCCCAAAAGGTTAGCCACCACTGATATACTCCAAGAAGTCCTAGAAAGGAGTTATCTGGACCCTATTTCTCTGACCAAACTATCAAAACTTCAACTGTCTCTTGGTCCTTAGTCCCTCCTAGGAATCCACACTATGTTTCACCATATCAAGTATCCTGCCCTGTGTATAAGTTTCACATGAGGACAATGATCTATTCTGGGATTCCCATATTCCTAAGAACATCCCATCACCTGGCATGGTTGATACACAGGGCTTTATATAATTAGTGAAGCAACTCCCGATATCAATTATCCAGCATGTAGCAGCAATGATATTTCAAATTTATCAGCCTTTTCTAAATTCGAATATCTAGCATCTCCCTTCCCTAATAGGGCTATCATCTATGTTAGATGATAGTAAGAATTAGTTTGCTAGCATGTGAATATAAAGGTCTTGTATTAATTAGAGAGCCTTGGGTTTAGTCTCAAGACAATTGGCATTTACTCCCAACACAGAGAATAAATGTAATTTAATAAATTTAAACCAAAACTGTTAAGTTTGCATGAAGAGTCAGATGCGAAGAGCTTCAGTGAAGAGTTTATTAGTGACTACAGCTCGAATGGACCCGCCTTGGCTGGGCTACGGCTGCTACTTATAGCCAGCAGCCGCAGTTGCCAGCTAATCAGAGTGCAGGGTTTTTCCGCACTTTTCAAACCAATCATATTTGACATTTTACAAGAACAATTCAAACTAAACCAATGACATTCAAACCTGCATACATAACAAAGACAAAAGTGTTTTTTTTGTTCTAGTTCCACCTACTTATTGAAATGTAAGCCCAGGAAATCACTCAAAAGAAAAGAAAGAGGTCCTTATTCTTAGAAAGGTGATGCACCTTATATAATTGGTGCTATATAGGAACAAATAAAGTCCCTTCTCCAATACCTTCAAAGGGGACAGTTTACATAGACATCTTTATTCCTCAATAGTGGCCACTAGAAATGGGAAATACATACTTCAAATAATTTCTCATGGATGTTGGATGATTTCTTCCTTAGAGTAATCTTTGGCCACAGCTGTCAAGGTATCTGGATTTATTGGTTTGTGTTGTTTCTATTACTTTAGAAAGAGGACTATAGATAGGAAAAGCTAAGAGATGTTAAGGCATCTCAAATTATATTATGATAGGTAAACATTATTCTTTATTCTTTCTCTATTCTTTATTGGCCAAATGTGATTGAACACAAGGAATTTGTCTCTGGTGCATAAGCTCTCAGTGTAGATACAAGCAACAAAGTGATAAATCATAAATCATAAGATACAACCCAAAGAAATAATCATAAGATACCAATAGGAGTAGGTCAGTGGTGGCTAACCTTTTTGGGCTCTTGTGCCAAAAATTGTGCGCATGCTTGCACGCTCGCACTCACGTGCCAGCACCCAGAAGGCAATCCGCCCCACCACCCTCTACACATGCGTGCATAATTCCCATCCACCCCCACCGCCTTCTTACCTGCACTGCACCTCACAGCTGATTTTCGGCCAGTTTGAGGCCTTTTTCGGCCTCCCAAAGGCTTGAGGAAGGCTTCTGCAGGCTTTGCAGGCTTTGCAGGCCGAAAACTAGCCCCGTTTCATCACCTCTGGTATTTTTGGAAAAACAGTGACGAAAATCAGCTGTGAGGTGCGCGCATGCCCAGTGAGGTAAGTTTGCCTGCAACTCACGTGCCAGCACAAATGGCTCTGCGTGCCACAGGTGGCACGCGTGCCATAGGCGGCACGCATACCATAGGCGGCATGCATGCCATAGGCTCACCATCACAGGAGTAAGTAATAGGAAATGAGAAGGATAGAAAAACAGCCTTGCTACATGGTATAAGGCATGGTATTAGGCATAAGATATGTCCTTTGGGTAAATGCATGTCAAAATTGGACAGTTGCTAGAGGAACTGAGATCAACACTCCAACATGAACATTAGGTACACTTACACAGTATATGTGTTTCTCAGATGCATTTTAATAGTCTACACAACAGTTTGTGCAAACCTATGTGAACTGTATTGCAAACCCCAGTGTAGTCTAGTTGACATACATTTGGGAAAAATATAAATAAGATATGTCTGTATCAAAAAGTGAACTGAACATTTTTTGGCCACTTAGTTTTAAGTATGAAACATTATAAATAGATAGGTATGCCAAGACAAGAACAAGTTGTTGAGAGAAACGGGAATGTCCTCATCCATTTTTTGTTTTATTTCTTTATATTATCATTTGCTGTCAGGCACAAAGAATCAGGAACACTTGCTAAGCTTAAAGCACTGAAAAGTTTATTATTACTACTTATACATAAGAATCTGGTCAACTAACAGTCAAAGCTGAAATGGTACTAGATAAAGGTCAAAGGAATTTGTGGAAGTCTGGACTTTTGTGTGAACCTAAAGATTCCAAACTGATGATGCATTTTACCCTTCCCTCTAGTTTAGCCTGCTCCTCTTCTACATTTACCATTTTAATGCAGATTTCCAGATCCATTATGGTAAGTCTGATTCTTATAATGAACAATCATATTTGTGTATTATAGATATGTCAGAAGAAAATTGTAGTTATTTTTTTAAAGAAAAATAAAGAAATAATAGTTTTAGATTTTGTTTTGCTTTTACTAGCAGCATGCAAATGCAGGAAAAAAATGAATCATGAGGTGGCAAAGAAATCTCTGTGTTGGGTTGATGTATCATGTTTAAAAAGTCTTCCTAAAGCAAGATTAGATAAGTAAATACTTTTAAACAACAACAACTTTATGCATTTTTAAATCTACTATTCTCTTCTGTATACTGGATGTTTTCTGGTTGCCCTAAAGCAGGGTTGTCAAACTCACATCATCATGGCAGCATCACGTGACATATCAGGACCTTTCCCCCCTTCGCTAAATCGGGCATGGGCGTGGCCAGTGCATGACGCATCAGGCCCACAGGCCTGCCCTAAAGCTTAAAGAAAAGGGAGCACAGCAATGAGGAATAGAAAGCACTTGTGTAATATCTAAGGATATCTAAGGTGGGACTATAAGATTGTAACAATCCCTTTAGAAGAAGGTCATTATATTTCTTAACTTTAGGGGGCTTCCCTTCTCTAATTCCTTGCACCTTCTTCTTTTTTTCTTTTGATTTGTTTTTTATGAAGAATTCTTAATAAATAAAGATAAGTAAGTAAATAAAAACTAATAGGAAAAGAGCCTTCTATCAGCACCTTGAAACAAGAACAGTCTTAAAACATCTGATTCAGTTATATCAAGAAATGTTATAAGTCATGGAGCATGGATGATGGAGAGAGAAAAGAAACCCCCATTGCTGCTCTGATTATGAAGGATTACAAGTTTCACAGCTGCTCAAAAACCAACTCCTACTGGAAACTTTATTTGAAGCTCAGTAGGTTTTTCTTATCCTTAAGAGTATGAAATTGCATATATACACACACAGTGGGAGTTGCAGCTGACAAGAAGAAACTTTAAGTTAAGAATCACAGCACTATAGAAATGGCTTTGGCATTATCAGAATCTATAAAGAAATGTGAAAAGATTCAGAAGCTCATCACCAATGTAAGGTTTTAGGGTCATGTTGGAAGAAATATCCTTCTGGGTTCAGTTCCAAGTGGGGAAAAAGACACTGGAAACATGGAGGCTGTTTGGAAATAAGATTTAATGGTGGACAGGACCACATGGCTTGGAACTCCAAAGTGAAAAGGACAATCACATGCTTCAGGATGTTGGGTGAAGGAAAAGAAGAAGAGGGGCAAGATGCTGAGAGACCCTTAGTTTTATACCCTCTGTTGGGCCCCACCTTAGTGTTTCCTGTTCCTGTGTATCCCACTGGCTCTTAGACTCCAGGGTGGAGGTCTTAGCTAACTTTATAGACTGTCTGGACCACATGGCTTCACCTGAGTGCTGGCTGATGCAATCTTCCCAGGCCAGGTGGTGAAATGGGTAGAGGGCTTTGTTATGTAGAATACTCTGGCCCAGGCCTTAATGATCTACCCATTAACAAAGGTGGGGGGGAGAGCTTCTGCCTCTCTGAGTTTCTATTTCCCTTCTAAGGGAAATATTCTGCCTTTTTAATATTTCCTAGGATATTTCATTTTTCTAGGAGAGGGGTGGGTGCTAACTTTCTATAGTCCCGATTGAGATATTGCATGTAACCTTGAAAGATCTTGACCTGGCCAGGGAGGGCATTTGGGAAGAACACTGACTCTTCAGTTATTTTTTATGATTTTTGTGATATTTATATGTGTATAGTTTATGATCGAGGGCTTGTTTGATGTACTGGTTCATCTCTGAGAAATGGCCATCCAATCTCTCTTTAAAGGCCTTCACTGAAGGAGAACTTACCATTTCATCTGGCAGCTTGTACACCTTCCTTGTAGTTTTAACTCATTGATTCTTACACTCTGGGGCAAGAGGGAATACATCCACTGTCTCTTCTGGATAACATCCCTTCAGATATTTGAAGATTGGTCTTATGTTTTCCCTCAACTGCTTTTCCTGTAGACTGAACATCCCAATATTATTAAATATTAAACATGATATGATATTAAATATAAAGGTCAGACAAGGAACAATGGATGGAAACTGATCAAGGAGAGATTCAACCTAGAAATAAGGAGACATTTTCTGACAGTGAGAACAATCAACCAATGGAACAGAAGTTGCCTTCAGAAGGTGTGGGAGCTTCATCCCTGGAAGCTTTCAAGAAGAGACTTGCCAGAAATGGTATAGGGTCTGCTCCTTGAGCAGGAGGTTGGGCTATCCTTTTAACATTGTAAGCCAGCCAGAATTGCCCTGTGATAAGATGGATGGCCAATAATTTAAACAAACAAACAAATAAGCATTTGAGACCTAAGAATGAATAGTATATTTATTATTTTTGTTTACCTTCCTCACAAACTCACAAATAGAAAATCACCTATAAAACGTTTCCTTTCAGCAACTATGAACTCCAACAGCAGTCAAGAAGATATTGGCCCCAAACCAGAGCTGGTATTCAGCAGGTTCTGACCAGTTATTATTATTATTATTATTATTATTATTATTATTATTATTATTTATTCGACTTGTATGCCGCCCTACTCCCTAAGGACTCAAGGTGGCGAACATTAAAACAGAGCAAATTTACAATAAAAAACAATTAAATAAAACAAGTCGTATACATTAAAACATTAAGAAAAGATTAAATAACCCTACCCCCGGTCATTCCAGACTGGCCTGTTGAAACAACCAGGTCTTCAGGTCTCGGCGGAAGGAGCGGAGGTCAGGGGCCAAACAGAGATCCATGGGGAGCTGATTCCAGAGGGCAGGCACTCCCACGGAGAAGACCCTAGCCCTGGGAACCGCCAGCCGACAATGCCTGACCGATGGTATCCCAAGGAGGCCCCTCCTATGGGAGCAAACAGGGCGATCGGAAAGTGATACTGGCAGGAGGCGTTCCCGCAAGTACCCTGGACCCAAGCCATTTAGGGCTTTGTAAGTTGTTACTAACACCTTGAATGTAACCCGGGAGTTCTGGAGAACTGGTGGCGGAAATTTTGAGTAGTTCAGAGAACCAGCAAATCCCACCTCTAACTGGAGATTTTACAGTATCCTTCCTGCAGTCTGCATCATCTGTAGAGGTGGATTGGGTAAGAGGCATGGACGTAGAGGGTAGGTTCGGGTTGTATGTCAATGACAGGTCGTAGTGTTCCTCTCAGTGCTTACGGAGGATGTCATCCTGCCATTCCAGAGACGATGGTGGAGCTTCACGCAGCAGTGTAGGCTGTGCCACAGTTATCTTGTTGTGCCTGTGAGCTTGGGTAGTATTGAAGTTGTGTCAGGAATGCTACTGCCTGTGGATTGAGTGTGGCAGGTATAGTTGGGTGCATGTCTACTTGTCGAGAAGTCATCATGATCACTGGTGGGCTAATTTGCTTGCCCAGCAGGCCATGAGATGTTGGGTTAGGGTTGCTGATTCTGGGAAGAGAATCTTGGACTTTAGATCATACAACATCAATTGGGGAAGATTTGCTGTTGGTGGGAAGTGAATCTCGTATTTTAGGTCTTACAACGTCCGTTGCGTGAATGAGGTTTGGAGTCTGTGGTTGAGATTCTTCCCTGTACTCCATCTTTTTACTTTTCTGTCTTGTACAAAACAGATAGATAAACTCCAAAAAGCATCCATGGTTCATCAGGCATCCTCATTAACTCACAGTTATGATGAGATTCTTCTTAATGTCCAATCCTTTGCATGTCTGTCTTTATAGGTAAAAAGATGGTTATCTCTTTCTTCCCATAGTGTAGAAGCAGGGGTAGACATGCTACCATGAGGTTGTGTTCAGGCAAGAGTGAAGAAACCTCCCCCAACCCACCAAGGGTCAATTCAATGACCAATCATAGTTACAGATGTGACCACATGACATGTACTACATTTCCCAGGATACCTTAACTACATTTACCATGATGCATTCCCTTAAGGGGACAGCTCCCAATTCCTAAGTAACTATCCCAAATCCCATTAACTATATCTGGCTGGACAGCACACTTCCCCTGCTACTCCCACCAAGCCATGCCCACAGAACTGGTAGTAAAAATAATTGAATCCCACCACTGCCCCAAACCATTACTTTGAAACCAACTTTGACACCCACTACCCTTTAAAACAACTTGAGCCAACCAGGTGTGACTTTACGACAAGCAGAGGAGTCTAAAGTGAAACATCATTTTGAACAAAAGCGGGCATGAATCAAAATGCCCAAGGTGAGCACCAATTTAATGCACGGGTGTCTGCATCCACCGATAACAACATAACAAGAGATTTCATTCAGAAAAAGCAACCTCGTGTTTAACAAAAAGCAGGAATTCAATATTCTGCATTCAAAGTTAGCATGTCATCAACGAATTAATTGTCCCAGAGGGTGGTTTTCAAGGCTACTAATTGGCACTCACTCGTGATTTTTGTTTTTCTCTGTCTCAGAGCATTATGAAGTGATACAAACTCTGAGCAGGTATGAATATGTGTGTGTATGTTTTGGGTATGAATATATATGCATACATCTGAGGGAGGGTGGTATTTTTATCCTTCTTCCAGATATTAACACTATAAAGATAGGAATGATCATTTGAAGGCCATCCTTTTTTTTTAATGGCAAATACTGCAAACTTTGATTTCAAGTGTTTCCTCATGTGACTAACTTTTCAGTTTGTCAAAATTAACATTCAATATTTTCTCTCTCCTTTCCTACTTCTATTGGCTCTGATTCTGTGCAAAGCCATTAAGAATAGATAATAAAGTAAATAAACTTCAAAGTCTCATTAAATCATTTAATGCCGCATTATTTTCTAATGAGTGTGACATTTCGTTATTTCTATCACATCAAATGCTTCCTTTTCAAATCCTGCCTGTCTAAGAGGGAGGTATTAATAATTGCCCCAGCATGTGATTGCATTAAAGTTGGATGTGGGAAGGTCAGGACAGAAATTAAAGATCCCAGACACAACCAGAAAATGTATCATTGTATAAAGGTGTAATGAAAGGAATGAAAAGATGATCTAAGTATTTGAGGAAAAATTCATGGATGGAGATATAAGGGGTAAAACTGAATAATCGATTTATAAAAAAAAATAATAACCAATATATCTCACTGAGAGCATCCTTTGGTGTTGAAGCCATATCTCCGCTGTGGGGCAGGAAATGTGGACTTGCATAGTAAATTGCAAAATGTGTATTATTATCATAGAATTTTAGTGTTGGACGTGGCCAACTATGCTATTGAGTCCAGTCCTTTGTGCAGTGCGGGAATCCAAATTAAAACATCCCAAACAGATGGCTGTCTAGCCTTTCCTTACACACATCCAATAAAAGGGAGCCAGTCATATTTCTGGGTAATTGGCTTCACTGTGAAGCTACTCTTACTGCCAGAAAGTGGTTTCTCCTAATGTTCCATAAGAATCTGTTTTCCAGCTTATGTGTCCAAAATTCTGCAATAACAGACACTTGATTTTGACCTCTTTTTATATGAAAATATAAAAAGAAATTTGCAGAAATTTTAAGACATCCCTTCTTTTTCTTCCTAAGGTTAAACCTGGCCAGAATGTTTAATTTGTCTTTTTTTTTAATTACATTTATATGCCGCCCTTCTCCGAAGACTCAGGGCAGCTTACAATTTTTTGGGATACAACCCAGTGTGCTCAGCACACTTTGTAGGCTTTAGCTCCTAGCTCCAAGGATGTAGCACTTTGAAATCACTTTCAGTTGTTATGTATGCAGGTTTGAAGTCATTGGTTTAGTTTGAACTGTTCTTGTAAAATGTTAGAAATGATTGGTTTAAAAAGTGCGGGAAAACCCTGCACTCTGATTGGCTGTCAACTGAGGCTGCTGGCTATAAGTAGCAGCCGCAGCCCAGCCAAAGTGGGTCCGTTCTGAGCTGTAGTCACTAATAAACTAAGAGTTTGAAGCACTCCGCGTCTGTCTCTTCATGCAAACATAACAAGTTCCTCTCCATTCTTTCTTGTAAGAATTTATTGCTTTAAATAAGAAACCAAATCGCTTGGAGATAATTGCAGAAACTACAGAGATCACTTAGCCACTTGCTAAAAGAGCTGAAGAGCCCCACCACCCCTCAGCAAAGCAAGACTACAAATTATATACCGTTGGTTTCTTACACAATAGAAACAAAGATAAAAGGAATGTGTCCAATTACAATATGATTCTCACATGGAACACTTTGGATGAACTATTGGAATGACTTCTTTGTCATCTTCCACACTAAGGTCTGATCTTTTTAGATAATATCAGCATGCACAATAAACACTGTTTATAGTATGGGTATCCTTTCATGTCATTCTTTCACATCTTCTGAACCAGGATGTGAAATGGGATGGCTATCTGGTTTTTGTTACCTGTCTTGATTCCTGGGTCATAGCACTGAACCCCAGCCTTTTAATACTTAAGCTAATAGAAGATATGATCTATTTCTAAAGCATAACAAGGAAGGTATGGATAATATCTCCCTACATTCTTACAGCATGGTTATAGAACTGGATGTAGTCCTTGACATGGGTACCCATCAAAGCAGAATTACTTCTTATATTTCACAAACTATATAATGTAACCTAACATTACATTTCTCCTTTCCTTCCTGTCTCTCTTTCTCTCTCTGCAGCCACATCATGTAGCATCAGAGTGGGATTAAAATGGCCAATGCATCCCCATGATCTAAGTTTCCCCCCCACACACATTTTGTCTGCACATCAGAATGGCCAGCACTTGGATCACAACACCATATCTGCCATCTTCTCTATTTTAATCTCCCAGCAGGTATCACAATTGGCATTAGTTGCATGTCAGTATTCCAATTAATGCACCCATAGAAATTAGAATTCTGAGGCAAGCAAATTCCTCAAAGAATAGTTTTATTGGGTATGTCATATTGGCACAACTGGTGAAAGGCAACTCTAAAAGTTTCTGCAGCTAATTAAAAGTATATCTCACTACGCATGCCCAACTAACATGGCTGGTTCCTGCTGAATCTCGGAGCACGGTGGGAGGTTCGAGCGGTCCGAGAGGGTGTTTGGAGGGCCTTTCACCAGTTGTGCCAATATGACATACCCAATAAAACTATTCTTTGAGGAATTTTTTGTAGCCCCAGTACCAGCATCGTCGCTGGCGGGCTTGGAGAGCCGAACGAGACCCTTGGCGGGGGATTTGCTGGGCTCTGGGGCGAGTGGGGATCAGCATCGTCTCCCCCCCCCCAGTCTCTGTGTGTGCGGAGCTGCGGAGGTGTCGGCGTGGCGCAGCTGCGGCTCCGGACGCGGCGACGATGAGCCCGGTGGTGTTTTCTCCCTGGGGGGTCGAATGAGATCGTCAGCTTGGGATTCGTTGGACTCTGGGGTGAGCTGGGGATCAGTGGCATCTCCCCCCCGTTCCTTGCGTTGGAGCCTGCGGAATGCCGGTGTGGCACAGCAGCGGCTCCAGGTGTGGTGTGTGAGCCCAGTGATGCTTCCCCCCCTTTCTGGATCAGCTGGGGCGTGTTCTTGAGGCTGCAGCTGATCTGGGACGGTTAGCCCTGAAGACACCAGGAAGACCTGGAGGAAGATCTGGAGTGATGGTGGCATCGGGAGCGGCGATGGTGGTGAGGATGGCGCTGTTTGTGGATAGCCCCTGGCCTTTATTTTGCTCAGAGGACCAAAGTGACACTATGGCTGTCCCAGGTATGGCAGGAAGCATAACCGGTCCTTGGCCAGCTGTTATGGGTGGAGGCCTTGGTCCCTTAAGGGCTGTGATGTTTTCACCTATGGCGTTGGAGGTGATGGTGGCTTCCTATGGCCTGATTCTGGACTTTTCCATCGACCATCGTGTTTGGTCATTCTGCCTTATTTGTGTTACCTTTTCCACCTATACCATCTGCTCCATCTTCGCCAATTACAAGGTACTCTAATTACTGGGACTGAACCATCTATACCATGCCACAAGCCATGGAGGGGTGAGCTTGGACACCCTAGTGACCTGGGCCCGGATTCCCAGTGCCGATTGTACATCCTTGAACTTGGTTTGCGGCTACTAGACTTTGTTGTTTCCCTTGCCGTGGTGAGAGAACGGCAACGGGGACTCATTTTCTTCCGAGATAGCCATTTAACATCTCTTTACCAACTGTCCAACTGGCACCCATTGGGGATACCCGCGGTGAGAGTGTGGGACTTGATCCAGAGGAGGGTCTCAAACATCGACCACAGGCCTGTTGTGAGAGGGCAGCCTGGTTCCTGGACCCCCCAATGGGTAGTACCTATGACTTTACCAAGTTCTTATATTCCTGACTTTATTATTTCCATCTGCAGACCCTCGTGCTGGTTCCTTGAAATCTTTGGATCTGTAATATTCAACTTTTACAGCAGCAGAGCTGGCCTTTAGGAGGCTCCCTCCCTCCAGGACATGGCCTGCTATACTATCACCGGCCTACCTTGAAGATGGGTTATGGAACCCGGAGAGATGGCATGGCGGGGAGTTGGGTTGGGGTTGGGGCTCTAAGAAAGTAAAAAGAGGGTCACTAGGGCCCCTTTAATTAATTTTTAAATAAATTTAAGTAGGTTAGGAGGGGTGGGAAATGATGCCGGGAGGGTGGACTGCAGCCCGCTTGTGGGGGGGGGGGGGCTGGGGGCTGGTGGGGGCCCGGAGTGCAGCCAGGGACCGCGATCCCTAGGGTGGTTGGGATTGGCGGGAGATGTCGAGGCATAGGGCCAGATCATGTGTTGGGAGCACACCCTCGCTATCTTCGAGCGGTGGTGCGCTCCGACCCTATGACCTCCTACCCTGGGGGCAGGGGAATGGGGACCCCTGGGCTCAAACGGGTGTATTTTAATGCCAGGTCTGTGGCTAATAAGTCTTCCCTCCTCCGTGAGGTGATTGAGGAGGAGGCTGCGGACCTGGCTTGTATCACCGAGACCTGGTTGGGCCCAGAGGGAGGAGTCCCTCTGGTTGACTTATGCCCCCCAGGTTTCCGGATTTTGCACCGGTCACGGGCTCAGGGGAGGGGTGGTGGAGTGGCTGTGGTTATTCGGGAGACCCTGATTCCAAGGGAGGTCGCTGTTCCAGAGATAGGCGGAAGTGAGACCCTCCTCCTGAGGTGGGGCCTGGTGGTGGGTGGGCTTGCTGCTAACATACCTTTCCCCCAGCTGTGTGGCAGCAACCCTGCCTGGGTTTCTCGGCATTCTCTCGGGGGTGGCGGTGGATCTCCGGGCTTATGGTCCTGGGTGATTTTAACCTGCCTTCCCTTGGGGGCATCGGGTTTGGCCCAGGAATTCATGGCCTCCATGGGGACCATGGGCCTGACCCATTAATTCAAGGCCCGACTCACGAGGGGGAAACACTCTCGACCTAGTTTTTGTCTCGAACAGTGGTGTAGTGATATAGGGCAGGCTAGTTGTACAACACTGCCCGCCCCATGGTCTGATCACTATCTCCTGCAGCTGGTCTTCCAACAGGCTGCTCCCCACTGCTGGGATGAGGAGCCACTTAGATGGTTCCGCCCCAGATGCCTAATGGACCCTGAGAGGTTCCAGGCAGAACTGGGGTCATTCCCCACTTCCCTTGCCCACAACTCTGCCGAGGACCTGGCTGGCTGCTTGGCAGCAGGCCGCTGAGGCTGCTCCCAGGGTTGTCCCCATGCGCCCCTCACACGCCGTGGATCCCGGGTAGCTCCTTGGTATACTGAGGAGCTCCGGGAGATGAAGCCGTCAGGGGCTTAGAGAGCAGGTGGAGGGCCACCCGCTCCCAAGCCGATCGAGCCCAGCTAAGAGCCCATATTAGGACTTACCTAGTAGCTGTGGGGATGGCGAGAAGGTCCTATCTCTCCACCTCATAGCATCCCAGATAACCCAGCCACCCTGTTTAGGGCCACCCGCTCCCTCCTACATCCGGGAGGTGGTGGACCCTCTCCGGGGAAGGGCTGAGGAATTTGGTCAATATCTGTCGGATAAGATTGCATGGATTCGGGGAGGCTTGTGTTCCACCTTGCAGTGGTCTGAGGATCGCGGCGCAAGTAGTCTGGCTGATGTGATCTGGGCTGAGTTCGATCCTGTTTCTGAGGATGAAGTGGACAGGATTATGCGGCATCTGAGTTCCACCACATGTTTGTTGGACCCGTGCCCTACCTGGCTGGCTTATGCCGCCAGGGAGGTCACCTGCGGTTGGCTCCGGCAGTGGTCAACGCTTCGTTAAGGGAGGGTGTCTTTTCCTCCGCCTTGAAAGAAGCGGTGGTGAGGCCCCTCCTGAAGAAGCCTACCCTGGACCCGACCATGTTAGACAACTTTTGTCCAGTCTCCAACCTTCGTTTTTAAGGTTGTTGAGAGTGTGGTGGCTCAGCAGTTTCCACTTTTCCTGGATGAAGCGGACTACCTAGATCCGTACCAATCGGGCTTCCGGCCTGGTTTCAGCATGGAGATGGCATTGGTCGTACTGATGGATGATCTCTGGAGGACCCGGGACAGGGGTTTTCCTCTGTCCTGGTCCTATTAGACCTCTCAGCGGCTTTCGATACCATCGACCATGGTATCCTTTTGCGACGCCTCGAGGGGCTGGGAGTGGGGGCACTGTTCTTCGGTGGCCCCCCTCCTACCTCTCGGGCAGTTGCAATCGGTGTTGACAGGGGACAGAGGTCGGCCCGAGGGTGCTCACTTGTGGGGTCCCTCAGGGGTCGGTCCTCCCTTTTATTTAATATCTACATGAAACCGCTGGGTGAGATCATTCGTGGTTTTGGGGTGAGGTATCACCAGTACGCTGATGATACCCAGTTATACATCTCCACCCCAAACCAGATCAGTGATGCCCTCTCTGTGATGACTCGCTGTCTGGATGTGGTACGAATCTGGATGGACAGAAACATGCTTCGCTCAACCCGCCAAGACTGAGTGGCTGTACATACCGGCATCTCGTCCCAGTCAAGATTGTCCATCGTTGACCATAGGGGGAGTGGTGTTGCCCCCTGTGGATAGGGCATGGAACCTGGGGGTCCTCCTGGACATGCGGCTCCAGTTGGAGGAGCAGGTGGGGGCCGCCAGGGGCCTTTGCCCAGGTCCGCTGGTTCGCCAGCTTTGCCGTTCTGGACGAGATGCCCTGCACAGTCACTCATGCCCTTGTTACCTCGCGACTTGACTACTGCAATGCTCTCTATTTAGGACTGCCCTTGCACACCATCCGAGGTTGCAGCTGGTGCAGAATGCGGCGCTGGGTTGTGATGGGAGTTACCCGATTCTCCCATATTACCCCCTCCTGCGGCCTGCATTGGTTGCCAGTTGCACTCCGGGTGAGGTTCAAGGTTCTGGCTTTAACATTCAAAGTCCTACACGACATGGGTCCACAATATTTGAGGGAGCCTCCTCCGATATCGGAGACCAACCGTCCTGTACGGGCACACAGGCAGGGGCTCCTTGGGGTCCTGTCAGCAAGCCAATGTCGGCTGGCGGTCCCCTGACGGCGAGCCTACTCTGTGGCGGCCCCCGACTTATGGAATCAACTGCCTCTGGACCTCCGTCTGGCCCCTGACCTCCGCACCTTCCACCGCCATTTGAAGACCTGGCTATTTGACCAAGTCGGGCTGTGATTACCTAACCGGGGGGGAATGGGATAATTTTACTCTAATTCGGTTTATTGGACTTTATAGTGGTTTAATTCTTTTTTAATTATTTATTGTATTTGTATGTTTTAACTGTGAGCCGCCCCGAGTCTTCGGAGATGGGGCGGCATATAAGTCCAATAAAAATAAAAAAATAAAAAAAATAAAAAGTAAAAGTTTCCCTTCCCCCAAGTCACTGGTCATGCTGTCCAATCTGACTGACCAGTTGCTTGGTTACTTCACTCCACTACTTTGTTACTTCCAGTGGTGGGATTCAAAAATTTTTACTACTGGTTCTGTGGGGGTGGCTTGGTGGGTGTGGCACGGCTTGGTGGACGTGGCAGAGGAAGGATACTGTAAAATCTCAATTCCCTCCCCACTCCTGGGGGAAGGTTACTGCAAAATCCCATTCCCTCCTCACCCCACTAACCTGCTTTCCAGCTCCGTTCTCCTGTGCAGGGCAATCAAAGAAGACCCAGCCAATCAGCTGGGACTCTGGAGGCAGAGAATAGATGGGGGCGGGGCCAGTCAGAGGTAGTATTTGCTGGTTCTCCAAACTACTCAATATTTCCACTACTGGTTCTCCAGAACTGGTCAGAACCTGCTGAATACCACCTCTGGTTACTTCACTCCTCCTCTGGCTAGCCACCTGTGTGAATATCCTTGGGTTCCCACAGGAAAGTTGTATTGGCTACAAAACCCTATATAACCATTTTCCCCCTCCATCTAGTAATGTGGCAATGCTGAAGCCTCCAAGATGGCCTCAGCCACCACTTCAGGGTTGACACTGCATTTATTTCAGCTGGGAAATTCTTGAGAGTTGAAGTCCACATATTGCCAAGGTTGAGAAACACTGGGCGAGAGTCACCTTCTCAGACAGATGAATAAAAAAGGAAGAAATGACGGTCCTGGCTCCCCATAACCAAGAACAATATCAAATCCATAATTCACTGGCAGAGAGTGAGAAAGAGGGAAGCTCCAAAAAGGGCATTAGGTTGCCAATCTTGTCCAAGCACCATGGATCCTTTCTGGAGCCATAGTTGATCTTCCTTTGATTGGCAGAGCTGTACAAGTTAGGGCATTCAGGTTTCTGATTCTGAAGCTGAAAGATGGCCTTTAGCCCCACATCTAGACATTGTGCCAGCCAAGGCAGTGTTCTCTTACGCTAGGGGTCTTCAAACTTTAAGATAGCTTTAAGACTTGTGGAATTCCTCCTCCAGTTATGTTAGCTCAGGAATCCTGGGAGTTGAAGTCCACAAGTCTTAAACTTGCCAAGTTTGAAGACCCTTGTCTTACATGCTGCTGTGCCTCCTAGGTACCCATGACAGCCATCTAGGACCTATCCTAGGTGGCCAGCTTGTGCCCCTCAGGTGGAAGGGAGGCTGTTTGCCCAATCCATAAGGCTTATATCTGATAGAAGCAAAGGAGAGGATCCTCAACTTGGAATGCTTCTGCATTGCAGTGTATCCACAGGATTAATTCTATAGATCCAGGGCCTTCACTGTTTCCAATCACTCTTCGCCTAAAAACCATCCAACCACATCAGCAGCAACCCTAAACATAACTGCAGTTCCTTAAGTGGAAAAAAGGGCTCTGTTTTGCAGGAAATCTCTCTTGTTACCATTTTAATAAATGTACTTAATGGTATACGATGATGTTCTTCATGTTAATCAATCAGAATAGAGCCGGAAGGGACCATGGAGGCTTTCTATGGTAGTCCAACCCCCTTGCTTAAGCAGGAGACCCTATACCAGTGATGGATAACCTTTTTGGCATCAAGTGCCCAAAGCGCATGTGCAAACCCCAAAAATGCAATGTGCGTGCATCCCCATGCATGCATCCCCCTGTGCATGCGTGCATGCTCCCACATGCAGCTCCCCTCCTATGCATGTGGTGCATCCACCACATGCACCTGGCTCCCTGTTCATGCAGCAGAGACCAAGACAAGCTTCCTGGCAGGAGGTGTGCACGCATGCATGGCGGTGCTGAGCTGGGGCAATGGCTCGCGTGACCACAGAGAGGGCTCTGCGTGCCACCTCTGGCAGGTTCGCCATCACATTTCAGACAAATGACAGTCCAGTCTTTTCTTAAAAACCTCCAGTGATGAAGCACCCACAACTTCTGAAGGCAAACTGTTTCACTGGTTAATTTTTCTCACTGTTAGGAAGTTTCTCCTTAGTGTTTCTCAACCTTTGCAACTTTATGATGGGTGAAGCTCAACTCCCAAAATTTCCAGGTCATAAGGTTGGCTGGGGAATTCTGGGAGTTGAACTTCACCCATCGTAAACTTTCCAAAATTGAGAAACAATGCACTAGAGATCTCTATTTCAACATCAGTTATTGATACAATAATTATTAGTATTATTTGTAGACACCTGTTTTTATTCTGTTTAATACTGACACTAATTGTTTTTCCATTTGACTGTTTTTTTTTACATCTGCTTATTTGCTAATGTTATTATTATTCCAATTTATTAGAAGGCAAACAAATTTGGCTGCAGGCAGGATCCAAGGATCCAAGAGACCAAAGCAAACATCTTTTTCTAATTATGTTCAAATTACAATAACAACAGCAGTTCAATTAGCCATTAAATGAAGCAGAAAGAGAAAATATGTATTTTTCTCATAATGTAGCCTTTGGTTTCCCTTCTTAATTAGGAGATGGACTGTTCCTCCACCCAGAAAACAAAAGTAGCAAAAGGAAAATAAATGATACAACCTATTTGTTATTATGCACCTTTGAAAGCAGTGGTAGAATATGGACAAAACAAGACCCAAACTTGGGAAATAAATAGGAATGATTTGCAGCCAGAATTCCCTCCCTCCTCTTAGTAATGCATAAGCAAGAGGTTTAATAACCCTTAATAATCAGATTGGTTAACCTTTATGTATTTGGCTTCTTTCCAGAAAATAAAATCATTATGTTAGCCCTGCAGCTGAGAAAGGACAATTCACAAACCTGCAGCTTTGGCTAACTGCACTGGCAGCAAGGAACAAACTCACAATCTGTTGCATATTTTGGCAGGAGCATCTTGTTTGCACCATAGAAACCGAGATCTGTGCCAAATAGACAGAGAAAAGGAGGAAGATAGAGGGAAGGTAGATGCTTTATGCTTCTTTCCTCTTGAAACCTGGAATGGGCATGTTTAAAGTGGCCCCAGAACTTGGGAACTTTCTATGAGAAGCTGTCCAGAAACCTGTTTCCAGCTGCTTCTGAGAAACAAATTATGCCAGCTATAATAAACAGGTAACCTCTTGAATAGGAAGTTAGACAATAGTATTGGGTGATTCAGGGTCTTTGTGTTAAACTTTCTACAATGCCCAGAACAGTGTTACATCCAGGGCATACTGGAAAGGAAAATACTTCATCTCAGGTTCTGTTAACACTATTTCCACCATCTGCCAAATATGTCAAAGGTATATAATGGAAGTAATTAGCTGACATAGTTAATCTTCGTCATCATTTTAGCCATTGTCTATCCAGTGCAGGATGAAGGCCTTTTCCACATGTTCCCAACCAATATGATCCGGAGCTTTCTTTTACCAATTTTACCTGCAATACCTGCTGGTGTCACTGACCCATCTTGTTTTAGGTATCTTTCATGGACACTTTTTATCAAGTGTTTATCAACCATTCTATGACTTCCTTGGTCTTCCTGCCATCAGTTCTCTTGCTATGTGACCAGCTCATTTCCATTCTTCTATTCTTGATGATATTGTATACTTTTGTTTGTTCTCCAATCCATGTGCAGGTCTTTCTATCTTGTCTTGTAATGTCAAAACATGTACTCTTTCCATGGCTCTTTGCACCACTCTTAGCTTTTGTATTGATTGTGTGATTAGTGTCCATGTTTTACTGGCATATATTAGAGCAGGTACCACACACTGATCAAACACTTTTCTCTTCAGGCACAGGGAGAGGTTGTTCTTGAAAATTATGCTTAGCTTGCTGAATGCCTGCCAGCCACATTTAACACACTCAATTTCCTTTATTGTATCACCTTCCACTGAGATCCTTTGGCCAAGGTATATGTAGTTGTCTACTACATCTACCACAATGTGGTTAATAGGGATGTGCAAAGCTTTAATTTGGAGAGTTGACTATAAGCTAATTCAACCAAGTCTCTGAATAAAGCCAGCTCTACAAATCAAATCAAAAGTCAAAACAAATTATTGAGCCAAATGCATTTGAATTGCTTTGGCAATCTGGAAAACCTTTGTGGATGCTGTGGTTTACAAATTTAAACTAAGAAGCAGCTGAGAAGCAGCAAACTAGAAAACAGCTGTAGAAATTTGGATACCCTTCCGTCAGTACTTTGTAACTTTTCATTTTCAAGAAACATACCTCTAAACCAGTGTTTTCAGGCTTGGCAACTTTAAGATATGTGGACTTTAACTCCAGAATTCTTCAGCCAGCAATGAAAACACCACTCTAAATCAAGCATAAAGAAGTACTTGCAGGAATAAATAGGAAAGTTTTGGAATAGCTTTGATAGTTCTCCACATCTGAATATTATTGAAAATCAATAAGGAGATCTCAGCTATGAAACACCTGCAGAAAGGCCTAAGAATACTTTTGAGCTAAAATACTTTGGGGAAGGTTGAGTGAAAAATTAAAAGAAAGAACAGAAATGTTCTTAGCTGCTTACTAATAAGCTTTCAAAAGCTTATTTTTGCCAAAGGAGATATTATGAAGGGCTGACTTTATTTCTTTTTTGTTTGTTTGTATTAGCACTTAAATAGTAAATATCCACTTGAATAATAAGCACGCATTCAGATTTGCAAAAAGTTGTCTTTTAATTTTCTATCAGGTAGAGTTCTGTGTTTACTTCTGTTGACTTAGAATTAAAATATTCAATTTGATCAAGGAGGCTTAAACTCAAAGAAGAAAGAGCACAACAACTCCTCTTAGTCTCAACACCGATCTAAATGTGTTTTTCTTCAACTGAATTTTTCTTCGATTCTGATATTTAGACTCTTAATCTTTATATCTCAACAGTACCTGAAGCTGTACTGTCTGAAGTTGCTGTCCAACTCTTCAACTCACTTGAAATTCAATATTTTCAGAAGCATCTCTTAATGCTTTGATATCAAAACTTCACCGAAAGAGAGAAGAGGGAGAGAACTTCTCCTCAGAGGAGAAAGAAGGATATGAAATGAACATGAATACAGTTCAACATTTTTACTGCTGCTGTCAATTCTCTTCATCCTGATTCAATTGATGCAGAGGAATTAGTTAAAGAAAGGCATTTCAACCTTTCCTATCCATATTTCCAAATAAAAGTCAGTTGTGAAACCAATTTGAACATATTTCTTATTACAGAAAGTATGGCTGATTTCTAACATCCAGATGAGGTAGGTAAGGTCAGGAAGATGTTCTGGTATGCTCTTCAATTTGTCCCAGCTTCTAGATCAAACATTTCTGGACCAGCCATAGTCACACCTGTGGTCCTTGCTATGTAAGATGAAAAGAGATTCTTGAAAGTAAAAAAATCTGCCCAATAAGCAAATCTTTCAGTTATGAGACTGATTTTTGGCAATTTCTTTGGTGAATCTGGCCATCCCTTAATAAAAACTATGCATGTGATCCACAGTACTTCTTGCAACATATGCCTAAAATTCCACAGGCAATGCAAAGACAGAGAACCATAATATTGTTACTTAACTACTGCTCACCAAGGTAATGATCCTGCAAGAAATCATTAGGACACATTGTCATTAAAGTAGAAGTTTATAAGCGTGCTGCTAAATAATTAAATGACCCAGCTGCTGCAAAATAATCACGACTGCATGCAAATATAGCATTCTGTTTAACAATTTCATATCAAAAGCAGTCAGGAACAGAGCCACAAGAAAGTCATATATTTCTTTTCACTAACTGGCTTTTGGTATCTGAGGGCCTAACAATAATGAGAAGGGAAGTGCCAGGAGCCCTCATTTAAAATACTGGAAAGTGATTTACTTTTCCTGGAAGCATACCAAGGGATCATATTACGATACTCTAGGTATTTGAAAACAACTACAAAATTAGCATTTGCCCAAATGGCATCTCAGTGGAGAGTTCTTGCTTTTCATTCCAATGAAATGTAAATTAGGGTTGCATTTTAATTTTCCCCTTCTTGCCCTAATGGCATTTTCTGCAGGGAGGATAACACAAGGCCAAAACTGTGCTTCAGATAAAGGCCATATTTTATTTATTTCTTATGCTCCTATGCAAGTTTATTTTCCAGATTTTAAGAAGAAGGAGGAAAGGGATATCACAGAGTATATAGACTATGCAATACTTGCCATTGATGGAAGCAAAATGTTCATCACAGCTTCAGTTCAAAAGCCTCCCAGAATCAGGAGAAAGCCAGTTCTGGGATTTCTGCTTTTATGCAGAAATGACTAAATGTTGCCTACTTAGCCCCCTTGTTTGGCTTTTCTCATTTCTCCTATGAATCCAAGTCACAGCTTAATAGAATGGTCCTTGATTTACAACCATCCATCCAGTGAATGTTTGAAGTCACAACAGAACTGAAAAAAAAACGACTTATGACCATTTTTTACATGACTGTTGCAGCATCCCGGTGGTCATGTAATCAAAATTCAGACACTTGGCAATTGGCATGTATTTTTTATACATTTTTATTGGGTTATAAGGTATTATAAAATATAAAAACAAATAAGAGGACAGGGAGAGGGAAGGGGAAAGGGTGAAGAAAAGTGAGGAAGGGTAGGAAAGGGAAAGGAAATGAAACATTAACTTCTGACTCTATCTATTACAGTAGAATAAGGTATTAACAACAAATCACAACTTTTTATTTTTATCATATTAGTATGAACCAGTCATTTCTACAAAAGTCTATCAAAAAGTCAAATTTCTTTTTCTTTAAGCAGAGATTTACGTGTATTTTTTTTTAATTACATTTTATATGCGCCCTTCTCGAAGACTCAGGGCAGCTACAATTTTGGGATACAAGTGCTCAGCAGTAGCCTTCATTCCATTGTATATGCCTGCTTATTACTAAGCGGCATTTTTACAAAGTCAGCTTATTGCCCCCAACAATCTTGGGTCCTCAATTTACCTACCCGAGAGGATGGAGGCTGAGTCAACCTTGGGCCTGGTGGGATTCGAGCCTGCACTAATTGCAGGCAGCTGGAACTTACGTGCTAGGCATTTAGCAGCCTGCACCACCAAGGTATTTATGACGGTTGCAATGTCCCAAGGTCATATAATCACTTTTTACAACCTTTTGACCATCAAGTCCATGGAGAAGCCAGATTCAATTAACAACCATGTTATTAACTTAACAACTGCTGTGATTCACTTAACAACTGTGACAAGAAAGGTCACAAAATAGGACAAAATTCACTAAACCTTGATAATCCTCTTGGTTAACGTTTATGTATTTGGCTTATTTTCAGAAAATAAAATCATTGCAATTGACTACCTTTTAGTGTTACAAAGAGAAATTGTCCTGCATGTTTTAGCCAGCTGTCATTAAGATTGATGAAAGACTATTTGCTTTCAAAATTCCTTTGTAGGGCAAAATGTAAAAATTGTATCATGGAATGTGATTTGTAGTATTTTTTTAGTTTTAGCAGATTCCCTGGATTCCACATTTCTTCTGAATTTCAAGGGAAGACTTTGAAACTATACACATTGGCCCTTTTTCAGTTTGAAAAGTTTGTGTTTTTCAAATGGCATTTAGAACATTCACACACCCCTCTTCAGATAACAGATAACAGATAATCAGAGTTGGAAGGGACCCTGTAAGCCTTCTAGTCCAGCCCCCTGCCCAAGCAGGAGACCCTACACCATTTCTGACAGATGGGAGTCCAATCTCTTCTAGAAAGTCTCAAGTGATGGCACTCCCACAACTTCTGAGGGCAAGTTGCTCCATCGGTTGATTGTTCTCACTGTCAGAAAGTTTTTCCTTATTTCCAGATTAAATCTCTCCTTGTTCAGTTTCCATCCATTATTCCTTGTCTGGCCTTCGGGTGCTTTAGAAAATAGCTTGACCTCTTCCTCTCTGTGGCAGCCCCTCAAATATTGGAAAACTGGTATCATATCTCCCTGGTCCTTCTCTTCACTAGACCAGCCATGCCCAGTTCCTGTAACTGTTCTTCGTATGTTTTAGTCTCCAGTCCCCCAATCATCCTGGTTGCTCTTCTCTGTACTTTTCTAGAGTCTCAACATCTTTTTATAGTGTGGTGACCAAAACAGGATGCAGTATTCTAGGTGTGGTCTTACTAAGGCTTTATATTTAAGGGAGCGACTCCTGCCGACATCGAATGCCAACCGCCCTGTCGAGCACACAGGCAAGGACTCCTTGGGGTCCCGTCGGTGGGTAATGCTGGCTGGCGGTCCCCGACGAGAGCCTTCTCTGTCGCCCCTGACCTCTGGAACCAGCTCCCCTGGGGCTCCGCCTGGCCCCTGACCTCGTACCTTCCGCCATGATTTGAAGACCTGGTTGTTTGACCATTCCGGGCTGTGACCTTTTCTTTCCTGGGGGTGGTTTATATTTTTAATGTATTTTAAATTTGTTTGGGCTTGTAATTGGGTTTAATCTCTTTTTAATTATTTATTGCTGTTGTTTCTTAGTTGTGAGCCCCAAGTCTTGGAGATGGGCGGCATACAAGTCCCAATAATAAATAAATAAATAAATAAATAAATAAATAAATAAATAAATAAATAAAGTGGTATTAGTATCTCACTTGATCTTGATTGTATCCCTCTGTTGATGCAATTTAGGATTGCATTAGCTTTTTTGGCTGCTGCTGCACACTGCTGGCTCATATTTAGCTGGTTGTTCACTAAGACTCCAAGATCCCTCTCACAGTTACTGCTATTAAGTCTGGTTTCACCCAGTCTATATGTATACTTTTGGATTCTCTTGCCTAAGTGTAGGACTTTACTTTTCTCTTGAATTGAATTTGAATTTCATTTTGTTAAATATAGCTCAGTGTTCTAGTCTGTCAAGATCTATCTGGATCTTGAGCCTATCTTCTGGGGTGTTAGCTATTCCTGCCAGTTTAGTATCATCTGCAAATTTGGTAAATTCCCCTTCTATTCCCTCATTTATGTCATTAATGAAGATATTGAAGAGTATTGGGCCTAAGATGGAACCTTGTGGCACCCTACTGCTTACTTCCCTCCATGTAGACTGAGACCCATTAAGGACTACTCGTTGAGTATGGTTTGTCAGCCAGTTGCAAATCCATCTGGTGGTGATGCTATCTATCCCAATTTTTTCTAGCTTACCAAAAAGTAGGTTGTGGTCTACTTTGTCGAATGCCTTGCTGAAAACTAAGTATATTATGTCCACATAATATTAGTTATATTTTGCTGGCCTACTAATTTAGTTACATGTTGAAGAATGAAATAAGATGGTTTGGCATGATCTGTTTTTAACAAACCCATGCTGACTGCTAGTTATTACTTTACTTGTTTCTAGATGTTGGCAGATCTGTTTTTTTATTATCTTTTCCAGTATCTTCCTGAGCATTGATGTTAGGCTAATTGGTCTATAGTTTCCTGGGTCTGTTTTTTTTTTTGGAAGATGGGAACCACAGCAGCTCTTTTCCAGTCCTCTGGTAGTTCTCCAGTGCTTCAAACGATAAAGCTCAAAAAATATCACCCTCAAAAAAATCGGAAAAAATTTTTAATCTTGAAAGTAAGGTTCAAAAAGAAACAATAAGTCCTTGGTGGCTCAGGCTGTTAAATGCCTGCTCTTAAGATCCAGCTGTCTACAATTATTGTAGGCTCAAATCCCACCAGGCTCAAGGTTGACTCAGCCTTCCATCCTCTCGGGGTAGGTAAATTGAGGACCCAAGATTGTTGGGGGCAATAAGCTGACTTTGTAAAAATGCCGCTTAGTAATAAGCAGGCATATACAATGGAATGAAGGCTATTGCTGAGCACACTGGGTTGTGCTCAAAAATTGTAACGCCCTGAGTCTTGGAGAAGGGCGGCATATAAATGTAATTAAAAATAAATAAATAAATAAATAAATAAATAAATAAATAAATAAATAAATAAAGTAAGTAAGTAAGTAAGTAAGTAAGTAAGTAAGTGAAAGAAAAGCTCAGAAACAGCAAGGCAGATTTTGGTATTGCATTAGTACAAATCTGCATAAAACCCAATGCGTGTCATCATTTCCATTTTGAAATGTGTCATAGAAGATATTCTCCTTCAAACTCTCCATCCTCTTCAGCTCAACCTCTCCTGTCCTACAGTGGAGAGGGGTTGATTTCTGTACTTGGCCATCTGGAGAAATTAAACTTGAAGGTTTCAGCTCTTGAAAGGATCTCTTAATGGAGACTTATGGGAGTCCTTTGGGAGTTGCCATATAAGTTTAATTAATTAAATTAAATTATGAGGTTTATGGATGATATTTTAGAAAACATTTTTCCAATATGAGCAAGAGAAGTGATGGGATGTTCTTAGTCATTTACTTGAAGAGTTCATTATCTCCATTGCAGAGGAACTTAAACTTATTTCCTGGTTAGCCGTTATACTTGACAACTAATGCTGGATCTGTTTATTTTTAGATCAATAGAGACAGCTAGAAGGTTCCTTGGGGAAAAAAGAATATATCTTTCAGAGATTATGTTAAACTATCCATCTCAAACTTTTGTGAAGGTGGCAGACAGAAAATTTTGGAAAAGTTCATAACAGTTATAGGCTGGCTGCCAGAAAGAAAAAGCAACCATTACTGAAAAAAATTATAGATTGAATCTGGGTCTTCACCAGGACCAGAGGTTTATTCTTCCAAGCTTTCAGATTCATGCTGGAGCCCATCTTCAGTGAATTTCTCTCTACTGGAATATTTGGGCTATTCTGTGAGTCGCATTTATGTGGTGCTTTCCTATTGGTAGATTGGTGTGTTGGTGGCTGGCAATTGGCTGTTGTTTCCTTGTGCTACCAAGTTCTCGGCTCCTAAGTACTTGATAAGCTGATGGTAAATCAGCACTCCTATTGACTGACAAGGCACCTGTTTCTTAAGCTTCAAACATTTTCCTGGCACGGCCAACAACCTTAGTAGCTGCCAAATCGAATGTATTCAATTTCATAGATTAATTAATTCAAAAGCATAATGTTGAAAATATTCAGAAAAATGCTATATTCTCTTATGTTGGTCTGCTCAAAGTAAGGTTCCACTGTAATAGTTGCTACATATGTTCATCTCATGAGAGATTAATCTCATTAGAGATTAATCATTGAATAAAGGTGTACATCAGAGCAGCCTCAGCTCAGCTTCAGAGACAGCTCCTAAGAAAATATGTAGCAGCTATTAAAAAAGCATTTAGAGGGAAGGAGAGGAAGGGGTGAGAAAGAAACTCAAAACTGGACTCATTCTTGATTCTTTTTTTTTAATTCACATTTATATGCCGCCCTTCTCCGAAGACTCAGGGCAGCTTACAATCTTTAGAGCACAATCCAATGTGCTCAGCAATAGCCTTCATTCTATTGTATATGCCTGCTTGTTACTAGGGCTTTTTGGCCCCCTCAAGCGGCATTTTTACAAAGTCAGCTTATTGCCAACAATCTTGGGTCCTCAATTTACCTACCCCGAGAGGATGGAAGGCTGAGTCAACCTTGAGCCTGGTGGGATTTGAGCCTGCACTAATTGCAGGCAACTGGAACTAAGTGCTAGGTGTTTAACAGCCTGTACCACCAAGGCTCTTTTACGTTCTCTCTTGAGCTCTGGAATGGCAAAGGGTTTTTGGGCAGTCTGAGAGGGTGTTAGAGGGGGGCTTACAACCCCCCTGTACCTGTTTTCATTGTCGGATCTCTCGGGGGGGGTGAGTAAGAGCTTCTGCCGGGACTCACTGGGCTCGGTTCATCTGAGTGACGACATCTTCTCCCTGGGCCTTGAAGTCTGCGGAGGCATCCGCATGACTCAGCAGCGGCTCAGGGTGTGGCGGCGAACCCAGCGATGTCCCTTCCCCGGGCCTCCGAGTCAGCTGGAGCATTGGCATGGGGCTGTGGCTGATTCGGGAGAGGTAGCTCCGGGGATGCCGGGACTGTCGGGAGCGATGGCGACGGCAGCTGTGGCTGACCCCCGGTCTCCGAGTTGGTCAGAGGGCCGATGTGACATGGCTGCCCCAGGAGCGATGGCCTTGAGAGCGGCCTCGGGAGCGACGAGAGCAAGGAGAGCTGTGGCTAGTCCTCGGCCGGCTGTTGTGGGCGGTGGCTCTGGCCCTGTCCCTAGGCCGGTGTGGACTATGCCGGTTTCATCCATGACGGTGGAGGCGGTGGCGGTGGCAGCAATGGCCCTGACTGTGGAGAAGACGGGGGGTCGGCAGGTGACTGCGCGGGACCTGAGGACGGTCAGTGGTGGTGGTCCCGGGGTCGCTGTCAGTCCTAGTCCTTTCCTGGGGTGGTTTTTGCTGGAACACTGCCTATTTACTGCCCGACTGCCCTTCTTCTGCGGCTTTCTGTGGCTGGACCCTGGACTCTCCCATCAACTACTATCTTCTATCACCTTGCCTCACTTATGTTATCTGCTCCATTTTTGTCATCTGCTTCATCCATCCCGATCTCAAGGTACTTTACCCACTGGGAAGGAACCATCTATCCTGTACCATAGGCTGCGGAAGGGTGGATTTGGACAACCTAGAGGCCTGGGCTCAGAATCCCAGCATTGGTTGCACACCCTTGAACTTGGTTCACGGCCACTGGATTTTGTTGTGCCCCTTGCTGGGGTGAGAGAACAGTAGGGGGGGCACACTTCTTCCTTTAGTAGCCATTTAACATCGTTCAGCCATCAGTCCAATTGGAGCGTTGGGGATGCCATGTGAAGAGCGTGGCTCAGCCCAGACAGAGGCCTTGAACACTGGCTACAGGCCTGCTTTGAGAGGGCAGTATGGTTTTTGGATCTGGACTTCGCAACGGATAGCACCTAGGACTCAACCAAGTTTTATATTCCAGACATTGCCATTTCCATCGATAGCCCTTATGCCTGTTCCTCGTATGCTCATTTCTGTATTATTGAACTTATACAGTAGCAGAGTTGCAGGCCCTGAGGGGATTTCCTCCCTCTTGGGTATGGCCTGCTACATTGTCATCGGCCTACCTCAAGGATGGGTTATGGAACCCAGAGAGAGGAGGCATGGCAGGGGATATGGAGTCGGGTTGGGGCTCTAACAGGATTAAAAGAGTTACTAGGGCCCCTTTGGCTAAATTTTTAACTAAATTTTTAAAGGTTAGGAGGAGGGTGGGTAATGATCCGGGGATGTGGGTTGCAGCCGGTTCATGGTGGGGGGCAGGAGTTGGGGGCGGTGGGGCCCTGGGGTGAAGGTGGGGACTGGGTTCCCAGGGTGGTTGGGATTGG